>JAOSBK010000005.1:30377483-30400267 GCA_027568895.1 Erythroxylum shatona | reverse complement strand
CAATTCACATAATTATCTCAAATTCACAATTCAAAACACAATCACAATCAAATGCCGGAACAATCATGAATGCATGTTACTATGCATATGCATGTGCAAGATCATCTATCTCTCTATACTCAGAGGCCATAAAGCACTCGATCACAAATATGCACTATCAGCTCTACCCGTACCAATACGCTCATCGCATCGGTAACGGGATGTTACATTAAGTAGGAAGTTCAATAGCAATGTGGCTCAAGTACAGTTATCGAGGTTATCAAGCGTAGTTCATTTGAGAGCATTGAATATTGAATTAAATTTGGGTTAGGATAAAGCATTGATAACTACATTGAAGTTAAGACCTGTATTGCATGAAAGAATTAAAGAGGCTCAGCACAGGGATCCAGAATTGGTGAAGTTAATTGAGAAGTTGAAAGTGAATCTAGATTCTGAATTTGAATTAAGAGATGATACGTTGTGGTTGAAATGGAGGTCGTGTGTACCCGATGTTGAAGATCTAAGGAAAGAGACTATAGAGGAAGCACATGTAGCAGCTTATACTATGCATCTTGCTACTACTAAGAAGTATAATACACTGAAGCAACATTTTTGGTGGCCAACGATAAAAAGCAAGTGGAAAAATGGGAGAGAATCATGATGAATTTTATTATAGGTTTACCAAGGACTCCGAGGCAACATGATGTCATTTGGGTCATTATTGATCGATTGACCAAGCTGACTCATTTCTTGCTAGTGAGAGAAAATAACTCACCATATTAGTTTGCTCGGAGGTATGTGAATGAAGTAGTGAGATTATGGGGTTCTAGTGGCCATTGCATCGGACAGGGATCCTAGATTTATGTCGAGATTTTGGGGTAGCTTATAGAAAGCTTTGGGTAAAAAAATGAATTTTGGTACTACATTTCATTCTCAGACAGATGATTAAAGTGAGAGGACGATTAAGACTGTTGAGGATATGCTCAAATCTTATATTCTGGAGTTTTAAGGATCATGAGATCAGTATGTGACTTTAATTGAATTTGCCTATAATAATCAGTATTACAATAGTGTCGGTATGGCTCCATATGAGGTGTTGTATAATAGAAAGTGTTGTTTGTCTTTATATTGGGATAAAGAGGGTTTAAGAATTGTCGAAGGCCCGTAATTGATTCAAGATATTGTTGACAACGTGCAATTGATCAGTAGTAGAATTAAAACAGCACAAGATAAGTTATGTGGATTAGCAAAAAGAGATCTAGAGTATTACATAAGAGATAGAGTATTTCTAAGATATCATATTGGTGAGGTATGCTGAGGTTCGGTAAGAAGGGTAAGTTAAGCCCGACGTAGATTTGTCCATATAAGATAATCGAAAGAATTGGGCCATTGGCTTATAATTAGCCTTTACCTTCTAAAATGACACAGATACATAATGTGTTTCATGTGAGTATGCTTAAGAGATATCGGTCGGATCTAACTCAAATGATACCGACTCAGAAATTGAAGTTTCTACTAATATGAGTTATGTTGAAGATCTAGTTAAAATAATTGGCTATTAGAATAAGCAACTGAGGAATTGAGTGATTCCATTGGTGAAAGTCCTTTGGAAGAATCATTCGAGTGAGAAAGTCATATGGGAAATGGAGGAGCACATGAGAAATTAGTGCCCCTACCTATTTGACCATTCAGGTAAGAATTTCGAGGATGAAATTTCTTAAGGAAGAGAATTGTAATATCTCATTTTTCTGGAATATGCTTAGTGTTTAACCCTAGATTAAATATT
The DNA here is from genome assembly GCA_027568895.1 of Erythroxylum shatona. NCBI lineage: Eukaryota > Viridiplantae > Streptophyta > Magnoliopsida > Malpighiales > Erythroxylaceae > Erythroxylum > Erythroxylum shatona. The sequence continues at coordinate 30,398,502 of JAOSBK010000005.1, read as the reverse complement.
GTATATACATGCATAACATTAGTATTAAAAGACTTCACTTCTATTAATTTTGATGACAATTAAATAATAATAATCTTAGAAGTGTGTGAATTGTTTTGATGAGTTATTAAGTATGCAGAAAAATGTAAGTGACACCAATCATCAACTTAAGACGATACATGGTCAAACCCCGATGATACTTAAGACTCAAGGCGGTCCACTTAAGATAGTCAACATAAGAAGATACATGGTCAACATAAGAAGATACAAGGTCAACATAAGAAGATACAAGATCAATACAAGATGAAAGCGCGACACAAGACGAAAGCGTAACACCAGAAAAAGCATAGTATTAGACAATACAAATGAAAAACATTCTAGAACGTCAGTCAGTTAGTTAGTTGGAGTTAGTTATAGGACTTAACTAATAACAGTTTCTAGAAGATTCAAGAAGCAGATTTCTCAAGAAGATAGTTGAAGATTTAGGCTATAAATACTGGGTATAGTCATAAACAAAAAAATAACAAATATATAATACAAGAAAGAAAATCTGATTGTACAATACTTAGAGAAACTCTGTACTCAAGTGCGAAGGAAAGAGAGCAAATACATCTATAATGTGAAGCTCAAACAATATCTTTTCAAGCGAAAGAAAACTAGAGCCTGGAGAGGCTAAGAAAGTATATAAATAATACTTTGTGAGAGAGATCTAAAGAGGCTCTGCAAGTGTAGAAATAATACTTGTAATGTTGAAGAATATAGTGAAATATCAAACAAACTCTGAGGACTGGACGTAGCCCAAGGTTAAGGGTGAACTGGTATAAAATCGCGGCGTCATATTCTCTAACCCTTATTTTAATTTTCTTGCTGTTAAAAGAGTATATGATACTTTTTGTGATTGCATTACTCATTGATTTAAGTGAATTGTTTTATAATCATGTAAATTTGCAAAGAAATTCAAGAAGTTTTTTAAAATAATATTATCTTTGACGATTTAACATAATTCAACCCCCTTCCCCTTTTGTATATTCTACATATTATACGTGATTTCTATATTAACAAGTTATTTACTTTAGTTGGTGTCAGAGCAAGGTTTCTAAGAAACACTCTTATAAAGTGAGGACAAAGATCTATGGTGAATCACACGTTTTTATAGCAGAAGGTGCCTCGGTCACAAGACTCCCTGCATTCAATAATGAAGATTATCATTATTGGAAGGACATGATGTGGCTTTTTATAGAATCCACACATATTGATCTTTGGGATATCATTGAGAATGGTCTATATACACCAACAGACGATGAAGGCAATAGCATCTCTCGTGACAAATGGTCAGCTGATCAGAAAGCTCGCTTTCATTTAAACTCAAAGGCCAAGTTCTTTTTAAGTTGTACTCTAGGCAGAAGTGAATATGATAAGGTTCATGAATGCAAATTTGCAAAGGAAATGTAAGACACATTAGCCATTGCATATGAAGGAACAAATCAGGTGAAAGAATCCAAGATTAGTATTCTTGTTCATTAGTATGAGCTGTTTAAGATGAAAGATGATGAGACTATTGATCATATGTTTAGATGATTCCAAACAATTGTTAATGGATTTAAAAGCTCTGGGGAGAATCTATGATAATCAAGATCATGTCAGAAAGATTCTCAGAAGTTTTCCAAAAAGATGGAGACCCAAAGTAACAGCAACACAAAAGGCCAAGGATTTAAGTAAGCTGAAGCTAGATGAATTGCATGGTTCACTGAAAATTCACGAAGTAGAGTTTGATGCAGAAGATAAACCCAGAAGAGATAAATCTATAGCATTAAAAGCTGGTCAAAAGAATCAAAAGATACAAAAAAATAAAAGCACATCTTCAAAAGCATTAAAGATTAAAGAAATCAAGAATGATGATGTTAATGAAACTAATCAAGATTTAAGTGAAGATGATGATGAACTATCCTTCATTTCAAGAAAGATTAGGAGGATGTGGAAAAGAAATCAATGGGAAATAAAGACTTCTCTTTTAAAAAGAATAGCAAAAACGACTTAAAGAATGAGAAAAGTTCTATCATTTGCTATGAGTGCAATAAACCAGGACATTATAAGTCTGAATGCTCGTTGCTCAAAAGAAAACAAAAGAAAAGTAAAGAAAACAAAAAGAACATGATGGCAACATGGGAAGATCTGGATTCTTCTGAATCTGAATCCGACTCAAAAACATCAGAGCAAGCAAATATATACTTGGTAGCTGAAAGGGAATACAATGACGAGGTAGTTTCTAACTTTCATGATCTTCAGGGTGCCTATTTAGAATTGTTAAAAGATTCATATGCTATCTTAAAACAATATAGGATATTGAAAAAAAATTTGCTAAAAATATGAAAACACAGAACTTTTAGAAAAAGAAAATATCAACCTTAAGAAACAAGTAGATGATATGAAAAGAAAGTAATTGTAGATAGATCTGAGGAAATTATTCAACTAAAACAAAGGATTAACAGTCTCTTAGTAGATTTATTAATGTTTACTGAAAGTACAAAAAGGATGAATGATATGATTGGAAGATATAGACATCCAAATGATAAGAGTGGTTTAGGTTTTAATAATGGTAATGTTCGTCATAATAAGAGTTTTGTTCTTAACAGAAAGAAAAGGAAACAATATTCTTATTACTCGATGAAAAACTGTAAGGCTAACCTCAAAGGAAAATATGGGTGCCTAAGAAGGATATAATATATACTGCAGAGCTTCTTTCTTGGAAAAAGCAACCAGCACTAATGGTACTTGAACAATGGCTGTTTGCGACATATGACGGAAAGAAGGTCTATGTTCCTAGACCTCCAACATAAACAAGGAGGATTAGTAACTTTTGGAGACAAACAACAGTGTAAAATATTTAGAATCGGCAAAATTGGTAAAGATTCTTTTTTGTCTATTGATAATATTCGGCTAGTTGAAGGCTTAAAGCATAATCTAATTAGTGTAAGCCAATTATGTGATTCTGGTTTTGAAGATACTAATAAACCAAACTATGTCTATAGACTTCATAAATCTTTGTATGGATTAAAACAAGCACCTCGTGCTTGGTATGATTGTCTAAGTTCGTTTTTTATTAAAATGACTTTATTAGAGGTCAAGTAGATAAGACTTTGTTCAGAAAATATATTAAAAATAATTTTATAGTTGTACAATAATATATAGATGATATTATTTTTGGTGCAACTTCTAAGAAGTTATGTTCTAGTTTTGAAAGTCTTATGAAAAGTGAATTTGAAATGAGTATAATGGGTGAATCGAAATTCTTTCTTGATTTACAAACTAAACAAACTAAAGAAAAAAATTTATTCATCAACAAAAAATATATCAATAAACTTTTAGTCAATAAAATGGAGAAGGTCAAACCAATGTCAACTCCTGTACATCCTTCAATCCTCTTATCTAAGGACGAAGCTAGTAAGAAGATTGATCAAACTCTTTTCAGAGGAATTATTAGTTCTTTACTTTACCTAACTACAAGTAGACCTGATATACTATTTAGTGTTTGTTTGTATGCAAGATTTCAAGCAGATCCTAGAGAATCTTATTATATTGCTGTCAAAAGAATATTGAGATACTTGGCAGGTTCTACTGATCTTTGCTGAATGTATGGGAAAGGTAAAGATTTCAGGTTAATTGGCTACTGTGATACTGATTATGCTAGAGATAAGATTGATAGAAAGAGTACAAGTGGAGGTTGTCACTTTCTTAGTCATAATATAATTTGTTGGGCAAGCAAGAGGCAAAGTTCAATTTTCCTATCTATTGCAGAAGCTAAATACATGCCAGCTACAAGCTATTGTTCATAGACATTATAGATTAAGTATCAGTTAGAGGATTATTCTATCTAAGAAGATCATATTTGAATCTTTTATGACAACACAAGTGTTATTAATCTCTCAAAGAATCCAATTCAACACTCGAGAGCAAAGCATATTGAAGTTAGACATCATTTTATACGAGATTATGTATAGAAAGGAATCATTAGTCTACAATTTGTTGAGACAAATCAACAATTGGTGGATATCTTCACTAAATCTTTAAGTGAAGATAGATTCAAGAAAATCAGACAAATCTTGAATATGGTAATGTTAAATGACCATTCGTCTGACACTTCATGACCTACACGATTCGTACAAGAAGAAGATAAAAAGTCGTAAGTTTTCAAGTAAATAGTAAAGGTAAGTTACGAACGGTAACTTTTCAAGAGTATGTATAAGAAGGAAATCTTCTCAAGATTCTAAAATACCTTATACTCTAGAATTTTCTTGAAAATCTTTAAAACCAACTTGTTTGGTTCTCTCAATAAAGACAATTTAATACTCTATTCTAAACATTAAGTTCTTCTCATTTCATATCCTTATCTTTAGATACTAACCTCGCTACGTTAAGTGAAATACATTTGTGTGTTTAGTGTTTATTTGTTACAGATCAAAAATAGAGAAATCTCTTATCTATAGGAGACACGTTGATTTCACTTCCTTGAAGAAAAATCAGATGGACATCGAACTAAAAATTGAAGCAGTTGGTTGGAAATATTTCTTCAACATTCGTGAGATGGTCTATTTGAATAAAATATATGAGTTTTGGAACAATGCAAAGGTGGTGGACCACACCTTAGTATCAATAGTAGATGGGTTATCGGTTATAGTCACACAAGATTATATCGAGAAGGCTATTGGGTGTCTAAGTATTAGAGCAAAACTGTTTAACAATATGAAATGGATCGCTCAAGGTCGTGTAGATAAAGCTCACATCAATTGACAACTATATAGATGTAGTGATCCAAGAGTCAAGAAGTCTTCAACCTTCGTTACGAAGGCTAGGGTTCTTCATTCACTACTTATCCACTGTATTCTACCAAGAGTAAGCTCAAAGGACCTGGTGACAATGAATGATGTACATTGTTTGTTTCATCTACTTACTTACCAAACCATTAATCTTCCGTTCTTGATTTTGAACAACATGATAAAGTCTAAGGGAGATTATTATAGCTCTTTATCTTACGGCATGTTGTTGACAAGATTCTTTAGAGAATCTGGAATCCTACTTGATAGAGGTAACAGGGTAAAGATGAATGTTAAGAATGTTATTAATTCCTCTACTATTCTCAAAATGGGAATCAAGATTGAAGCTGGAGCAGATATAAGCTTTATACCGAAAGCAAAGTCAAAGGGGGAGCTTATAGTAAGACAAAGCAGAAGTGAACATGTTCCATCTGAAAGACAAACAAAATCTCGATCTACAGGAAGAATATCCGTAGAAGAAAAGGCTAAACAATCGTCTAATGTGCCAAAACAAGTTAAGATGATTCTATAGAGGGAGGAAAGCAGGGTTTCAACAATCAATTCATCAAGTGTCTTTGAAGAGAAAGGCTGAGACACTCCAATCAGAAAAGCCCAAACAGTCAAAAAGGTCACTAAGATTATTGATCGTACTACAACAAGAACAGAAGAAGCAGAAAGTTCTAATTCTTAGTGGAGATTCTGAGAAGCAAGATCAACAACAATAGCCTACTAAATCAATTGTCTCTATCTTGCAAATCAATCAGCGAAATCATCTGGAGAGACAGAGATAAAAAGGAAGTTGGTATTTGAGAGGAAGAAGCCCCAACAACAACTCTCTTCCAAACCAGCAGAAGAATAAAAGAAGATGAAGCTTAGTCAGAAAAAGGTTTCTTCATTTGATGTTCCACAGAAGGCACAGACAGTTGAACACCAGCTAGTACCTTATAATCCTTCTCAACCAATCAAGAAAAAGGATTTCAAAATGAAGGTTATAGAAGAATCGGTACTTAATCAAAACAGAAGTTCAATTATTATTAGAGAACCTTGTAAGTAGACAGTCAAGGTACAAATCAAGCCTATACTAATAAACAATCAGACAATACATCTTCTCATCCATGAAGAATGAAGACTATATGGTATTCTACGAGATAAAAAGTTAGAACCATATCTAATGAAGATTTCAAAAGATCATTATACAATCTATCCGATTACAAGCAGAACAATAATAAAGATTGTACTAAATGTATAATCAAGATGTCCAACCCCCTTAATAAACGAAGAAAAAGGGAAGAAGAAGATGTTTCCTGAAGGGCATGAAGATGATCTTATAAAAGAATAGATTCAAGTGGCTGTTAATTCGAAGTTCTTGAAGCATTTCATCAATTGGACTGAAGCTAGTCACAAACAGAAGGAAGTTCACGAAGCCTTAGCAAAAAATATTTAGGAAATTCATGATAAAGTTAATGAACTAGGTGATTCAGTAGGTGATCTTCATGAGAAGATAGCACTTCTACGTGTTTCTATTGAACAAGACATTAAGACGATCCGCACTGATATTCAACATATGTATTCTGAAATTTTGAAGCGTCTAAGATGAGCTATCTTTTTTATTAATAACAAATAGGGGGAGAAGAGGAGAAAAGAAAAAAGTGGAAAATATTAGAAAACATTGCATATCTTATGCATATCTTGTATATTGCTTTGAATATTATTCGTCTGAACATTATTTGTTTATTCATCTGAATATTATCTTATATTTTAATATTATAATTATTTGTTATCATCAAAAAGGGGAGGATTGTTAAGTCAAAAAGACTTCACTTCTATTAATTTCGATGACAATCAAATAATAATAATCTTAAAAGTATGTGAATTGTTTTGATAAGTTTGTTAAGTGCGCAGAAAAATGTAAGTGACATAAATCGTCAACTTAAGACGATGCATAGTCAAACCTAGAAGATACTTTAAACTCAAGACGAATGACTTAAGACAGTCAACATAAGAAGATATAGAAGGTCAACATAAGAAGATACAAAAGGTCAACATAAGAAGATATAAACATGACTCAAGACGAAAGCGCGACACTAGACGGTGGAAATGAATACTATTCTAGAACGTCAGTCAGTTAGATAGTTGGAGCTAGTTATAGGACTCAACTAATAATGATTTCTAGAAGATTCAAGAAACAGTTTTCTCAAGAAGACAGTTAAAGACTTAAGTTATAAATACTAGTTATAGTCATAATCTAAACAACATTTTTACAACGAGATACAATACAAAAGAGAAAATCTGATTGTACAATACTTAGAGAAACTCTATACTCAATTGCGAAAGAAAGAGAGCGAATACATTTGTAACGTGAAGCTGCTCAAACAATATCTTTCCAAGAGAAAGAAAGGCTAGAGCCTGGAGAGACTAAGAAAGCAGATAAAGAATACTTTGTGAGAAAGACCTAAAGAGGCTCTACAAGTGAAGAAAGAATACTTATAACATTGAAGAGTATAGTAAAATCTCAGACAAACTTTGGGGACTGGACATAGGCCAAGGTTAAGGGTGAACCAGTATAAAATCGCGACGCTTATTCTCTAATCCTTAACTCTTTAATTTTCTTCTTGTTAAAAGAGTAGATAATAATTTTTGCAATTGCATTACTCATAGACTTAAGTGAATTGTTTTGTGATCATCTGAATTTGTAAAGAAATTCAAGAAATTTCTAAAGATTAATATCTTTGACGATTTTACACAATTCAACCTCCCCTTCTTATGTATTCTACATATTATACTTGATTTCTATATTAACAAGTGATTTACTTCAAGTAACTCCTTTTCTATCATAGTGTAATTCTTTTGAGCATCTGTCAAAGTCTTACTAGTATAGAAGATTGGTTGAAAGTGTTTGTCCTTTTACTGTCTAAGCACTGCACCTACAACAAAATCACTTGCTTCACACATTAGCTCATGGGGTAAACTCCAATTTGGTGCAATCATAATTGAGGAATTAATAAACTTTTCTTTCATAATGTTGAAAGCTTCAAGACATTTTTTAGTTAATCAAAAAGATTTTTTTGGTTTTTAGTGGATCCTCATTAATAACCAGTCCATTTGTCTCGAATTTCTAATCCAATTGACTTCCAATTTTCGATTACATATGTCATTAAATCCTAATGTCATTCATCAAAATTTCTACGGTCATCTGACACTTATTTCTACTACTATTCATCAATTGTCTTGTTACTTGTCATTTTTCTAGTCCAAAAATACTCTCAATTCCAGAAAATTCTCAAATTTCACCAAAAATTCTACATCACTAATTGTACACACTAACTCAATTTTGAAGAAACATAATCCACAATTCACATTACAATCACATCAAATATCAATTATACCCAGAGAATGTCAAATGAGTGCATATACAATCATTGAATTGTGTGCAAAACAATCAAATTCATGTGCATGAATGCTATATTATGCATGAATTTGAAATGCATTTTTCTAATCTCTCATTGCTATTTCTCGTTTACAAAAATCTAGAGTTCTAACTCTCAGTATGGAAGCAGGATGTTGCAATATCATTATTAAAATTAACACTTCTCAAAGATTTCAATTTTTAGAGGAGTTGGCGTTGAAGAAAAACTGATTAAATCCTTTCTTGTAAGTGCTTGAGCCACTATAAGAGGTTTTTAAGCAATAACTTCATCCAATTTTTTCAAAGATCCTACTGATAACCAATTATAAAACTAAAAGGAAGTAGTTTCTGCATTACCAACGAGGTTGATGAAGTGAGGTATCATTTTTCCCCTCAACTTAAGGATACCTTTTAGAGTGGTTGATGACATATTATCCAAGTTAAACCTCCAAATATTCTTATTTTTAAGGAAATAGATGTGGATTTATCTACACCATAAAGTGTGCTTATCAGTAAGGAGCCTCCATAGCCTTTTGGAGAGTAATACAGTATTGAATGATTTGAGAGAGATTATATTGAATTATTTGGAGAGTAATACAGTATTACAGACGGCTAATATAAAAAGATACAGAAGGTCAGCATAAGAAGATGCAGAAGGTCAGCATAAGAAGATATAAATGCGACGCAAGGCGAAAGTGCGAAACAAGACGAAAGCGCGACATCAGACTATAGAAATAAATACTATTCTCAAATGTCAGTCAGTTAATTAGTTGAATTTAGTTATAGGACTCAACTAATAACAGTTTCTAGAAGATTCAAGAAGTAGTTTTCTCAAGAAGACAGTTAAAGACTTAGGTTATAAACACTAGTTATAGTCATAATCTAAACAACGTTTTTACAGTGAGATACGATACATGAAAGAAAATCTAATTGTACAATACTTAAAGAAACTTTGTACTCAAGTGCAAAAGAAAGAGAGCGAATACATATGTAACGTGAAGCTCAAACAATATCTTTCCAAGAGAAAGAAATGCTAGAGCCTGGAGAGGCTAAGAAAGCAAATAAAGAATAATTTGTGAGAGAGACCTAAAGAGGCTCTGCAAGTGTTGAAAGAATACTTGTAACATTGAAGAGTATAGTGAAATATCAGATAAACTCTGAGGACTAGACATAGCCCAAGGTTAAGGGTGAACCAGTATAAAATCGCGACGTCTATTCTCTAACCCTTATCTCTTTAATTTTTTTGTTGTTAGAAGAGTAGATAATAATTTTTGCGATTGCATTACACATCGACTGAAGTGAATTGTTTCGTGATCATCTGAATTTGTAAAGAAATTCAAGAAATTTCTAAAGATTAATATCTTTGACGATTTTACACAATTCAACCCCCCTTCATGTGTATTCTACATATTATACATTATTTATATATTAACAAGTTATTTACTTCAAGTAACTCCTTTTCTATCGTAGTGTAATTCTTTTGAGCATCTGTCAAAGTCTTACTAGCATAGTAGATTGGTTGAAAGTGTTTGTCCTTTTACTGTATGAGCACTGCACCTACAACAAAATCACTTACTTCACATATTAGCTTAAGGGGCAAACTCCAATTTGGTGTAATCGTAATTGGGGAATTAATAAATTTTTCTTTCAAAATGTTGAAAGCATCGAAACATTTTTTAGTTAATCAAAAACATTTTTTGGTTTTTAATGGATCCTTATTAATAACCAGTTCATTTGTTTCCAATTTCTAATCCAATTGGCTTCCAATTTTCAATTACATATGTCATTAAATCCTAATGTCATTCATCAAAATTTCTACGATCATCTGACACTTATTTATGCTACTATTTATCAATTGTCTTGTCACTTGCCGTTTTTCCTAGTCCAAAAATACCCTCAATTCCAAAAAAATCTCAAATTTTACCAAAAATTCTAAATCACTAATTGTACACACCAACTTAATTTTTAAGACACATAATCCATAATTCACATTACAATCACATTAAATATCAATTATATCCGACGAATGTCAAATGAGTGCATATACAATCATTGAATTATGTGCAAAACAATCACATTCATGTGTATGAATGCTATATTATGCATGAATATAAAATGCATTTTTCTAATCTCCCATTGCTATTTCTCGTTTACAAAAATATAGGGTTTTAACTCTTAGTAGGGAAACAAGATGTTACAATATCATTATCAAAATTAACATATGTCTAAAAGATTTCAATTTTTAGAGGAGTTGGCATTGAAGAAAAGTTGACTAAATCCTTTCCTGTAAGTGCTTGAGCCACTACAAGAGGTTTTAAAGCAATAATTTCATCCAATTTTTCCATAGATCCTATTGATAACCAATTATAAAACTAAAAGGAAGTAATTTCCGCATTACCAATGAGGTTGATGAAGTGAGGTCTCATTTTCCCCTCAGCTTAAGGATACCTTTTAGAGTGGTTGATGACATATTATCCAAGTTAAACCTCCAAATATTCTTGTTTTTAAGGAAATAGATGTGGATATATCTACACAATAAAGCGTGCTTATCAATAAGGAGCCTCCATAGCTTTTTGGAGAGTACAGTATTGAATGATTTGAGAGAGATTATATTAAGACCTCCTTGGTTTTTAGATAAACAAACATCCCCCCATCTCATCTTCACCTTGGAAGGATTAACTCCACAAAAATGTTTTAATTTTTTTGTTAAATGCCTTGATAACTTTCATGGAAAACAATCTGAGCTTCCTAATAAACACTAATGGAGTTCAATATGGATACAATAAGTTGTGCTCTCCTAACTGTGGATACATTTGTAGAACTCCAAAAGGAAATTATAAGATTAATCTTATCAACTAAGCAAGCATAACCTATATATTTAAATATGGAGTCTAAAATAAGAATGCTATCATTTAGAGATCAAGGTAGATTCCATATTAGAAGCTTTAAGAGACAAGAATAAGCCACTTTTATAGTAGTTTAATTGAAGAACAAACATCCTACTAAACATTTTAAGAGCTTTTATAAGAGCTAATACAAATTAAGATCATCTTTGGAAAGTAAAATAAGGTCATCAGCAAAGCATAGATGAGCTAATTTGACCCTTCTACATTTAGAATGAAACTTAAAGCCCTTAGTACTCCCAACACCTTATGGAGAAGTCTACTGGATACCTCCATCACTAAACCAAAGAGGTAAGGTGATATAGGGTCACCTTGTCCGATTCCTTACTACTTCTAAAGATGTTTATAGGCTGACTATTGTTAAGGATGCTTTAGCAAAGAGTATAAATACATTGTGTAATCCATTGGATAAAAGTCAATAGGAAATGCATGATAATTAGAATATTGATGATGAAGTCCCAACCCAATCCACACAATCAAAGGCCATCTTCAGATCAATCTTTATAGAGCAATTAGCCCTACCATTCTTCTTTTCATAGGTTCTGATTAACTCTTAGAGAATCAAGATATTAACCCCTGGAAAAATAGTTGGAAAATTTCAACATCCATTAAGTATTTGCCATATTACGATCCAAATTTTTTTGTAATGAAATTGACTCCATGTTGTCTATTGTTCTAGGTAAAAAATTTACCCCCAGCTGGAATATCAAATAATTGTGCCATTTTAATATAGCTTCTAAGATCTGAACAAGGTGATCCCACTGAACTATGACCTTTAACCTCCTCAAATTTAAGAATAGAATTAAAGCCACCAATAATGATCTATGGATTGTTAATGGAATTTGAAATATCTTTAATTTGATTCCAAAAAAATGCTCTTTGATAAGAGCTATTATGTGCATAAACAAAAGAGATGTGTATAGGTTGAGGACAATACCTAGTTGAAATCTCCAGATGAACCAATTGATCATAAACAATTCCAGGATAAATATATACAACATTGGAATCATAGAGGATTAATATCCTACCATTAAGATGAGCAATGTAGTTTGTGAATACTTTCCATTAAGTTGGAAAGTATTTTAGCAAGCTGTCACTATTTACTCTTATTTTTGTCTCCAAAATACCAACTACTGGCACCTTACTATGCAAAATCATATTTCATATAAGTAGCTTTTTAGTGGGAGCATTTGCTTCTCTCACATTCCAAGCTGGGACATTCATTTGGCAAACTCCAAGAATAGGGTCTTTTTTCATTCTGCCGTATCTTCTCCTAGTGATAGTTTCAAAGTCTGGCTTGCCATTCTCAATACTTGCAATTGGAATCATCAAGGCATATTTAGCTCAGAGTTATTAGCTGGTTTTCCAAATATCAACATTCCAAGGACTGGTTACTTATATGTCTTCTTAATAAATGTTGCAGTTGAGGCTATAGCCTTTTTCATATCAATTCATGCAACAATTCCAGCAACACTTTTAGTAGTAATATTTGTATCATTATACTTTTAATTTTCATTCATACTCAGCTCACATATTGTTGATATATTAGTAACAGATCTTTGTAAAATTTTTATTTATACTCAGCTCACATACTGTTGATATATTAGTAACAGATCTTCATAAAATTTTTAAGGATTTTGGTTTTGAATTTGAATCAGGGCCATAAACTTATTCCATCAGTTTAAATATTTACGTATAGATCATTAGACTATTTCTGATGATTTGTTTCGTAGGTCGTGCAATAATGCCCTAATTCTTTGGAACTTAAAACCTTAAGTATTAATCCAGTTATATGTTCACAAATGCGTATTGTGCATTAATTGTTAATATTTTATAATAAGAAGTAATTGAAATTTCATTATTAAGATACGTGAAACATTTGGTGAAATTCTAGTCAATGAAATTGGTCAAAGCCCTAAAGAAGATGATGAGAGATTTTGTATGGGTTAAAGAATCATTGATCAAATCCGTAGAGAAGATGATGAGAGATTTTTTATAGGTTAAAGAAAATGGAAGTTTAGGCTTTCCCAAAGTCAAATGGGCAGATTTGTGTAAACCAAAGGAGAAAGGTTGATTAGGAATAATTTCTATAAGAGTTGGCAGTAATGTCTTTTTTGATGAAGAGACTTTGTAGAATGATTCAAGACAAGCATTCATTATGGATGAGATGACTTTATAGTTACTTTTTGAAAGGGAACAAGATATGGTCCCTCTCAACTAGATCATCCTATTCTTGGTTCCTTAATCATATTTTTTTTTAAAAAAAAAGGGATGAAGTAGCTAATGATGTTTGTTGCAAAATTGGGAATGGAAAGACTACTTTCTAATGGGCATGACAACTAGACTAGATTTGGTCCCCTTTCCCTAAATCCTAATGTGGTATCTACTTTTCTAGGTCCAGATCACAAAACTAAGGTTGTTGTTCTTATTCACCAAAACGACTGGCTACAAATTCTTGATGCGATCTAACACCTTAAACCACCTTACTGTCCTGATTCTAACTCTCAGGATTGTTTTATGTGGCATGAAACTCCTATTGAGAGCCTTTCTAGCAAAACCTATAGGAAATGGGTTTATCACTCAGATCAAGAGGACCTGGGATAAGGTTATATAGAATAATATACTTAGACCAAGTACAACTTTCCTCTATGAACAGAGTTGCAATGATAGATAGAGTTCAATTTATCCTGAATCTGGATAAAATTTGTTGTCTGTGTAAGGAAGGAACATAAATAAGGGACTATTTGTTCTTTATCTACCCTTTTTCCATTGCTGTTTGGAATAGGATAACATATTTTCTTTCATGGTGTAGGTCCTCTAATTTGCTCATAGAGGTAGTCAAATTCCTACATGAAGCACAAGCAGGTGCTATTTCTAGCCATATCTACTCAAGAGATATGGAAAGAAAGAAATCAGTGAAAGTTACAAAACAAGGAACGTTCCGTGAAATTAGTGCTACAATCAATTATTCAAAAAGGTGGAGAACAATTTTTAAGTTGGAAAATGGAGCAAACTCAACTGAGATGAAGAAACGGGAGTTTGGTTCTTAGCTGGGAAAGACTAACACTGACAGTACATGTTGTCTTACGAGATCCTCAACCTCTCTACAAAAACATAGAACAACTGATTAAAAGGAGCTTCAGTAAGGTGAGATTTCCATAAATATGGAGTTTGGCTCTTACCTATGAATGGTGATGACGATCGCCTTTAGATGGTACCAACCTTAATTTGGAATTTTCTTTAATGGGTCTATAGGGGTCTATTTAATGCGTTGTCATTCGGTCTCACTTGGTAGCCTAATTTGCTGATGGTTGTACCTTCAATGTAGTGTCTTGTTGCCTCATCTTGTAACAGGAGAGTATGTTTATGTTTACTATCCAATAAACTTATTGTCCTTCATTATTCTTTAATAGAATTAACCTTAATGTTTCAAAAAAATTTGAAAAACAACAAGAAGAACATTATCTTCGATCAATAATAACGTGAATTTGAAATTAAAAATTTCCTTTCCGTATAAGAAAAGGAACACGATTCCAGAAGATTGATATTTATGTAGTCGAAAAAGATGACAGTTGACTTTGATCTTTATCTTTATTGCTGTTTGCTGGAGACCGTTCTTGTTTATGAATTAAAAATTCGAGTTAGTTATCGTAGTGGAACTGTAAAGTGAAAATGGCAGCAATGAACCCGAACAAGAGAATGAATTACAGAATTGGATAGGATACTTTGAATACTTTACTTTGGTCAACTCAACCAATTGCGGCTGAGCGACCGGATGGGATGAAATGAATGGCACGTGCTCGACTTTCTCTTTCCTTCCAGCTCTCGAACATTTGCCTGTTTGTGCCGTCACGCTGCAGCAGAACATTTAATAACACCATTAATTTATTCAGTCCCTGGATGCCGTTGCCAAGACTGACTTCTCTGTGCTAACAGCTAACCATTGTTTGGTCGAAACCAGTTGCCAAGAATGACTTCCCTGTGTGCTAACCGCTAGCATTGTTTAGACCAGGCCATTTTAAATAAATAGATATGAAACATACATTAAAATTCCAATTTGGAAATTCATAGATATATAAAACTTTTTTTCCTTATAGAAACATAATAATGGAAAATAAAAATAGAATAAAGGAATCTCTTGGAAAATAATTATGTGCTTTAATTATTTAGAAGCACTAAACGAGGGATTGGAGCAAAATTAGGTTTCACAATCAGTTTGTGACTAAAGAAAAGGAAAGATAGAGCACCACACCAAATGCTTCCTACCTTAAAACTGTATCATAGCATAATTCCATACATACGTACCCTTCGCATTTGCATGTTAAAAAGGAGGACGTCCTCGTCGCGCCATCTCCTCTTCTCTTTCTTCACATTTTTCCGATCCCAATCCCAATCCCAATCCCACTCAAGTGAAAGCATCTCATTTTCTCATCATCTGCTCTTTCTTTGTCTTTTTCTTGTTTTTTTTTTCTCGTTTATCCAAATGTTTCCACTCCCACTCAAGTGAAAGCATCTCCTCCGACACCGCTGCAGTCACATCATTACCATGTCTTCATCTATCAGCCTCTCCCTCTCCCTTCTCGTCTCTCTAGTTCTTGTTCTTCTTCTCATCACAACCGTCCATTCCCGAGTTCTCCCTCATCATTTACTCTCCGATGGCCTCCACTCCAGCCATTTCCTGGATCCACCCTACCTGACTCTGGCTCGTGCGTCTTCCTCATCTTGCGAGCAATCTTACGGGTTCCTACCATGCACCGAGACAGCACTGGGCAACCTGTTCTTGATATTAGTTTATGGATACCTCATGTTCTTGGCTGCTACCTATTTGTCCAACGGCAGCGAGCTTTTGCTGGAGATTCTGGGACCCGGTATCGTCGGTGGCTTGTTTCTTCCCATTCTTGGCGCTCTTCCTGATGCCATGCTCATTCTCGGTAATTCAAAATTAGTTTTCCTTGGAAATTTTCGTTATGACATTCTGTCCACTAAACTAATTAAGGAATAGAGACGTACACTTTGAAGATTTATTGTCCAATCATGAACCAAGTTTATGCCCATTCTAACTGATGGACAAAATGAGAATATTAAAAATCAAGAAAAAACTTGAAATGTTTGGATCTAATAAGCCAGTTTGTTATTCATCACGCAGATTTCCTTTCACCCGTTTTATAATTAAGTTACCTTCACTTTCTCATAGATTCTGAAACTTCTACTTCTGTGTTTGTCTTTGTTAAATAGACCTTTTCTATCTCTTTTTGATGCCTTCTTCATTTTTAACTCTTACCACATTCCATTCCCTTTATCTTCATTCTTTTTGTGTGGTTCATGTGTAGTTTTGCTCGTGCTCATATACTTCTATGACTTGTAGTGATTAACACTTTTAATAGTTTATTTGTGTGGACCACTGACTTCTCTGTCCTCAGTTTTATATTTTACCGCTTAAAACTGTTTCTTTTTCTTTACCCTCTAAATGATTGTTTTTCATTCTGTTTTGTTTGTTTTATAGTATCTGGAATCTCAGGAACTGCTGCAACAGCTCAGAGTCAGGTCTCAGTTGGAATGGGCTTGATGGCTGGTTCAACTGTCATGCTTCTTACTCTTATATGGGGATCATGTGTAATAGTTGGAAAATGTGACATTCGGGAGTCTGATGATATTGCGATTGATGGAAAAAATACTAAGGGATTTAGTTTAACTGGTATGTTATTCTTTTCACAATTCGCTCGGCAGAGATAAATTGTCGGTATAAAATTTTCAAAGCACCATTGCTTTAGCTGTATTGATTTTAAGCCAATTGGCCCAATTGCTTTAAGGGGGTGAGGGATCGAAGAGTACAGGAGACATTCAAAGATATATCTAGATCAGAATCTGTTTTTTGTTTTCTTTTTCTAATTTGAAGAAATATACAAGGCCCACCAAGTGAGCATAAACTTATTACAACTTGGATTACGAGTATCAGTAAAGCTAATTCTGAATAGTACACCTTAGCTTTAAGTAAGGACCAGTTCCAACTAAGTCTCATTAACCAATCTAATACCGAGGAGAAAGCCAGAAAAGCACTTACATATAGAGCTTGGTCCTCTTGGTTAGGGGATGCCAAACGTAATTTCAGACTGAAAATTTCTATAAATTGAATTTTGTATTTGTAAGTGTTGGGTTATGAAGCTAAAGGTTTCTCTTTCTTTTTGTTTATATATAAAACATTTAATAAAAAAACATCTTTCCGCATAATGTCACAATCAGTAAATAGAATATGTTTTCGATTTGTATAGAAGATTTAATGTTGCAAGGCATGTAAACATCTGATACAGTTCATAAACATATTGTTCTGCATGCTTGTAGGTAGTGGTGTTAGTACAGACATTTGGACTTGCTATGCTGCAAGAATAATGGCAATATCTGTTATACCGTTTCTTGTTGTTCAGTTACCACAAGCACTTCATTCAAGCTCAGGAAGGCACTTAGCAGTTCTGATTGCCCTAATTTTATCTCTTGCAATGCTAATTTCATATTGCCTTTATCAGGTAACTGGGTTTTCCACATGGAAATGATGCATCTTGAATTTTTTCTTTTTCTTTGCAGTTTATTGAGTCAATACTAGCCTGCAACATCCATGAGATTTTGGTCAGATGAACCATATTATCACTTATCACAGCTTGAATACGTGGTTTGGCATTTCTTTGATATGAGTCCTTTCATGATCTTCCCCATTTGAAGTAGATTAGAGATGCATGGTTCTTAAGCTGCAGCCCAGCACAGGCAACTGATATTTCTGTGCAGGTTGAGTTTGCAACGTTTGACCTTTAAATAATATCACGATTAGTCACAAAAATGTTAAAATGGAATTGTAATTTACCTGGTTTATTTATATATCTGTACACCTTTTAGCTGGATTATTTACAAGACATTTTGTGTTTGTGCCATCTTCATTAACGAGAAGTGCAGCACGGTTTGAATAGCTAATCTCCTTCCCTGTTGTACACACGTCACATCTTTCCTTTTTTTAGCTTATATAAATGACCAAATTTGGGTATAACAATATAATTTTAGCATTCATGTCAAAATATACTGTGTTCTGCAATGCCTGCAACTATTTAGTGAAAAAGGACTTGTGCCTTGCTCCATTATGAGCTTTGAGCTACCTCTTCGTGGCCTGGTATATAACTGGGAGTTCCATCTTCAGATTGATAGTTAATAGTTTCCCACGTCCTGTTTGGCAGGTCTTCCAGCCTTGGATCCAAAAAAGACGACTTGCTTATGCAAAGCTCAAACATGTGATGTCTGGAATTTTACAACATTTGAAACAGAGATCTTTAGGAAGGCTCCTTACTGATGATGGTCAACCTGATGAAGAAGTAATAAAAAAGTAAGTGCAGACAGCCAAAGTTATACTTGTCTTTTTACCAGTTGCTATTTCTAAAAGATTTATGACCTTTATTGGTGCTTACTGCTGGCAGATTATTTGAGGCAATTGATGTGAACAACGATAAGAAAGTCTCTGCATCTGAGCTAAAAGCCCTCATAATTGGAATCCGATTTGAGGAGATAGACCTTGATAAAGATAATACAGTGGCTGAAGTGATGAGAGATTTCGATACCTCTAATGATCAAAGCATTGATGAGGATGAGTTTCTTGCTGGGGTCATCAAATGGCTAAATGAAGCAAGGCAAGCAGGGGCTTCAGCCACTGCAGATCCTGGTCCTCATACAACGAAGTTTATAAGTGACTTTCACGTGGTAAGTGACTCTGTGGTAACTCAAAATTTGGTTTAGTTTCTTCTACTTCTATAGTAATATCAACTTTTAAATTTTTGTACAGCAAACTATGAGAGAGCACGCATTGCTGGGTCCTGAGCAGCAAGAAGAACAAGAGGAGGCTGTTGAAGTTGTTGCTAACCGCAGAAATATCTTTATTAAAGCAATGCTAATGTTGTTGCTTGGAACAGTTATCGCAGCTGTATTTGCTGATCCCCTAGTTGATGCTGTTAACAACTTTTCAGATGCAACAAGTATTCCTACCTTTTTCATATCTTTCATTGCGCTGCCTTTGGCCACCAACTCTAGTGAAGCTGTTTCAGCGATTATATTTGCTAGCCGTAAAAAGAAGAGAACTGCCTCTCTAACATTTTCTGAGGTTGGTTTCTCACTTTTAATTCTAGAGTTTCACTTTTATCGCAAACTATATAAACTAGTCAACAAATTAATGCCCTTTTATGTTCTGTCAGTGACTGCAAGTTAGCTGCTTTGGTTAGTCCTATTTATTGGTTTTTGAGACCCATATATATATTAAAAAAAAAGAGAACTTAGAGCTTTTTTGTGATTTCTTTTTGAAGAATTAAAAATTAAGTTTGGTTGGTGTTCACATCTCCTACCTGTTAGTCTATGAGGTTTGGTGATGTATGTAGACAGTTGATACCCTGAGAGCATGGGGTCTTGGAATGTTGCTGAAGTTTGTTTATTAAAGGTTGTTGAATGTTTCAAATATGAGGCTAAGTACAGACCTGTAATCTCCAAAACCACTAGAGTGCCAGTGTTTTGGTATTGGGAGGCAACAGGTGTACGTGTCCCTCTCCTAATCTTGGAATATCCTTTACTCCTTTCGATATCCTCAGTGTTGTACCAAGGATTACCTCCATTTCTCATAGAATATAGCTGGGGAAATTTTTCATGTAGTGGTTCAATTTTCAGGGGTAGATAGTTTTCAATGCATATTATTAACTATGATCTTGTACTATAAGCTGAAATTTTGAGCTTCTTTGGGCAATCAATCAGCAATAGTTCCTAGTCTTCTTTTATCAGATGAAGAAGTTTCCAGGAATTAGATAGGTGAAGTCAACTGGCTGCAGAATTCTCTGTCTTTGTACTCATTGTCTTCTTTTCTTTTTTTTTACTTTTCTCATAAGCAATTTAGCTTTCCTTGGATTATCTCCATTACAACGTTGATCATATCTGTTGCATGTACCAAGGACTCTTGTGGTTGCCTAGTGTTAACTGTAAGTTTCTCTCCCTTTTGTTTACAGCTTTATGGAGCGGTGACGATGAATAACCTCCTCTGCCTATCAGTTTTCTTGGCCCTTGTCTACATAAGGGGATTGAAATGGGACTTCTCATCAGAAGTGTTAGTTATTTTTATTGTTTGTGTTATGATGGGTGCTTTTGCTAGCTTCCGCAGTACATTCCCCCTCTGGACATGTGGTTTGGCTTACCTCCTCTACCCCTTTTCCCTGGCATTGGTCTACGTTCTTGATTATGTTTTTGGTTGGTCATAGAGAACTTTATGTGTTGGATTTAATAGGACGATCTCCTTTTTGGGTGTTCAATTTATGAGACTACAGACAATTCTAGACGACTCTAACTAGTCTGACTCTGATGTGCGACCTCATTCAGGAAAGCTTTGCTCCTGCCTTTTGACAATGATAATAAGGATATGTTTTTAACCAATTTGCCTTTTTATAGGATATTAAATAGTTTGCGCGAATAATCTGTAAATTTCATAAAAATGTATTTAACTAATGTTTTACATTTCAGGCAAACAATTAAGTGTTGCTTGTTTTAAAATTAGCAGGTTAAGTCTGCGCAAATGCGCAGTGAAAATACCCAGCGAATTTATAAACAGGAGAAATTTTTACATCATAGTTAAATAATAAATAATATCAAAATGTAATTAAATAAACTTTAGTTGCGAGAAGAAATAAGATGAAATGACTTTTTTTAAGATACGTTTAAAATAGTTAACATGTCTACTACTTACATCTGCAGTATAAAGATATCTTAATCTATAAGTTTTTTAATTTGTCTTTCATAAAATTTTCTAGTCTAGAAGTTTACTTTTTTGAGATCGTTGGTCATCTTTATCATTCGACTAGTTTCATACATCTCGATGTAGCGAAGACCATGTGAACTATTATGTGCCTTTTTATTCC
>JAOSBK010000005.1:30339126-30361879 GCA_027568895.1 Erythroxylum shatona | reverse complement strand
TATTAAAACTGACGTCTTCCTTCAATATGGAGAGAACCAGAGTCCCTTTAAAGTTAGGGTTATTAGGCAAACCCTAGGCCTCTTTACATGGATATGTTCGAACCATGGAAATAGGATTTTCAGATTAGTGATGTATATTATATATATATATATATATATATATATATGGAATACCCAATCAATTTGGGTGTAAGCCCATAACCATCGATCATGCAAGCCCATATATGCTCCTAACCATGCATGTTCTAATGCATATATGTTTTGGTTATATATGTACATATAATTACTATAACTACATGGCATGATATAGACTACCCAATTAAATTAGGCATAAGCCCATAACCATCGATCATGCAAGCCCACACATTCTCCTAACCATGCATTCTCTAATGCATATATGTCTTGGTTATGACATCTTATGGATCCTAACATGAAAAGCCCAATCCAACACTTGGATTTACTTTCTTCCTTTTACTAACTTGGCTAATATTACTATTGTATGCTATTTAATTTGGAATTAATATTAATATAATTAACATGAATGCTAATTCCATAAATTAATTCATAATTAATTTACCTTAAAATAATTATTTGATGTCCAAATTAAACAACTTCAATTTTGTCACACGTGCCAATTTTTTTAGTCTTACTAGAAAATCTATTCCTCTACTAAAATTAATTCAAAATTAATTTCTATAATTTTCCAAAAATTCCAAAACATCAAATCATCATTCCACGTATCTCTAGGTCATTTAATGATGATAAAAATAATTTACAAATCACCCAAAAATTATTACGATCATCGAAACACCGATATGACACTAAAAATGACAAATATGACTTCCAAAATTTTTATGGAAATCAAACTTCAAGCAAAATCATCTAGGCATGCATCAAAAATCAAATTAACACATTTTTATCATATAAAAATATTTTTAAAGTTCTAGAACCGAAATATAAACATACAAAAACATCAAACAAAATAAATCATACAATTTCTAGAAAAATGTCCAGATCTGAAAATTGTTTAATAAAATTATTAAACATTCTTAGTAATTCTACAAAAATTACGGAGGAATAACCACATCCCAAATATGTTCACATAACTTTTTCCAAAATCTCATTAATTTAGCCAATAGACATCACATGCCTAAGAGAAAGATAGATTTCATGCATGTTCTTGTAAATTCGAAATTAAATATTTTAATCACATAAAAAATTCAATCTCACTGAATCATTCACATACATGTTATGAATAGATTGGTGAAAGAAAATCCTAAAAACCATTTATCTATAATTAATTTCGAACAAAACATTACAAGACCCTAAGCTGTCACAACCATGAAAATAGTTTTCACATGTCATGTATTCTACATCTAACAAGGCACAAGATGGCTCTAATACATCTGTTAGGTTCCGATCATGCATCTCATACATAATATATATCAAATATAGGTGCGGAAAATTTAACGGAACCTAAAAAATCTGATCTACTTATGCTTATAGATATAGAAAACAAAAACATGAAATATAAGATATTTATATACCTTTCCGACGATCTCTTTCATTCTTTAATCTTCTCCATGTTTGATTGTCGTAAACCATAACAATCAATGTAGTCCATCTCTAATGAAAGTCCACATAAAGATAGAATGATAAAATCTTACTAGGAGATGGCTAGAATTCTTTCTTTGTGCTAGCAAAGACAAAAACTCTTGTGAGAGTTAGAGAGAAAAAGAGTGTCTGTGTAAGAAAGAACTTTTCTTTCACTTGAGTCTTACATAAGATGCACGAAAATCATTTCTATTTTCTGTATCATTTGTCCTTCCATAACCCCCATCACTAATAAAGAGTTATGAGAAGTTAATGGTCATGAATAGCATGCATTAATGGAAGTTATAGGAAGTTAATGACTATGAATAACATGTATTAATGGAAGTTTGGGAAGTTGATGGCCAAATTAGCATCCAACAACACTTGTTTCTAATCCATTCCATGCAACATTTTCTACCATGATCACATCGAGATATAATCCCAAAACACTCTCTCATATCTTGAATCACCATTCAAGACCATTTTACTCATCCTTTGGATCTCCTATGTGTGAAACCCGTTAGGTTCATAGTTTTTCTGACCATTTGAATTAACACTTAATTCAAGTAAGTCAAGAGCGGTATCTAGCAACACATCATGACCTAATAAATTGGAAAGTCAGTGGTTTGACTATGAACTCTTCCATACACAATGTTTCCATGCAATTCATCCTTTCACCATCTATAACCCACTTTGTTCAGAGTATGGTCAAAGTGTCAACTCTCACTAGACTGACTACATCACATCTAGTCCAAGTGATATTAGATTTTGTCTTGAGGATCTCATTACTCTATGTATCATTGAAGACTCTCTTCATGACACATATCTGCTCTGGCCAGAGACCCCTGAATAATGACCCTGACAACAGGTTATCGGTGTCATCTCCTTCTATCAAGAGTGGTGAATCCTTTATTGTTTACTCAATTGCGTCCGAATACCTCAAGCTATACCCAATCACCATCCTATAAGTAACCCCTGAGAGGCATCGATGAATGAAGTCAAAACACAGGACTAGTATCTGAGATATCATTGAGCACCTCAAGTTAAAGGATATTTGCACTAATGTTATCCAATGTA
Organism: Erythroxylum shatona; assembly: GCA_027568895.1. Taxonomy (NCBI): domain Eukaryota; kingdom Viridiplantae; phylum Streptophyta; class Magnoliopsida; order Malpighiales; family Erythroxylaceae; genus Erythroxylum; species Erythroxylum shatona. The sequence goes on along the minus strand of JAOSBK010000005.1, from coordinate 30,359,209 downwards.
CTTACTACCCTTAGCATGACTAGGGAAAGTTTAGATACTAACATAATTACACATAATAGAAATCTCATTATCATGATCTCATCATGATTTCCTCCATGCTATGTTTTGTATCAAGGATTTCATTAAATCGATTTAAGATCAACATCAAAACCATAAATGTATGAACATTGAATAATAAAAATGTCATTATTATTCATAAAATGATTTGTACAATAAATGTTAAAGGTGATTGCCTTTAGAGCACTTCTCTAACAAAATCAAAGACAAGAGCATATGGAGCTTAAATCTTAAATCATATTCCTCACTTATATTGAACTCCATTTTGAAAATGAGAAACAATTTTAGATCTAACTTTATCTATTTTATTAGAAATGAAAAATCAACTCGAACTTGACAAGATAATTAGTTGTCAATAGAAACTCTAACAATCTAAAAAATATACCTAAGGCATTACAACTCTAACTTCTCTCTAACGCATTTTTTTGCTAACTAGTCTTTAACACATTTACTAAACTACCCTTTTCCCTTTCCTTTTTTGGAAACTAAACTTCCCACACCTAGCTCATTTCTTCTCCTGGTTCTTTATTTAGAAGGCCTATCTTAGGCCTTCTAAGTGGTCTTGGATGAGGGAGAAGCCTACCTCTCAAAGGAGGACTTCTCAGCTTTCTGCAAAGAGATGTTTGTAATTAAGCATGGTGAAAAGCTAAGAGGTAATAAAGTGACTGTTGATACTAACTCTGATGTCCCTCAGCCTGCTAGAGCTTAGAGAAACAAAATACAAATTCAACACAACAAAGGTACACTTAAACACTATCAAAATGTGGTAAAGGATGGTGTAGTGTCCTTTCCAATTGAACTCTTGAGTACAGGTGCTAGAGCTTGGTATTTTGCCTTGGTTGGTTTTTTCTTGTCTAAAAGACCAACTTTTCCTGTTGTGTTTGCGTAGGCTAAAGCCAAATGGCATAAAAAAAAAGTATTAGACAAGCTGATGCTTAGAGAGGATGGTACAATTTTATTCAAGTTCATGGATGATACAAATCTAGCTGAAATAGTTAAGCAGGGACCTTGACACATTGAGGATCAGTCATTTGTCTAGCAGTGGAAGCCTGGAATGGAGCTAAATAAGGGAAGGATAGATGTGTTACCAATGTGGGTTAATTTCTATAATCTTCCAATGGAATTTTGGATTTTTAAGGGGCTTAGTTTTTTAGCTAGCTCATCAGGGAAACCTATATCTATAGATACTCAAGCAGTCACTATTCTAAGATATGTATTAAAATACAAAAAAGTACTCCTTTCCTTGAAAATCTTCCTATTTTAAGGATAGGTTATACTGGAGATCTGGAAAAGGCTTAAATATCAATAACATCTCTATAGAAACCTAGTAATTCCACTAAAAAATGGGTTCCCACTAGTAAAGTTTTTAAAATTGGATAGTATGATGAATTATTATACGTTGATTCATGTGTCTCTTCTATAGCTCAAGATATCAATACAAGTAGAGAAGCTAGACAAGTTATGTATGTTGATACTGGTGAACATCCTAGCTCTTCTATACAAGATGAAGTGATAGTATAGAAGACTGTTGTAAATGTTAAGGTTGGTATTGAGGCTACTTGTAGCTTTTTATTACCAAAAGCAACTCATGTCATTAAATGAATAGATAGCCAAGAAAGGGAGAAATCTCTAATGATAATATCAGACATGGGAATAAGGAGATTGTTTTGGAATGTGAAGCAATAAATAATCATATGTCAGTTATATCAATTACTAACTCTGAAGCAAAAGAACTCAAAATGCAATCCAATAATTCTTCAAGGAGATCAGCTAGGAGAAAAGGGAAGCAGAAAAATAGAAGGGATTGCCCCTCACATGTAATCCTAGTTTGGAACACTAGAGGGATGAATGATCCTCTAAAAAAGAATGTAGTGAAAGATGTGGTGAAGGACAAGAAACCTACTTTAAGAGTTCTTCGTAAAATTAAACTAAAAGACCCTTTTACACTTTTTGGCTCAAGATTTTTGGGTGCAAATTAGGAGCTCTATTCCAATCATAGCTCACACTATAATGGAAGAATCATATGCCTTTATAATATTGATCTTATTGGAGTGCATGTGATTGAAGAATCTGATCAACTACTGCATCTACAATGTCGGTTGTAAAACTCGAATACTATGATATATCTCTAGTTTCTACTTCCAACTTTGGTTTTCAAAGAGACAAATTGTGGTTGAACCTACAGAATATTCAACTCAGAATCCAAAATCCTTGACTTGTAGTTAGGGACTTTAATTGCTCTCTTAATTCCAATGAAATTGAGGGTGGGAGGAGATTTGACTTAAGGCTGACAAAAGAATTGTCCAACTTTTTAATGTAAGTGGATCTCAACTTCACTGGTAAACTTCTGATCTGTTATAATAATCAACATGGTAACTTGTTCATAAGGAAAAAGCTAGATAGAACTCTAGTGACTTTTGTTTGGCTTAACTAGTTTCAAACTCCTTTATGCACTTTGGAGAGAATTTGATATTCGACTATTCCTTTATGTTGATACAGAGGTTGACTGAATGAAAAGTAATAGGTGTCCCTTTAAGAATGCTATTACAGGTATGGAAGGCTTTCATGAAATAGCCAATAACTGTTGGAACTCGAAAGTGATTGGCTTTGAATCCTATCAGCTCATGCAGAGGCTAAGAAGGATGAAAGGTGTTATTAAGAAATTTTTTCTAAGCAAAAATTTAAACCTTCAATCTCTTAGAAACTCACTTTTGCACAGAAATCCTGTAATGAATTTCCTTAAAATTCTGATTTCAGACAGGTAGAGGTAAAGTTCCTTTAGGAATATCAGGATGCTCTCAATTTTCAAAATTCTGTTTTAAAAAGAAAACTAGGCTAAATTGGATGAAAAAGGAGGACTCAACTACAAAAATTTTTCGTTACTTCTTGTTAACTAGAAGGAATGTCAATACGATCCCTAAGCTTCAAGACAATAGTAGAAGAGAACATGTTGATTTGAAAAGTATTATGGAGGTAGCTAGAAGCTACTTTATTGATCTTATGGGGACAACAGACTCTACTTGGCCAAGCTCCAATGTTTTAAGGCTATTTGATTGTAGTATTGATCAAAGGATTCTTTGATCTCTCCTATCACTAAACATGATGTTAAAAGAATACTCTTTAGTTTACACCTTTAAAGTCTCCTAGACTTGATGGATTTAATGCCTCCTTCTTCCAGAGTACATGGGAAATCACTAGAAAGCTCTTCACTAAGGTTATTTTCAAGCTTTTTAATTCTTCAAAAATGTTTCAAGAAATCAATCACACCTTTATTTGTTTGTTTCCTAAAAAGCAAAATCCTTATACAATGAGTGATTTCAGGCTCATCTCTTGTTACAATACTATTTATAAGATTATCTCAAAGCTCCTTGTTGAAAAACTTGAGTTGGTATTATCAAATATTGTTAATTCTATGAAGGTTCTTTATTCTTGATAGAAACATTGGAAGTAACATTTTGCTTTTACAAGACTTATTGAAGGACTACTGGTAAAAAACTTAACAGTTGCTTAATAAGATGGATTTTTTTAAAGATTTTGATACTGTTAGTTGGGATTTCATACAATTCTGTCTTGAAGCTTTACATCTCCTCCACAAATTTTTTCGATGGATTATGACTTGTATTTGTACTCCTTTTTTTAGTGTATTAGTGAATGGCATACCTTTCATTTCTTTCAAAATAGCCAAGGGGATTAGGCAAGGAGATCTCTTATCCCCTTACTTGTTCCCTCTTACCCTGGAATGTCTCTCCAGGCTATTAAGCAGGCTAATATCGTGTAGTGGTGGCTTTAAATTTCATCACAGATGTAAGGAACTAAACCTTACTCACCTGAAGTATGTTGATGATTTGCTTCTTTTGTGTGGAGCTAATCTTGATTCAATCAACATAATGATGCATGTGCTAGCTTTATTTTCTAAGTGGTCAAGATTAAATCATAACGGAGAGAAAAGCAGTCTTTTTATTTCAAAAGATATGTGGAATCTGGCTGAAATAAGGAGAATCACTAGACTTAATGCCTACTCCACTCCTTCTTGCTATCTGGGAGTTCCTATCATAGCCTCTAAGCCTAAGTTTCATGATTATTTACCTATTATTAAAAAATAAAATCCAGAGTGATGGCTTAGTAGAATAGATTCCTTTCCTATGCAGCTTAACTTACCCTCATCATCTCTGTTCTTAACAATTTGCATCTTCATTAGACTGCATATGTTTCTTTGCCAAGGAAAGCAATAAAAAGAGATTGATAGAATAATGAAATCATTGTTATGGTCAAGAATAGTGGGAAACTCTAAGAATGCTAGAGTTAAATAGAGTTAAGTAACTATCCTTAAAAAGTATGGAGGCTTTAGAATCATTTCAATTTCTACTATGCAAAGTGTTTTAATGTGCAAAATGTTATGGAGAATATACACTGATCACAAAGCATTATGGACCAAGTGGATTCATGAATATTACCTTAAGAACATCAATTTCTGGCAGGTTGGTTACTCTAAAGAAGGCTCCTAGATTCTAAAGCAGATGATGAAATTATGAGATATCATTTATCCTTACATCAAACACAAAATTGGCAATAGTGACAAGACTTGGATATGGTTTGACAACTGGTTGGAAATTAGCCCTCTTATTCATTTTCTTAAATTACAGAGGCTGTGGAATAGAATGCCACTAAATCTAAAAGTCTATTCTTTGATTGTGATTGGAGAATGATAGGGCAACTTTAAAACATTTCACTTACTTATAGATCTCTTTCCTTTATTAAATAATACAAAAAATAAGGATATCATCACTTGGGGACTGAACTTGAATTGAAAATTCTCCAACCACTTATGTTATCAACTATTTTCAGCTAGTTATATAGTGGCTCCTTGGTTTAATCTCTTATGGAACAACACTATCAACCCCAAGGCCACCTTCATCACATGGCTTGTAATAAGTATAGGCTCAAAACTAAAAGTCAATGGCATGGAAGGGTGGATGATTCATGTTTATTATGTAACAGTAAAGTGGAGAATAAAGGCCACTTATTTTTTTCCTTTGTAGTTACTCAGAACCATTTGGAGTAGAATCTTGCATATGTACTGAATTAGGTCATTAGTAACACAAAGAAAGGAAATGCCAATGTTGCTCTCTTCAAAGAAGCTTTCACTATTACTATCTATAGCATTTGGAACGAAAGAAATAGCATAAGATTCACTGATAAGAAGGAAAAATATCATATTGTTGACAGAATTTTCAACACTATCAAAGCCAACATTTGTGTCAAAAATACACAGCACTCCCTTTCCATAGATATAAAGAGTAGATGGGAACTTAATTATTCTTAGCTTCTTTATTGCACAACATTTTAATATATTTTTTCTTGAATCATTTAGTTCCTTTATAATATAAATGCAGGCATATAGCTTTAAACTCATTGTAATGTTATAATAGCTTCATCTATAGTAATATATCATTCATTTTCAAAAACAAACTCTGGACAATTTAAGCATTGTCACAACTCTTAGACCCTTAATTCAAGAAGAGATGACTATTGCTACTTCTTTATCTAACAAGGACATCTTCAGACAAACTTCTATTCCCAATTCCATAAGCTTTGAGATTATCCAAACTTGCATCAATGACGAGGAAGATACCATCATATGGAAGCACAATAGTAATGGCATTTTCACAAATCACTCTTATTGGAACGTACTTCAAGGCATCCTGTACAGCATTCCTTGGACCAAGGTTATGTGGTCCAAACATTAATAGCCTTAAGCTTTCACGACACCATGGCTAGCAATGAAGCAAAAACTGCCCACAGTTGAGAAGTTGACAAAGTTTCTAATCTCACCAATTAGTGCATACTATGTAAAAAGGCAAAAGAGTTTAGTATGTTATAGGTACTTGGAGAACAATGTTGCGCAAATGCTACATCTTTGATGCTCCAAAGGAATGGAATAACATAATCAAATGGTAGCTCACCATCAATCATCCAAACATCACAGTGAAATGGAGCTTTTACTTAACACTTTCATTTATGGTCACATACACTTGGGATGAGAGAAACACAAGAATTTTCTAAGATAGAAGCCTTAGCAAGTAGCAATTTAGCAAGAATCTGTTACAGCATATAAGAATTTACATGAGCATCTTTAAGCACAAATCTCAAAACTTGGATTATCTTAACAACACATAGCATCTGTAATCTGTTTTTCCAGAAGAAAGGATAAAGTACATTTGTATTGATTTTCTTAGTCATTGGTTATATGTGATCTCCTCTTATGGAGACACTTAATTTGTTACACTTTGTTTGCCTTCCACGGCTTAATTCATTACTCATTTCTCAACCAAAAAAAAAAGATAAACAGCTCACCACTACAAAGTGAGGGAATGGATCTTAAATACTTAAAAGCGCGTGAATGCTTTTTGATGCAAGAACCAACGATAAAACATGTATTCATAAAGTTTCAAGACCCAAACTAAATATTGGAACCAAAAACTAGTAATTACAATAACTAGTTACAAGATATCGACCAATATGCGTTAATTGTACATGATTTACTAGTCATTCAGTATTTGTTGACAAATGAGTCATATTGTTGACTAATATGTCATCCAGTACATTAATTTTAATAACTTTAACTTATATTGATCGACCTCTATCCCATTTAAGTTGACTAATTCCCCTAAAGTCATAATTCTTACAATTTCATATGCTTAAGATTCATTTTCTTAATGAATATATTTTTCAAAATATTCTCCAAATAATATTTTAAAGTTCAAGACGGTTTTCTTTGATGTTAAAACTTTAATTAAACACTCATGCAATTGGTAAAAATGATGATATTTTTATACATAGTGAGCCTCTAATAAATTTCACGATGCTTCCATATTAAAAAAAAAAAAACTCATTGGTGGTGCCTATATTTTTACCATCAGAATATGAATTAAAATCTCCCTCGATTGAAAATGAAGAGAGGGTCAAAAGAGAGAGGGAGACCTTAGTGGAATGTGGATTGCTCTATTTTTAAGGGGGTGGTATTTTGTAAATCTACATCATCACTAACTAAGAACAACTCTTAATTCAATCATACTGTGGCCTCCTTAGTGTTTGATTGAAGCCTTCTAACATTCCAGCGCACGCACGGACACCTTGGCAAGGATCCATGTCCAGGCCAATGTTATCTTTAGTTTGATCTTCTTCGCTGTCCTGCAAAATTAAAACTGCTAGAAAATTTTCACGTAATACGGTAATCATTTATTTTCTATTGCAATCCTCCTTTTTATTATTGAAGTCTTCTTAACGTTTTAAACGCATTAATTAAGTTCCTGATACAAAGTCCACATGTACATATAATTACAAGTTTTTACCATCACATCTTAATTAAGACATGAATGGAAAAAGGCAAATAGGAATATAGGAATGCTTTTAAATATTATGAACAAAGACTGGTTGCAGGCTTTACAAAAACTATCTTGTGCTGAATTCATAACAAAGTTCACAAGACATTTTTTTCAATATACGGTCCCCGAACTGATATTTATTTTTTAAAAGTCCTAAAAAAAAGAGGGGAACGGGCTGGAAAAATGCAATAACTAGAAATACAAGAAATCATATTTCCACAATGACCAAAAGGAACTCTAATCAGCCCTTTAACTTAAAAATCTTTAGATCATTTTTCTATAACTTTTGTGAATAAATAGCATCAAATGCGTTATAGATGTCGCGTAAGCAGAAAAATAACAACAAAAAGATTGACGCTCTGTACCTGTTATGAGACACTATACACCTGACTTCCTGCAAAAGTGTGAAAAGATTTCTTGGCCAGAAAATTCAACCTTTCAACGCCAATTATTATTCAGTAGGCTGTTTCATCATCACTATCGACTCTATAAGAGGACAAAGGCACAAATTCTCATATTTACAGTGAGAAGAAAATGCTTTGTTAGAATCCATAGTTACCAAGACGCCATCCCGGAATACAAATTTTGTGTCTAACCCAAGCTGGGAATCGAGGAAGTCTTTTGCTTTGCCAGATAGACACCCATCTGCAGAGTGACAATCACATTCCATATTCACTACTAAACTATTTCCTGACCTCTTGCATTGACATCCATGCAACTGCAGAATTTCAGACATTTGACTGGGAGTTTCTTGTACTAGAACTCCATCAGAAAAGTCAGTGATATTTTCAGGAGCTTCAACTTTTCTGACTGCTGAAAGCAGATCCACAGACAATGATGCATGGATATCATGAAAATCCTCTGCAGTCCAATGACACCTGTTTAACTTCATTTCACCGATAAAGATTTTCCGAATAATATTGTGCAGAGTATACAGGCATATACGGCAGCAGGCATAGACGCATATGAACCCAGCATCATGAGAAGGAACGGTGATTTTTTTTGTAGAGAAATTGCCATCATGAATACCAACTTCCTCTTCAGACTCATTGCTGGCATGATTAGTTCTGCTTTCCAATTTATTAACCTTGATGCAAGATCTCTCAGGGTTGAACTTAGAGGCGCTCAGATCAGAGTCACAAAGACCATTCTCAGAAGACACGAATGATTCTCTGAAACATACGTTTGATTCCCTCAAGGACCCAGAAACTTCATTAGTATCCTTGAGATTCATTGTACTTGGCATATCATGCCACCCAAGTGCAGTCTCACTCTTCCCATTTGTTATATTAGTTCGTGATTGATCATCGACCATCCAACATTTAAGGTGCTTTTGTAGGTTGGTCTGATCACAAAGGTTAGACTGTTCTGCAAAATCATTTTCTGAATGTGCTGTTCGCTCAGAATTATGATTATAGGCATTGTCCGCTTTATAAGATTCAACAGCTTCAAGATTTTGAGAAACAATTCCTTCCGGCCCTTCAGATACATAGGTTGCTCCATTATAAGCATTTCTATCATGTTCCTCGCTTTGAAATGAATTTTTACCCAAACAGGTTCCATCAGTTGGATATTCCACACCACTTGGTTTATGATTTGCCATTTTCGTTTGAGCATCAAGCTCTAAACTGCAACCAAAAAATTCCTGTTAGACAATTCTGAAAATTAATAATTCTACAAGAATAGGAATTAACAGGCAATAGTACCTCTGCAGCGCATAAACCCAGCTATTAACCATATCTTCCAGGTAAGCAACTTGTGATAAAAGACGAACATATTGATATCTATCTTTCCCTGATTGAATTTTTTGCATGATTTCTCCAACTAGAAGCTCAAGAACTTTCCTTACCTCACAGGAGACATCTCTAAGAGATTTATAAATGCCTCTATATGCTGATAAACCAACAGCAATCAACCCCCTTACCAAGTCAGATCTGTCTTTGATTTTCATATTGCTAGAGCTTCCAGCAACAGCCATTTGATCTAATGAGTTAGAAGGTCGAATAATGCAAGAATTGAAAGGCCAGCCCTTCCAAGGTCCACTGATATCAGTGCAAGGACCTTCTTTCAGTTTGGATGTAACCCAACAAAGTTCTGCAAAATGAGGATATCGCAGAATTTGATACCCAAAATTACATATTGCCAACAGCAAGCTTGATTTGCCCTTGGAATTTTTACTATTTAATGGTGAGGGAGCTTCTAACAGTGTCCTACATGGACTTTCAGTAATAGCATCTTGAATACCATTTGTACATTTGGTATCAAAACGATCTTGAAAAGGATCACCAATTTTGCACTCTTGTGGTGAACTTCTATGGGCATGAGCTCTTTGATGAACCAACTGAACAAATAATTGTACCATATCCCTTGATAACTCTAATGCGGAAAGATTGATCACACTATCATGGTCAAATTTTCTATTGACATTGACACAAAAGCGGGAAATTGCATGCCCCATAGGAGTTGAATGATTAGTATTTGGAGTTTCAGCCTCAAAGAACAGCCTTATCCTATACGGTAGATCTTGATATGGAAATTCTGAAGTAGCCTGTTAAAACAAGATATTAGTAAAACCTTAAGGAGCATATGCAATGCCATGTATGTTTTAGACAAGTAGGTAATAACAGATTATTCTAGCTAAATGACTCAAATCACTACATGGAGGGCTAACAACAAAAGATCATAAGGTGATGTCTCAGTCACTCACGTTACTCTTGAGCTTTGACAACTGCTACTGACTCAAATTAATCATTCATATCATTTTATATCAGTGGTTCAAAATGAAGAGTTGGATTTTTAAATTACATGCCAGAAGAGTTGAATTGGTCCAAAACAGGAAACTTTTTTCCTTTTTCCAACAAATATGCAAGTCCAAAAAAGTGAAATTACTGTACAATTAGGATTCAATTAAAAATTGTAAATGGAAATAAGCAATCAAATTTTTGTTTAAGATCAAACAACAGAGGAATCCTTTAAGCATTAAGTTACAGCCTTCAACTCATATACAAATATACCAAAAGGTCTCCTCTGGGAAAAAGTTTACTAGTATGGTATATAACTAAAGGAAAATGAAAAACTTTCTTCCAAAGGAGAGGCCACAAAGTGCAACCTACTACAAAACCATCGAGTAATCATAGCACATCAAGATTAAAAGCTAAAAGAAAGTTGTAATAGGCCAAACATACATGTATCCCAAGTCAAGCATTCAATTCAAAATTACAGTGGCAAAATAATAAATAATAATTTCCTATCATACCAGAATTATCAAGGATGTCGATACCGATATTGATTCAACCTGCTCCACAAAAGAGTTCCATACATGTGAAGATCTTCTCTGGGCATCTTGGTGCTCAATTGTTTCAGCTACCCTGTATTGAGGAACAGAGGATCTGTTTAACCCATCGACAACTTGACCACCTACACAACAGGATTTTGCATCAAGAAGCGGAGGGTTGATTGGAGAAACTTCATCTTCCTCACTACCTCCACAACATGTCTCCAGAGCCCACAAATCAATTCTTGGCATGAATATCATGCACGACTGCAGACTTGCACATTTCACTACAAAGGCAACAGACATTTATGAAGATCTAACCTCTTTCTGACAAAAGATGTTATTTATAGTTCAAGCAAATGCCAAAGCAATGAATCAAAGATTCCTACATTGCAAAGAATCAATCACAGCTATGGGACTACAAATCAGGTGCTACACTGTTCAAAAGGGTCACCTCATCTGTGTCACAAAGCCAGCTTAAAGATTCCACATTGCAGAGAAAAGAATCATATTTAAATCTTGGCTACATAAAACCATTTGAATTCTTAAGCCTCACTGTTCAGCATCAATTTTGTAGCATTTTAAACTAGGTAAACAAAACAGACCCAAGTTGAGTAACATCACTTGATTAGAAAGTTCCAAGCAAATTGCTGTACAGAACTTTGTCATTTTTCTGTTTGTTGCAATGGGGCAAAAGTGTACTGGTATCTAGAAAGGTACATTGTTTTCAGAAATGTACTTAAGTATCTATAATAATTGGTACCTCACTTTTTTCAGTTGATGAAAAGCTTGGTCAAAATATGAAAAATTACATTTTTTTATAAGTGCATCACAAATCCTCATATGAATATTTAAGCATGATCGGAAGCTTGTAACTAGTAGGATGTTTACAAACATCCAAGTAGAGCACAAACTTCCCGTAAGATAGCTTTTCAAATTAGGCATGGCTTAAATTGAATTTAAACAGTTGTCCTAAACAAAACAAAACAAAAAAACAAAATGAGGACTGCTAAATGCTAAACTTAATAAGCAACATACCATCAACCTTGTATTTTTTAACAAATTTCCATATGCCCATCTCAATGGCGGTCGCCAAAAGCACATGCACAACTTTTTATTACTCGTATTAGGTGGAGCTGGATATGCTGCCCATGTCCCAGATAGTCTATGAATTCATATTCCAACAGCAATTTAAAGTCCCTCTTTCTGATCTACATATTTTGAGGAAGACCAACTGAATAATAGGACTATCAGAATATTGTAGTTAAAATGAAAGATTCAGTGACTATTACAATTCTTAAACATCGTCTAGAACAATCTAATCTTAGGTGTTGAGACTATGGCAATAGGAGGTCGAGGATATTACACAATGCATCGATGAAATCTTTGTTTTATTCTCAGACTTACATAACAGGTTAAACTTCAATCTAAAAAAAAGCTCATATTGCAAAATATCAATTAACAGGAAAAACATAAGCCATTTTATCCACAGAAAACACAAGAAACATGGAAGACAAGTCTGGCAGGATATATGCACTAACCAACTGTTATAAAGAGTTGAAAATTTAGTGAGGTAAAATATGGTAAGTGTTATAAGTGACCACAACAAAACACCAAGATGGAAAAGGGAACAAGAACAAGAGCTATACTTAATATTTCTGTTATCCCCTGCTCCATGTCACCATGTCCTTCTTCACAAATTGTTGCTAAGTCAATCTTCTGAATTTCTACATTTCCAACGAAGGAGTGAAGAATACAAGAAGCCAGATGCTTCTGGCCAGATCTAGCACTCCCAGCAATCAATAGTCGGTATTCTGATTTCTTTCTAGGTGAAAAAGAAACACTACTGGACAAACTTCTATGAATGCCCCCAGTATGGGCTGCAAACTGTTGAGACTCAAACTCATCATCAACATTGTCCTCAGAAACAGCATCAATACCAGCACAAGTACCTTCTGAGATTAACATGCCCACACGTGAAAGCCTTCTCAGTATTTCCTTTGCAACATTATCTTCTTTAAGGAAACAACCAATATAAGACCACCATCGATCACTAGCCAGATTCTTCTGCTCCAAAGAAGAAACAATCACAGTTTTGATGGCTATAGCAGCTTTCAATAGAGAAGGTGGCATCCAGAGGCTATCATCAACATATAGGGCAACAAGCAAGGTGGATAATGGCTCAAGGAAACAAGGAATTAGATGTGAGGGGAGTGGAAAGGATACCAAGGCATGAGCAGCTATTCCTGCTTCTCTACATGAGCATGGGGGCGGAGCACAAGCTAAAGCCTCTAACCAATCCTTCTCCTCCACTGTAAAAGCCGGAAGTGGGAGGCGTTTACCACCAGAAGCTTCCTCTCCAGCAGCAGATAGAACTTCTTGCAAAGGGAAATTCCTCTTCAAGGCTACAATGGCAGCTTGAGTGCAAAGAGCCTGGAGATCAGCACCAGCAAAGCCTACAGTTCTTCTTGCAATCCAATTTAGCAAAAGACCATTAACAGGTTTAGGCCACCTTTGTGTATGAAGTGAAAGGATGGCAGCCCTATCCTCACTTGATGGCAATGGAAAGTAGATTTCCCTGTCGAATCTCCCAGGCCTGCGTAATGCTGGATCAACAGCTTCAGGACGATTTGTTGCACCTATCACCACCACCGAACCTCTAGATTTTAAGCCATCCATTAGAGCAAGCAAGGTAGAGACAACGGAAATGTGAGTCTGATCTTGCTGCCTTGTTCGACAAGGTGCTAACCCATCTATTTCATCAAAAAAGATTATTGAAGGTTGACATCTCTCAGCAACCTGAAACAACAGCCTTAGCTGGCGCTCAGCATCACCAACATACTTTCCTAGGCAATCTGCACCTTTCCGTGCAAAATATGCTATCCGTTTATCACCACGAGCACATGAACCAATCAATGCACGGACAACAAGAGTTTTGCCTGTTCCTGGGTACCCATGCAGTAAAACACCCCTCGGGGGTGCAATGCCAAGATTGTTAAAGAACTCAGGGTATAACAGTGGTAAGATAACTACTTCCTTCATACATCTGATGACATCTTTAAGTCCTGCAACAGATTCCCATCCCTCACACAACTTACCATTGTCTGAGTCTGAACCTCCAATATACACCGGTGCAATTCTCAACAAATCTCTATGAAGTCTCTTGCTCTCCCGTTTTAAAAACTCTTCATCCTCACCACAGTTTTCCAGCCATTTCTCTTCAGCCTCAACATCCTTTCTCCAAGCATCATTTGACAGCTTTCTCAGTTCCAACTGCATTTTCTTAGCCTCTAGTTTCTTTACTCGCATCAAATATCTATCATCATGAGGCTGAAAATGATGTTTATGATCTGTACATGCTATGAGAAACTTCTGATGGTCAAAGATGCATCCATTAGCTCGTGCACAAGGCTGCATGCCATTGAGAAACATGAGTTTGAAGAAGAGGAAAGCCAAGCGCAGCCTCTGTATGGCTGTTTACTATGCAAACTGAAGACTCTATATAAAAATTCCAAAAGGAAATCATAAAAAAGAAGAGAAGAACACTTCATGCAGTAAGTATAAAAACCAACCAAATGATAAGTTTTTGGACACCGATCAACACGACATCCAATGGTTGCCCCAGGCCTTCCACAGCGGCTGCACTTTAATGCTTTTCCTCTACAAAGTGCAGCCCTTACGTTTCTTAAGCAACCCAACCCAGCAAAGTAAACCTGCGTATATAAAACAAACTTCATCAAGGGCTACTAGAACAAGATATCCAAATGCAAGAAAAATCTAGGGAAATAGATAAAATGGAAAAGATGGGGGACTCAGCAACATTAATAGCCAATAAAATATAAAAGATGAATCACGAGTGCTGATAAAAAATGCATAGATGTAGACATCAGATAGTATAGGTTGCTACTTAATTCCTCTAAATAAATTTTTTCACATTTAAAAACAAGAGATGCTCTAATATTTAATGCTGATAATCTTATGAACTAACAGAAACAGTGAATATGGAAGGGAAAAAATCATCTAAATCCTCCATATAAAGTTAGCCACCACAAACAAGAATAATGAGGTCACTGTAATCAAGATCTGCAAAGACAAGGTTCAAAAATAATATGCCAATAAGCTACGCAGAAACTTCCAAAAGCATGAAAATCTAGTTTCAAGGGAATTAAACTAACAGGGTCAAGCTCATAAAAGTAAGAAGGGAACAACTAGAGCTTTATTACATTTAGGCTTTTGCATGTTTTAGAAAAAGCATTCCCAGATAATTCAACATAAAACAAAGAACAAAAACTAAGGGATGAACTCAGTGTCTTAATATTTATGAACATGAAACCAACCAAACAGAGGAATAAACTGATCCTGCTACAGTGTTCCCGCTCAACCATGGAATGGCAAGTGCATAATAGTCCATATAACTGCAAACTCATAAACTGATCCTGGTACAGTGTACCCACTCAAACATGGAATGGCAAGTGCATAATAGTCCATACAACTGCAAACTCACAGGTTAATCCTGTTATTTCCTCACAGTATTTTGTTCTTATTGCTAACTTCAGAGTAAACTAATCCATATCATCAGTAAGGTTTTACTTGCAATTCAAAATCAAATCAGGAAATTTAAATTACTAAAAGAAGATGATTATTAATAGTTTCCAAAGGAGTCAAATAGCAAAAGGAGAACTCAATTCTACCAATATTTCTAGTTTTACTCGTCTGATCAAAAGAGATCCCAGCTTGTGAAAGGGACAAGCTTCCCATATATTCTCTATGCCTGTGGACTAGAAACCATATTTGAGTGGGAGAAACTAATTGAATAGTGTGTTAAAGATAAAACAGCATACTGCTGGAAAGTATATTCACCTACATGATAAAGATAGACTGAAAAATTATGTCATTAGAGCGTATCTTGGCAGAAGTTCATATCTACAACTCAGCGACGCTTGGCAGTTCATAAACAAAGTGTTTGTTAATGCCTTTACATTAATGTTCTGCTTGAGGAAAACTTAAAACTCAAAAATGACACACTTGATCATAATAAAGGTATAATGACATTGAGGGGGTATTTTACACAAAATTTAGCGCTTAGAATCAAATGTAGAATCACGTAAAAGTATATGCTAAAGTTATCAAAGATTGAACACCAGATTTCCAATAGTCTCAAATATACTTAGAGCAACCTAATCTGAAGATAAAGAAAACCATTGAAAATTTAATTACATTTCCTTACTGTGCAGGTGTGTCTATCTCTTCAAACAGATGCTTACCTTTTCACTATTCAAACATTAAACTTTCAAGAAAATTTTGAAATAGGAAGAAAACCTGCACCTCCTCCCAAAAATTAAAAACAATAAAGGTATCCTTAATATGCAGTAGAACTAATGGAACAGTCACGAAATAATGGGAAAATCTTCAGAAACTGTACCTCTGGACTCCACACCGCACAGTGTTGATGAACCCAGATTCCAGCAATGCCATATCGGTCATTTATAGGACCTAAGAGACGGCCAAGCCATCCAGGTTCATCACCGAACCCATCCCAAATGTCATATTCAGTCTCCTCTGAAGCCGATGAACCACTATAGGCCTCATTTTCACTATCACCAGCATCTTGCATTAACTTCTTTGGTGGTTTGCCATCATCTCCACAACCACACAAGCCACACCGTCTACCATGTTTAATCCGTGGCCTACAAAGGGCAACAGCTGTGTTGCCATTTGATTTGTCTACCTTCTTAACTTCCCTGCTTTCCAAGGGCATTTCAGATACCACAGCTGGAGCACCTTCTACTTTATTACCACTTTCATCCACTACTGCTTTCAAATCTTCAACAACTTCAACACTATGACTCTCACACTTTTGATTCTTCACATTTGTTAAGTCCTCTTCCTTGTTATCGCTTCTCTCAACATCTTCTCCATTGCCATTAATTTCAAGTTTGTCATCTACCTCGTTAACAGTGTGCTCAAGATTTTCCACAAAGTGAATCTCTTTCTCCAATTCCATAGCATCCCCTCTCACTTGCTCATGTCTCTCATATGCCCCTAACTGCAGGGGATCTGCAACCAAAAGTTCCCCATCATTTCCACCACTCACTTCACCATGTAAAACTGGCGCATTTTCCTGACCATCATTAGCCACCACCTTCGTCTCTACCTTCTCAATCTCATGTTTCCCAAAACAAATCTGCCCATCATCCTGCTTGCTCACCTTTTCAACATCATGTATCCCACTTCCCTGCTCTCCAGTCTCCGAATCTCGTACCACCTTGCTCCTACCCAATCTCTTTGATCTCCCTAGCATCAACTTTCCATCCATCAACTCCCTCTTGTTAAAATCCAATTCAGCCGATATCTCTACACCATATAAGAGCTTCCTCTTCCCATTCACCTTACCTTTCTCTTCAGAGGCCGCATTCCTATCCCTTGACCTCAGCCGATGTCGCCAACTTTCAGAAACATCCGAAACACCAATCCTCTCAGTCTTCACCTCCTCCTCAACTCTTGCTACACGAATTCTTTGGCTTTCCTTAACACTGAAAGGCGAATTCTTACTGAACTTTCTCCTTCTTTTAACCGGAGGGGGGGAGACATCAAGCACAACAGGCGCGCGCCGCACCCTTGAGCTCCGACGGGGCTCAAAATCACCAATCTCGGCCGACCGGGAACCGGACCTGCCTCTATTCAGATTAGAATCATTATGGTTTTGATTGTAAACGCTTTCAGAAATGGCATCAAGTCTCTTATGTTTCTTTCGGAGCCTAGAGCCGGTAGGGGTAAAATCCCTTTGCTTCGGCGAAGAAACCGAAGCCGATTTCACTTGCATGACAATCACAATCTCAAACCACTAAGTTGTACAATCCTGAAAGTTAAGAGCAAATGGGCCATCTTAGATCTTGTCCTTTCGCTCAATTGTCAGTTGAATTATGAAGGGATAAGAAGGAAAATACACTGAAAATGGTGAAAGGGATTCAGTGGCTCACCACGTTAACATTGATCCACCAAGTAGAAGAAACCCTATAAGTCCATGTTATAGAAATGTTTCAGACTCTCTGTCTCACCCTATCCTTATCGCCTTCTTCTTCTGTTCTATTCTGTTCCGTTCTCTCATCTCTGCTCAGCTCCTTCAAACAAAGAGAGAGAGCATACAGCTTTAGGGCATAGAAGGAACAAGAGAGACTTGTTGGGCCTGATATTTTGGGGTTTCATGGCCACGCGCGCAAGGGCTCGTGGAATCCCACGTAATGGCAACATCTTTTGCACTTTTCCTTTTGCGTTAATTAAGCAATACAAAACCTCTACATATTAATATTCAACAAATTAATAACTACTGCTGTATTATACTCTTTCAGTGTTTTCCTTGAAGTGATTTGATTGTGACAATTGTGCAATTACACTCTTATCTGTACCATAGAATTTTGTACAAAGGTGCTATCCTCCTTGTTAATGTCTAACCTCAATCCTAGGATTTGGTTTAGGAGTGGAGTGTTGGGCAGAGATTAGTGATGATCCAATACCTAGTTCACTGCCAAGTTTAAAGGAATGATATTCCTCGTAAAGTTTAATTCTGTGGATTCATTTAGGATAACAAATTGGGACTAATTGTCATGCTACAAACTTGTGGTTGTCCTACTTCCTATCTTACTTGTGATCACCATGCCCAGTGCTTGCCCTGGATTGTGCATTCCAGATGCTTCCATTTCTTATTTAATAGACATGGATCCATTATGTCCATAAGGATTGCTTATCATTAAATAGTCTCCATGACCTTTTTATTATAAGGAATTTGTTGGTAAGCTTTAGTGCTTTGATTTATAAGCCCCCTTCTTCTTTATGTAAGTTTATTAACTTTGTCCATGGCTCTCCTTGTTGTATCTCCAGTTCATAAGAAGTTTTGGAGCAAATTTTCCACTACTTTGGCAATGTTGCTTAGGAAGCTAAGATGGGATGACCATTATATGTGAATGATATCTAGGACTGAGATATTTAACTAAGCTCTTCTTGCTAGGTTGGCTCCTACTAGCTTGACATCATTTTTTGTATCCTGTCTATGAGTGGTTGAAACTCTCTACAGGAAGGTCTTTTTGATGTAATGGGGGTCCTTAAATATGTGAATGGAGGGGTATTAGCTCTTAGTACAGTGATTTATGAAACCAAGAAGCATTATAAAGAGCTCCTTTGGATAGGTAAAGGAAATTTTTATTTCTGTTTAAAGAGAGACCCGATATAATCTTAAAGGATTGCAATGCCGACATTAAAATACTTAATGAACTTGCTTCAACTTTGCAAAACAAAATCAAATCATTAATAAAAAATAAGTTGGTAAGTTTTAGTCTTTTTACACCTTGAGTGATGTTTGAACTACTTATCTTGAGTAGTTGTTTGTCTTATATTTTTTATGAGAACTTCTATTACCAAAATGAAGAGAAAAGTGGATAATGGGTCCCCTAGCTTTCGACCCCTTGCATCTTGATAATCTTTGGTGGGCTCTTCATTAACCAAGACATTATACGAGACTGTTATAAGGCATTGTCCAACCCTCTTGCATCTTGATAATCTTTGGCGGGCTCTCCATGAACCAAGATATTATACGAGACTATTGTAAGGCATTGTTCAACCCATCCTACAAACATTTCAAGGAATTCAAATGCCCTTAGTGTGTTTAGAATGAAGGTCCAACTTATTGAGTCAAAAGCTTTTTAAAATTCCATTTTAATGATACAATTTAAGCTTGCATGTTTCTTGCCATAGTTCTTAAATAGCTGTTGTGCAAGCAAGATACTGTTACCTATATTCTTATCTTTGATGAAAGATGATCTTGAGGTGTCAACATATGTAGGAAGAATAAGCTTTAGCTTGCTTTCCATAATCTTAGAAATCACCTTATAAATAAACTTACAATATGCAGATGGCTTATACTAAGTGAGTGAGCTTAGAGCATGATTCCTTAAGATAAAGCAAATGAATTTTTATTGATTTCTTTTCACATCCTTCCTTTCACAAAGAATTCCATTATGTCTTTTGTAGCTAATTCTTAGTTATCTACCAAGTTTTCTAGTAAAAGAAACTATTAGAACCATATAGGCCTAGTACCTTTTAAGGGTTGAGAGAGAATAGTACCTTTTTTACTTCTTACTCAAGAGTAATTTGAAGTGAAGCATTTTAGAGTTTGATCTATTCCTTAATAATTGACTTTAGCAAAGGGAATAAAGAATTCCCCATTGCCAGAATACCCAAGGAATTGGAAAAGAAAGTGTTGGACTAATGGTGGTTGACAAATTAAATCCCTTTAGGTTTTGATAATAATAAAATATCTAGAATTAGTTAAGAAAATATTTCAGGTACTTTGAGATTATTATTCAATAAAAGA
>JAOSBK010000005.1:30320458-30330509 GCA_027568895.1 Erythroxylum shatona | reverse complement strand
TAAATGGTTATGTGTACCTTGAACTTTTAAATTATATTTGCTTATGTATCTTTTTTGTTCTTCAAATTTTGATATATGAAAACATGAAATATCCAATTTATTTCATCTCTTCTACTAGAAACAATGAATAGGCTAGAAAATAGATAAGTTTATTGTACTTTTCTTATTTGAATGACAATAACTTGTATTGGAAATTGGGGTCATAAATTGGTTAAGTTGTATTGAAAATTGCATAATTGAAAATTTTGCGATGTTAAATGTGGACTGCAATGAGAATAGACATACAGTTGGTAGACCCAAATATAGGTTGTGATTACTGGTTGAGATAGAAGTGTTTCATATCTTTTTGCAAGATTAATTGACCCTTCTGAAAGAAGGGGGATCTCCATTTTATAAGGAAAACTCTACCGAATTTTTTATAGAATCTTCGTAAATTATGACATCATTGTTTTCTTTTGGATGATCAAGAGCATCGTAGGATTAAATGATGATTGAATATAGTTATTTACCTTGATTGATTTAAATATTTCGAATCAAATGATGTGTTATATAGGAGAAAAGCTTTCTAACCTGAGAACAAATGTGTTCTTCATTGTAGGAACTCTTTTGTTACTAGTGCATTCATTTTCAGCGAGTTTGAAGAGCAACTTGACCAGGTATTTATCTCTGTCTCTAGCTGCATCAATTGCATTCCTTTGTGTTTCGATTAAGGTAAGTTAATATGTTATTGTCTACGTATTTTTTGTACTTAGTATATTTTTGATCTTTCTTAGTGGAATCAATTAAGTTAATTATAAAAGTCAAATAGGATGAGTGTCATTTATATTATAGTTGGAGTTACTTTTAATTATGCAACTGTGTTTTATTTTATTCTTATTCCGTCGTTATTAATTACATTATATTAACTTGACATTATCGACATTCTTTACGCAGTTCGTCAAAAATACTGATATCTATAAACATTTAATAAAAATAAGTATTCATATTTTGGTGAATACTTATTATATTTTCAATGTGGTAAATATTATAAACAGGACTTGTAATGATAGAAAAAATCCTCTCACATATATGATGAGAAACATATATGTGAGATCTTTGGTATAGGTTCATTTAGTAGATTTGAACCCATTAAAGTTAATGGAAATTCTGTCATGGGTGAGAGTATGAGGCTAATTGAAGGAAAAAAACGAGGAGCTTATGAGTCACTACCAGAATGTGTCCCGAGTCACGTATATTAGAATTGAAAATATGTTCTGTATATTTTGGCGAGTATGAATCATACTAACTATGAACTCACTGTTTTACATTAACAGCCTTCCAGAAATGAGTTATGGTGATAGATCTTAGATGTATAGATGATCAACAGCTGATGGTTACATTAATCCTGAATTTGTTGCCGAAGTTGAAGCCTTTATTCATTATGCATGTTCTCAACCTGCATATATGGATGGGCTGAAGTTCAGATGTCCATGTAAGAAGTGCAAACACAAATGTTTCCTTTCTATTGAAGAAGTGAATGGGCATTTGCTGAGAAAAGGGTTCGTCCCAAATTATTTTGAGTGGACAAGACACGGAGAAGTTGGCACTTGTAACAGCTTACGAGGTCATCAAGCAAAATCGTCTGTGCAGTTCAACGAGTTTGAAAGGGAGGTTAGATTTAGAACAAATTATGTGGAAGAGACGAAAAATCCGTACAGGCAAATGGTTTATGATGCAACCGGTAGTACCTTTCACTAAAACATGGGACACCTTGAAGAAGAACCGAACCCACATGTAAAACAATTCTTTGACTTACTACAGTCAGTAGACCAAGAGTTATGGCCAAATTGTGAGATAATGACCCAATTGTCTTCGATTACGCGACTATTGAACATTAAGTCTGAAAGGCATAATTCGGACCACAGTTTTGATAAAATTCTTGAATGGTATAATGAATCAATGCCTCATGATCATACAATAGTTGATAGTTTTTACAGTATGAAGAAACTTATTAAGGGTCTCAGTTTGCCTATTGAGAAGATTGATTGTTGCAAATTGGGATGTATGTTGTATTGCGGAGAGGATATGGACTTAGAAGAGTGCAAATTTTGTGGGCAATCTAGGTTTAGGCCTAGAAAGCGTGCAATGAAGCAGAAATTAGTTCCATGGAAGCGGATGTATTATTTCCCGTTAACTCTGAGACTTCAAAGACTTTATGCTTCAGATGTTACTACATCTCATATGAGATGGCATTCTGAACCCGAACAGGAAGATGGAATAATGAGCCATCCATTATATGCATAGGCATGGAAGTATTTCAATGACACCCATCTTGATTTTGCAATTGAATGTTGAAATGTGAGGTTGGGATTATCAATGGATGGATTCCAACCTTTTGGTCAATCCAGGCAGCAATATTCATCATGGCCAATCATAGTTACTCCTTATAATTTGCCTTCATGGATGTGTATGAAAGAGGCATATATGTTCTTGATAGTGATTGTACCAGGGCAGAGCAATCCGAAGCATAAAATTGATGTGTTCTTACAACCATCGATAGCTGAATTACAAAATCTGTGGGAATATGGTGTTCAAACATATGATGTGTCTTTGAAACAAAATTTTGTGTTGAGGGCGGCTTTGATGCGGACCATTAGTGATTTTCCAGCATTTGCCATGTTATCTGGATGGAGCACAACTGGAAAAATGACTTGTCCTTATTGTGGAAATGATTCTGATGCTTTCTATATTCCAAACGGGGGAAAAGTGTGTTGGTTTGACAATCACAGGAAGTTTTTTCCTCCTAATCATCCATTCAGACGCAATAAAAATAAGTTTATTAAGAATACGATGGTGAAGAAAACTTCACCCCCTTACAAAGATGGTAAAGAGATATTGCTGGACATTGATGAATTAGGCTTGTTGAAAGTTATAGAATTTGAAGCTGATGAAGTTAATACAAGCATCAGTAAAAATTTTGGTTGGAGAAAATGAAGCATCTTTTAGGATTTACCATATTAGAAAACAAATTTGATACGTCATATCTTAGATGTCATACATATAGAAATTTTTTTTTGACAATATGTTCAATACCATAATGAACATCGAGGGGAGGACAAAAGACAATGTAAAATCATGAGCTGATTTGCAAGTTTTTTGTAGAAGGAATGATTTACATAAAGATCTTCGCACTGGTAAATATCTCAAAGCATGTTACACGTTAGACAAAAAATAAAGGAAAATATTGTGTGAATGGTTGAAGGGTTTAAAGTTTCCCGATAGATATGTTTCAAAATTGGGAAGGTGTGTGGAATGACGAAGTACAAATTATTTGGGTTGAAAAGTCATGACTGTCACATATTTATGCAAAGGTTACTTCCAATTGCATTTCGGGAGTTGCTACTGAATAAGCTTTGGGAAGTGATTACAGAAATAAGTTTGTTTTTCAAAAGTTTAACATCATTTGAAATCAAGTACAGTGACTTGGAAATCTTAGAAAGGGAGATTCTAGTTATTTTATGCAAGTTAGAAGGAATTTTTCCTCCAAGCTTTTTCGATTGTATGGAGCATTTACCTGTGCATTTAGCGTACAAGGCTAAACTAGCTAATCCAGTTCAATATCGATGGATGTATCTGTTTGAGAGGTAATTCACATTCGAATTTCAGTCAATGAAGTTATCATATGTTTTAACTGTTACATTGTAATTCTCATATTTTCTAATATAGGTATTTTCACCACTTGAAGAAAAATGTGAAAAACAAGGCTAGAGTTGAAGGGTCCATTTGGAATGCTTATTTAGTTGAGGAGGCTAGTACATTTTGTGAACATTATTTTACGCCACACATTCACACAAGAGCAAGAAAAGTTCCTCGTAATGAAGATGGGGGAGGAACCAGTTATACTGATGGTAACATATCCATTTTCACATATCCTGGGCGAGCATATGGGCTTGCAACAAGAAGAATGTTAACAGAGCAAGAAATTGACGCTGCCCATAGTTACATTTTATTGAACTGTTAAGAGATTCAACATTTCGTGCAGTAAGTTCAACCACATTATATCGGTAGTAAAATTTTGTCTTTTGCATAACTAAATAATATGATAACCTAACAGGATGTATGAGGCATTGTTACGCGAGTTCATAGCAAAAAACACACAGGATGAAGTAAATAATGAGGTTGGACGACACTTTGCACGATGGTTCGAGAGATATGTTAGTTTCCCCTGACAAATATTCCTATAATTAAATTATGCAATTCAAGTGTTGAAATAGCCGGATGTATTCATTGATATTGAAATCATTTTTTTTGTAGGCCTTAACAAATCCAATGGAGAATAAGTTCATTTCTGATCTTGCTAAGGGACCTCTATGAACTGTTAAATCGTATTCAGTTTATTTCGTTAATGGCTACAAATATCATACAAAAACTCATGGTCATAGCATGGCAACCATAAATAGTGGAGTTTCCATACAAGGAGAATTGATGATTACTATGGTAAAATCATTGAGATCCTAGAAGTTGAGTACCTTGCATTGCTAATCAAGCAAACTATGTTATTTAAGTGTGATTGGTTTGATCCCACTCCAAATATTGGAACAAAAGTCCATAGCCGATACAATCTTGTTGGAATCAACTCATGCAGAAGATTGAAACAATTTGATCCTTTCATTTTAGCTATGCAAGAGAAACAGGTGTGCTATGTCCCTTTTCCCAGCATACAACGAGATAAGTTAGATTAGTTGGTGGTTTGCAAAGTTAAACCTAAAGGTGTGTTTCAATCATATGAAAAAGGAGAAAAGAGAATTGAAAGTGAAGCGTTTCAAGAAGATGCGTATTTTATAAATGCATCTGTGACATATGATGATAATGAACCATTGCACGATCCATCACATGAATATCAAGAGATTTCGTCTGGAGAGGAGGAAGATGGTCAAAGATCTAAAGAGGAGCCGAATTTTGATTCTTATTCATCAGAAAGTGAAGATGATTGTAATTTACAATTAAGTTATGATAGCGATTAATTTGTGTATGTAGTGGAAGATTTAATTTCCTTTGACAAGTTATATGTATTCACACTTTTCAATATATTCTGTCAAATTTTTATTTCCAATTCTTAATCAAGGAATGTCGACTTGGCGTATGGTTCTGGATGGAAGTAATTCATTCCGTTGGGAGGAATGTGGTAAAATTGTCCATTCCCAAAGAATAAAGGATGCTGCAATAATCTCGACATCTTTAAGTAATGATTGTTTGCCTTCCATGACTGACCTTCTACTTAAAGGTGCATAGTATCATCTGAACATCACTTTCCTTATTATATACATCTCAATTCAATCATATGCAGTTCTTATATTAATATTTCATGGAATTTATTACATGTTTTTAGCTGTAATGAATCTCGAAGATGACATATATGCCGAAGGAGGCGGGAGTAATGACACAACGATCGATGAAGCATTAGGCAAATAGGTTGGTTTGGAAAAGTTAGCAATTCCACAAAGCTCATCTAGAAATTCACGTACGTATATGTATACCGAATAGGTTCCTTTATCCTTTTTTAATATGACAATATGTAAGTTCCTTCCTATTATGTTGTAGGTAAACCATTTCCAAACATATCACCAAAAAAATTAGCAATAACAGAAACACTGTTACAAGAAGGTATTCAAAACCAAACATGTGTGGGAAGAACATTTACTGTTTCTATTGGAGCATTCGAACATGCGAGGAACCTTCTCGAGAATCCAGCTATCGGGAGTCCTTTACCTTTAGCGACTCTCATGTTACTTGGAATCCATAAAAAAATTAATATCATTGTCATGTATCTCTGCAATACACATGATTGTGCTACAAACTACTTATATTATTGTACTCTAATTGTAACAATGTTTCTCATAACTAAATTCGAAGTTATGATATGAGTTCTTTTTACATATATTGTGCAACATATTAGATTTAGAAATAAATAATGATATTTATAGGACAATTCAATAAACATATTATTTCAGGTACAATATGGGACCAAAGAGACAACGTCAGATCATGCGGTCCAGGCTCAGAAGCATGCTTGGAGGGACTTACTATGAGGGAAGCCCATCACGGACTCCAGTTGAAATTGAGTCACCACCACCACCTCCAGCGCCTACAGTTGCAGGAACATCATCACCTGCAACTGGTGATACACAACAATCTAACACCCATATATCATCCAATACAATTATGGAAGAGGAAGGACACGCACCTTGGATCTGAGGGTCCTGATAGTAGAAAGTATAACAATATCTGATCAACAGTAAGTGAAATCGCATCAAACACTATATATTGTTAGCATTAACTTATATGTTTAAATTTTTTGCAAATTTATGAACTTAGTTGTTCTTATATTAGGTTCATTCCATCTGGACCGTGTTCAAGACAAATGACATCTACATTTAAAGAGAGGTTTGATCCAGATGGTTATGTATAAAAGAAGATCTTTGAGGCCACAAAGGCATTTTACTATCAGGAGTTTGAGGTATAATAAGCGATACGTATTTTTTTTCTTCGAATTTATTCTTTTTATTTTCAGAAACATTTTTACTGGAGTTCTGAATTCGACGGGATAATACATAGCATATGGGAGTCCCGAGTTCGTACACGTTATCACGATTTTATTAATCAGATACACAATGCTGGTGTATGACCCTCTTTCATTTCTGAGTCCACATGGGGTCGTTGGCTAGAGTACTGGAGATCACTTGAGGCAATACACATATTAGGTCATAGCTCCACCAACAGACGTGGTAGGAGAGGGGCAGACAGTCTTCCCGTTCATACGGGAGGATCAATTACTCACCGCGAGTATGCAGAGAGGCCTGTAAGTATATTAATATGACATTTATATTCTAAATTTTTTCTTTGCTATATTTAAATGTCAATTGATGTGTGAATGTTGTGATGAACATATATATGTAGTATGCCTAATGATCATGATTGTGTGGAGTAATTTGCTGGTGCCATTTATGGCTGTGTTGCGTACTTTGCTTTCTTGAACAGGGGATAATATCATAAAAACAGAGGAGACTCTGCCAAAATTTTTATAAATTCTCGTTTAACTTATTACTTTTCATTGTTATGCAGGAAAAGTCTATGGGCGTTAAGCCTACACCCCATCAGTTGTTCTTGCATACACATACTAAGAAACATGACGGTGTCACATTCGTCAACAACCGATATCGAGAACTAAATGTATGTGAATTTCATAGTTTAATATTTAATCTTAATAATTATCACTTACTAATTACAATATAAGCATTATGTCTTAATAAGACCAAATACAATAAACAATTGGGCAACAGAGGTAGGATGCACAACCTGTTGATAAGACCCAACTATATTTTGATGCAGTGGGTGGTAGGGACAGTCGGTGAAGGATCTTAGCCTAAGCTCATCTACCAACACATTTTATTTCCACTTCTCTACTATATCCACAACAACAACATCTAGTCCAGAGCCCACAACGCGACGTATCAATCAGTTGGAGTCCGCAGTGCTAACGTTGACGGAGGTAATCCATAAGCTCCGAAATGACATTGACCAAATGAGAGTAAGGGAAAGAGACTCACATCAGCCAAGCTCACCAGGACAATAGAATTATTGTTGTCATTAATTTGGTTTTCATTTATGTACTGTAATGTTTTAATTATCAGTTACAAAAGTCATTTAACTTTCTTTATAAACAAACTCCATGGGTTCAAAATTACAAAACTTTTGTAACGATAATATATAATTGCTCAAATTGAAATCAAATTTCACGAAATAATTTTAAAAAAATTTTCGTTTACCAACACATTTATAGAGAATTAAAGTTGACTTTAGCGAGCTAAGATTGAAATTACCAACGGAAATCAAACCGTCTGTAATTTTTTTCTGGAATTTACCGACGTCATCGTCGGCATCAAGATTCTTGAATTTACGGACGAGGCGTCGGTAAATTTCGTCGAAGTTTACTGACGGATCCATCGATTAATTTTCACCAAATGTACCGACAACTCCGTCGGTATATTCCTGCCACCAATACCGACGGTCCGTCGGTACAGGAATACCGACCGCATTATCTCACCGTTGGTAAAAGATATCGACCGTGGTGGCACCGACGTTCTACGCCGTCGCACAATTCCGTCGGTAATATTATTACCGACGAAAATTTCTCTTTTTCCACCGACAATTTTCGTCGGAAATTGCCTCTGTTCTTATAGTGATAAAACGAGATAACGTCTTATGCAATTCAGCTTTTAAGATCAAAGACCTAAAGTTTCGAACGACCAAAATTTATAAGGCAAGAAGATGCCTTATGCAACTCAGGATTAAGGTGATAATCTTTTAATTTTCAAAATGTTAAAATAAGTAAAATGAAATCACACCTTAAATAACATAAGTTTTATAATGCTAGCGCGTATAAAGAGAGATCATCGTTTTATACATGTTAGTAAACTATTTTGTTTTAAGGATTTAATTATTTTTATAAAATAATAAATTTAAAAATAAACTTAACATTTTCATTTCATAATGGACCAGTCACACTCTTCCACAAGCTTTTAACAAGCAGCTAGCTCCACACATCCAATAGCTTCAGTTCACACGTGTCTCGTGGCATGCACCAGAATAACTTCACCTAGGATTGGCAATTTTAACCTGACCTAGCCGGATCTTAGCTTGGATTAACCAGATCAAAGGTCGAGCACAAGCAAGGCTGGACCAGCCCGTGATTGACTGGAACAACCAAAACGATATCATTTTATAATTTTTTTATAAAAAAGTAAGGAAGGATCATGCTGACACGTGAGCCACCCAATGAATCCATTGGCATCCCTAACTCTACCAAGCAAGGTTCATACACCAATCTACGAGTCACCAACTTCGAAGCTTCGTCATGCAGCCAACGTCCACTGGCAATCGCACTTCTCCTAGAATGATGTAGCCAAAATCCGAGCCGGGAACAAAAACAAATGATCATGCCTTATCTAATTTAACTTAAAAAATAAAAGACCTAAAATTTTAGGTAGCTAAAATTCGTAAGGATATATCATATCTTATACAATTAAGTTCTTTAAATAACACTTTATGTAACTCAAGTTTAAAGTAATAGTGTGTTTGAATTCTAGAATGCTAAAATAGATAAGGCGTAATTATACCTTAAATAACTTAATTTTTTAAGTAAATCCTTTAAATTTTAGATTATTAAAATGCATAATATAATATCACTTATTATAGAAATTAGTAAAGTTTTTTTATGGATTCATTTAATTTTTTAAAAATAACAAATAAATGAATAAGAGATTAGAATTTTTCTATATATATTTTTAAAAAACAAAATAACAAACACCAAATAAAACCCCAAATTCTTTCATTTCTTTGACCAAGTTTTGCACTCCACTAGTCCATAACGCACCAAGCCACAAGGTGTTGCCAGCTTCCACGAAGCACTCCAAGGCCAGCTCCACGCGTCTAGCAGTTCCAGTTTACACGTGTCCCACGCCAAGCATAAAAAAAGATCTAAGCAACGGCCTTTTAAATAAGTCTGTGCGAAGTAGGGTTGTCAAAGGCCGATTGGAACATAGTATCTTTTCTCCTGAGCAAGCAACGTATGGTACATCCTACTTTTCTTCCTGTCCGTATTACCGTGGGATGTTTTACTTTAACTCCTCTAGTTAGAAAGTTGCCTAAACCATTTATTCGAAAAGTAGATTCAAAGGTTATAATCTTAATAACTCTGTTTTATCTCAGCTTGTTTAGTTTAACGACTAAAATAAATAAAGAATATAATAGTTATTTTTAAAAATAGAAAAATGAAGAATATAATAAAATAGGTATTAATTTGTTTTATTTATTGCTAAAGAATTTCTATGTCAATGTTTAACTTGAAAATATAAATTTAGAATAACAAAAGAATAAGTAACAAAAAGGTAAAAATATTATTATTATTATTATTGTTATTCTTGTTCTTGTTCTTGTTCTTGTTCTTATTATTATTATTATTATTATTATTATTATTATTATTATTATTATTATTATTTCTTTATTATTATTA
>JAOSBK010000005.1:30291360-30303073 GCA_027568895.1 Erythroxylum shatona | reverse complement strand
AGCTCTTCTCAGAAAAGCTCTACTGACAAAAGCTCTACTGATAAAAGCTCTACTGATAAAAGCTCAACCAAACGGGCTCGTAGTCAATTACTCATGGTTATCTCCAACGGAGGTGAAATTGGCAACTCAAATTAATCTTGAATAAAAATAAAAATAAATATAATCTTAAACAAAAAAAATCACAAAATTAAATTAAAAAGTAAACTGATTTAAGTTAGAGCATAAATTGACTATGACACGTGTTTATTCTAAGACAGTTTGCTATAGGCCGTTACAAAAACGACGCGTATAGTATTAGTACGTGCTTCTTCTTGCTCTTCTGCTTTCTTCTCCGACGTCGTATTGTTTCTTCCTTCTACACTTCGCAGGTGCTGTCAAGTTCTTTTTTATGAGTTTAGGAAACATCTAAACCCATATGGGATTGACGAGAGCCCTGTCGAGTTCTTTTTTATGAGAGAGTCCGACCAGGCAAATAACCTTACTAGGTTATATACATTATCTCAACAGTATTGTTATGCCACCTAAATTAAATCATTAGCAATAGGTTAACCCTCTTCAGGCCATACGTTTAACCTTCAACAGAAATTCATTATAGTTGGACCTTCTGTACCTCAGTCTTTCAGTCTTGCATTTGGAGTCTTCGATATGCAAAGCACCAAAAGAACCATATATCATAAAATATGAAAAAATACATATTGTACAACAAGACACCCGCCTAAATAAGAAATATTTCCAGCTGGCGTATCCCACAAAAGTTTGTGAAATATATTCAGCATTAAGTTGACAAGAATGCAACTAAAATCAGAGTTACACCACCTGTCTGGAAGCATTCCATCTACTGAACTTACCTCAAACATATAATTATTTCTGCACATGTTTCTTTTAGGCTAGTAGTACTTGTGTGCGTGGTAGTTGAGACTCCGACCCTTAATAATTACATAAATAGATTACAATCCTAGGCATCTTCACCATCACTCATACCAGGATGATTGTCAGTAAAGGCTTCAATTGAAAAATCCGTCTCCTCAACGATCCTTCCTCTGTTTGATAGAAATATATGCAATGGCGTCAAGAGGATTGAAGTAAGGCATGAATAGGCCTTTCAAAATAAGTTATACCTTTCAAGAACAAACTTCCCCTCTTTATACTTTTGGCTCTTCTCCTCTGCTGCTACCTGGGTGAGAATGACAATATGTTGAAGCCAAAAAAAATCAGCAAAAGGAACATAAAACAGAAGCCATATTCTAAAACCAACCAATTAAAAGGCATAGGCAGACACTCACAATGGAGCCAACCTGTAAGTTTGCTACTTTTCACTAATGGTCCAAAGAAAACAATACTTAGCATGCATAACTATGCATGGTTTGACCCTACACACAAGTGCATATCTGTATGTGTATAGTGGAGTGAGAGAGAAAGGAGAATACATATTTCCAGCCAACATTTTGTCCACATGAGCAGCAAAATATATCCGCCACAGTATGTATCCCTGAAAGCATCATTCTTTCCTCTAGGACCCCAACTGTAGTGTTCACACTGCAATCGCAAATCCCACAAAATGAGTCACTCCAGAAATCTGGATGTACAACTCAAGTTTCCTAAGATGGAAGTGTTCACTCTCCTTGTTAAAAATGCAATAATCTGTATAACTTGATACAGAGATGCACGAATATTCAGCATGTATACAAAACACGTTTTTCTGCCTATGAATGAACACAAAACCATAATTGCACATCTGTTAAGGAGGTAGGCATTATGCCAGAACAACTTCTTCTAGAAGGAAAGCTCACCACCTCACTCAGTTGTTAACCACCAGTTTCATTTAAGAAGAGTCTCTTTTTCAGGGTTAAAATTCATGTTTTCAAGGTGAGCAGGCGAACAAACCAGCTTCTGATCAGCTGTCAGAGTAAGCTATGAAATAGCCCTTGAAAAAGTGATTAATCATTCAAGGAACCAAACAGACATCTCAAACAGGGGAAGAAAACATTGTTCAAAAAGCACACTCCCAATAAGAATCTAAAACAATAGCAACACACTGCATATTATAAAGTCTTCAGGTAAGCAAAAATGATACTGTAAGGTGTTATCAAGGTAAACCTTTACATAACAAGTCACTCTTTAGTCATTAATTATTTATTATCCGTTCAATAATTGTTCTAAAAATTACAGATATTAAGGGATTGAACAAATTCTATAGATTTAGAAGCATAGAAGAGAGAGGCTGTTCAATTGATATAGTAAGATAACATAAAGAAACTATATCTTTCTTGTCATTGTCATCTATATGGCAGAATTTAGGCCACCAGTTGGAGCTTCAATAGTGATCTACAAAGTGGAAGGCAGAAATGGGCGAGCTTAAAAACATCTAAAAAGCTACAAGTCTATCTTGAAGTCCCATATTCTTTAGGATCAGATAGAAGACTTCAATAACAATAGGTGACAAATCCATTTTATGTTTTATGAGCAATGGAATTTTGGTAAATTCCACCAATCTCCTTTAAAAGTGCACTTGCATGGTCAAGGCTTTGCCACATCCAAGAATTGAGGACAAAAATATTGCAGATTGTTCACAGACAATCAGGGAGATACATGTAATAGCATATCAGAAGGCAAGAAACTAAGTTTTTTTCTTTTGGAAAATTAATAGATTTCATTAGGAGTGGTTATTGATCAAGAAACTAAGTTGGTTATTGATCAAGAAACTGAGTTGTTGATCAATGCTTTGGTTAATTACAGTTAAGGAAACCTAGGAGTGGCAAGCTTAACATTTACAAACCATTTTTCTTGCTTTGGATTCTTTCATTGAAAGAGGAATAGAATCAAAATTGGCACTGAAATGCCATTAAACTGAAAATTTTTAGGGATCCATCATCACATCTTTCCTTCCTAACTTATCTTTAACATTTTGCTTCCTTTCCATCTCATATATTTTCTCATCATAACTTGGTTTCTTGTTCAATTTTCTTATCACCCGTATTGTTTTTGCAGTTTGCATCCCTTTCTGTCCATTGCAGTATCAAAGAAGGGATCACTTCTTGTATAATTAAATGGAATTAAACAAGAAGTGATAATTTAGAACGATAAGATCAAATTGAAGACAACATATTATTATTCATATAGGAAGATAAAACAATATCTGAAGTCAAAATCAGAAGAATTGAATTGATTCAGCTAACAAAAAGGATCAATGTACCGATATGATCCCTAGTGTTTGAAGTTAAGCAGTCTTCCATCTGTCTAGAATGTAGATACTAATTATTGTTTATTACATTAAAATATCATCAAGTCATAAGCGTCTGAATCACTGGGCAACAAGAACAAGGATGATCAGTACGACAGCAGGGCATTGACTATAATATAAAACCTCATCACATGCTAAAGTTCTCATCCCGCTTCCTGATCATAGTGTTTAAGGAATCTTAGATCTTCAAACAGAAAGGCATGTTTTTCCATTTTAATGAATAATATGTACAAAAGCAGTTAAAATTTTTAACGTAAATTAAAAATCACTAAGTTTATGAGAATTTCAGTTTTGGCTAAAACTTTGGTTTAAGTCAATAAAAATCGATGAACCTATAACTTAGCAATAGCGACCTACACTTCATATTTTATCACCTCGCACCAACCAACCAAGGGAGCTCTTGATAAGACAAGTTCGATTCAGCGGAACAATTAATCTAAGTCATGTCAATATCAACATTTTACTAGATTAATGGCAACGAAGACGGCACTTTAGAAGCAAAAATAAATCCAAGTATGTTAGGAAATTTGGTAATGAACCAATCCATGAAAGAACAGCAAGGAACTCACGCCTTATTGAAAAGATATGCTTTTCCTCTTCGGCAATGAAAAGCCTGACCAAGTCAAGAGACAAGAATGAGACCCAATGGTTTTTTAATAAACCGGCAAAGAAATCCAATGTAAAAACTGTTCATTGCCACATCGTACATAGTAGAACCAACAGCTTATAGTATGAACACGCAATTGACTTCAAGTGACAAAGCAAATAAATCATTTCCTAGCCTTCTGCGTGGACAACCTTCATCTATGAAGATTAGTCCATAGTTGCATAACACAACCACATAGGTAAATTTTTATTGTCGAGTCGAGTGGCTCCTTTTCTCGTGTGACGAACAGATATTATTAACGATGTTCAAGCTCCTGCCTTATTCCACTTATAGAGAAAACCAACTGCGAAGAAAATGAATTTGCAGAACTATATCTCGATAAGTAACTAGTAAGAGATGGGGCGTACTCACCTTTGAGACCAGATCATCCGGAAGGGCTAAGTGGGTATCACAGAACTTGCACCTGTAAGGCCTGCCTTCCAACTCTACCACAAATAATCTTCCCATCTCTCACTTTCTCCTTATTTTTTGACCACCTGACACTCACTAATCCAATCCCAGACACAAATTCGAAGCGCTTATTAGCTTTAATATAGACAGAGGAAGTGGTAGACATGCATGGATTAGATCAGATCAAGGGCATTCGAATTCGAGTGCGGGTCCAGCCAGGAAACTGACACATGCCTTTCATTTTATATTTTTAAATATTAGTCTGTTTGACGTGGAACTGTTGACTGCGCTAAAGGAATTCGGCTTGGGCTTAAGGTCACTACAAAATATTGATACAGAACAGGCTGATGGTTAGACACATTTTTACTGGACTAAATCAATTAATTAAAAACTTGTATCTTCTACTTTGTTTCGTCAAATTACAAGATAATATGCTGCATACTATAAAAAAAGTTCATAAAAGAAAAAAGAAGTCACGTTTCAATGTATAGCAGCAACATATGATCGTGGCTGTAATTCCAGGTGCACGTAGGTGAGAATAAATAATTTAGATATACATGTATAATGATTATGTTTCATGCTATTATTGTATAATCCAAACACCATTGAACAATTTTGAATTGTTACAAAGAATGAATATTGAATAGCCTATGGGCTTTGATATTACGGTAGAAAATTTAATAGGAGATATAAGTTATAGTTCGATCATCAAATTACATGGTTAGTGAGACAGGGTTGGAGAATTCCTTTTAATGGTTAATATGTGTTCATCCTATAGCTCTTTTTCTTCTATCATTCTTCAATTTCTACTTCCTATTTCCCACTTCTTTCTTTGCTCTTGCTCCAATTACGTTCATTCACCTGCAGCTCAATCCTTGTGCTAGTTCCTGCTTTCCTCGTTTTTTGCTGCTATCTTCCTGTCATTGGTTCTACTAGCTATTACCTCTCTCTCTCTTGGTCTTAAGGGGTATTTACGAGAATCTTACCCCAGTTGTTTTTGTTTATAGGAGCTGTTTTTCAAACTTTTTCTCTTTTTTTCCCCTTTGAATGGCATTTGACTCTCTCATCTTTATGCAGGTTGCAGCCCCTCCCCCAATTGAAATTTCCCTTTTACCCTCCACTTCTTCTCATCCCTCGAAAGTCCAAAAACCCCCTCTTAGATAGAAAATGGATACTTTGGGAGATATGAATAATGCGCTTAGTTGCCTTACTGAGCCTCAATGAAATGTTTATATACTGATATCTATAAAAGAAGTTTATTACAAGAGAGAGAATTTGAGAAAGCATAATGAGTGCTCTGTAGCTACGTATGACAGTAACAGAATGTATAGTGAGGTGTATCATAATATTTATATCTTGCTATTCTAATGTTCATGCTCTAACATTCCCCCTCAAATGAGAGGGTGTAATAACCAGACCGACTTTGTTTCTGTGTTGCATGAAAGGTATGCATGTAAGAGCTTTAGTTAGACAATCTGCAACCTGAAGAGAAGATGGTATGTACTCAATGTCAATAACTTCAGCTAGGTATAATTCTTGGATGAAATGAACGTCTATTTCTATGTGTTTACTACGAGTGTGTTGAACTGGGTTGGCAGCTAAGGCTTTTGCACTTCAATTATCACACCACATCATGGAGGGTTGCTTCAGTGCTAAGCCAAGTTCAAAAAGTAGCGACTGTATCCATTTTACTTCTGCTACACCATCTGCTAATGATCAATATTCTGACTCAGAACTTGACCTAGATACGACTTTTTGTTTTCTTGACACCTATGAGATGAGTGTTCTTCCTAGATAGACACACATGCTTTCAGTGGACTTGTGATCATCAATGTCTGTGGCCCAGTCTGTGTCGGTGAAGATTGTTAAGTGAGGTAACTTAAAGGGTTTGATGTGTAATCCGAGATGACGGGTTCCTTTTAAATACCTAAGTACCCTCTTAACAACCTAAAGATGTACATTCGTAGGTTGAGACATGACTGACTTAGCTTATTGACTGAATAAGTTATGTCTGGTCTTGTGTTGATAAGGTACTGAAGTGAGTCAATTATCCTCCGATATAAAGACAAATCTTCCATAAGAACTCCATCTGTTTTGGAGAGTTGTCTTCCTGTGACCATAGGAGTTGTGACTGATGCACAATTATGCATGTTAAATCTTTTTAGAACATCTAAAACATACTTGCTTTAATTCAGATAAAAACCTGACTTATCCCGAAAGACTTCAATCCCAAGGAAGTAGTGTATAGAGTCAAGATCCTTTAGAGAAAGCAGTGCATGCAGTCTTTGGATAAAGCTTTGTAGATAAATGTTGTTGTTACATGTGATGAGTATGTCATCAACGTAAATAAGGATGAACACTGTAAGATTTTTCTGTTGAAGGAAGAATAAGGATATGTCACTT
Organism: Erythroxylum shatona; assembly: GCA_027568895.1. Lineage (NCBI taxonomy): Eukaryota > Viridiplantae > Streptophyta > Magnoliopsida > Malpighiales > Erythroxylaceae > Erythroxylum > Erythroxylum shatona. The sequence continues at coordinate 30,296,372 of JAOSBK010000005.1, read as the reverse complement.
TTTGAGTTCCTAAACCCCCACTGCAGCAGAGTGTAGCACAGCCAATCAAACTAAGCGTGAGGTGCTTATTTTAAACCATAGATGGCCTTGTTCAGTTTACACACATGATTTGGATGGTATGGATCTTCAAATCCTTTTGGTTGCCGCATGAACACATCTTTTTGAAGAAGACCATTAAGGAACTCATTGTTTACATCTAACTGCCAAATATCCCAATTGAACGATACAACTATTGTCATCACAATACAAACGGTGATAGGCTTGACATCAGGGCTAAAAGTTTCTCCATAGTCGACCCCAGGTGCTTGTTGAAAGCCCTTCGCAACGAGTTGAGTTTGTGTCTAAAAAGCACGCCATCGGGCTTGAATTTAGTTTTGAAGATCCACTTACAGTTGACTAGTTTTTCTACACCAATGTAGGGTACTAACCTCCATGTCTTGTTTCGTTGTAGTGCTTCGAATTCTTTGATCATGGCTTACTTCCATTGAGGGGAAGCCAAGGTAGCTACTACTGAGTTTGGTTCTAAATCTTGAGGCAAATGGGTTGAGTTCTCGACTTTAAAAAATATAATAAATGGATACTTGGGCTTAAATACTCCATCCTTTGCATGTGTTCTAATGGGACGTATGTTTGTGTGACCCAGATTGTGTTCTTGATCTGTAGATTGAATCAAAGGTTGAGTTTCATTCAGCTGGTTCAGACTTTCTGTTGGTTCTGAGCTTGACAAAGATGCTGATCATGGACTTATTGTGTGATTAAGAGAGTCTAATACAGGAGAATGTTGTTAGTATGAATTCTTCATCATATCTCCAGTGGTAACCTTATATTTTTTAGAGTTGATGATCAGTGGAAGAATGTAATCATTCTTAGAGGGTGTCGAGTGGCGATGTAGGAACCCTTCAGTGTATGGAAATGCTGACGCATCAAAAACTACATGTCTGGGAATATATACTTGTCCAGTTGTGTTGAGGCACTTATAGCCTTTTTGATTTGGGGTAGGTCCAAGATATTCATATTTCTAACCATGAAATTAGAACTTATGAGCATTGTATGGTTTCAAGCATGCGTAACAAGCACACCCAAAAGGTTTGAGTGTCTTATAGTCAGGTTCAACTTTGTATAGCAGATATAAGGGATTTTCCCCATTTAGTGTAGGTGTTGGCATTCTTTTTATAAGGTAGATAGCCATTTGGAAAGCATCAACCTAGTACGTGAGAGGAAGACGCGCCTGAGCAAGCAATGTTAGAACCATTTCAACAATGTGCCGATGTTTCCTCTTCGTTCGACCATTCTGGACAGAAATGTAAAGGCAAGTAAATCACATTTAAATATCGCTGTGTGACAGGAATGAATGGTTTATATTCCGTCCCATTATCACACTGAAGAGCTTTTATCTTGGTAGTAAACTAGTTCTAAATATATGTCCAAAATAAATTAAATGCATGTACTAGTGGATACAACCATGTACTAGGAAGTGTATGTAGTAATGATGATCAATTGTAGATTGTATAGGTAAAGGTCTCCAAAGGTCTGTATGTATTAGTTCTAAAGGAGAGAAAGCATGAGATTTAGACATTGCAAATGGTAATTGTTTAGATTTACTATATTGGAAAGCTTCACATACAACTTTCGGAAAAGAAACATTGGCATTGCATTTATTCAGAATTTCCTTTAAGATCCTATCACTAGGATGTCGTAGTTTGTTATGCCACTTGAAAAATTCAGTTATATTCTCCTTTTGTGCTGAAGGATCAGAGGGAGGAGAAGCTGCCATATTCACCTGTGCTTGCCATGCCACTCTATCCATGGGATACAGTTTTGTTTTGCTTTCCCGTGCACCAGAAACTTATATGTCTTCTTGTCCTTTGCAACACATTTATCATTAGTGAAATGTATATTAACATTGTTATCTCTAATGAGCTTGTCAACACTCAATAAGTTTTTAGTTGATGAAGGTACCAATAATACATCATTCAACTGAATAATAGAATTAGAGATAGGCAGGGAAGTGGAACCAATACCAGTTACTTGTGTTTTCTCACTAGTGCATGTATAGAGTTGTATCTTACCTACTAGTGTATAACAGTCAAGTTGATCAGTGTCAGATGTAACATGATTCATAACGCCACTATCCATATACCAAGCCGAATCTGCTATTGATTGAGCTTGAGCATTGCAAGCTTAAGGTGGATAAGTGTTTGAATTATGGCTGTAAGTTGGTGGTTGGAAAGTTTTATCGAATTGATAATAGTAGTTTGCAACAATGTGACCAGGCTTCTCACAAAGATGACAATAAGGGTGTCTCATTTTATTGTAGCCTCCCTTACGTCCTCGCCCTTGACGACTGTGAAAACCATGAGAGTTTCTCCAGGAACCACATTCTGAGTTGCCATACACTGGATAGGATTTATCAGGTTCATCTTTCTAAGCCAAATTCACATAAGGCTGAATGGATAAGCTAGAAAAATGACTTAATTGTTCAAGACGACTCTCAAATGCAAGTAATGAAGATTGTATATCAATCCACGAGAGATCTGGCTGATCTACCAACTTGACTACTATTGCATTGTAGTCTACATTGAGGCCATTTAATGTGTGAAGAATAAGATCTTCAATTGCTACAGGGGCTCCTGCTAGCGTTAGTTGATCATAAATGGTCTTAATTTTAGTGAGATACTCTTCCATATTGAGAGCATTTTTGCGTGTTTGTTGCAGCTCCGACTTGAGCATCATTACCTGAGACTTCATTGAGGCGCAAGTAAGGTCTCATGCATTAACCCATAATTCTCAAGTAGTTTTGCAGTGTAGAAGTTGAGCTCCTACCTCTAGGGTCATGGTGTTCCTTAACCAACCAACAAAGAGATGATCGAGAGAGTACCACTCATCAAAAACTGGATTTGTGATCATTCCAGTTTCTCCGGAAATAAGACACAGTGGAGCAACTTGAGTACCATTAATGTGAGATTAAAGAAGATTCCCTTCAATTAATGGTAGCACTACTAATTCCTATACTAGATAATTGCCTTCGTCCAACTTGATGGAGGCAGTTTGACTTGAAGAATTAAAAAGTGAGCATGTCTTTAGCAGAGGATCGATGAGAGGGACTGAGGTAGAAGTTTCCGACGAACCATCAGACGATGCTGTAGCCATTATGCAAGCTCTGATACCAAAATAGAAAATGGATACTTTGAGAGATATGAATAATGCACTCAGTTGCCTTACTGATCCTCAATGGAATGTTTATATACTGATATTCATAACAGAAGTTTGTTACAAGAGAGAGAATTTGAGAAAGCATAATGAGTGCTCTGTACAGCTATGTACGATAGTAACAGAATGTACAGTGAGCTGTATCATAATATTTACATCTTGCTATTCTAATGTTCATGCTTTAACACTCTTCTTATTCCCCAACTTCCTCTCTGTTACATTAACATTCCAACTCCATTACACCAACCTGCTCAAATTCTTCTTCCTTGAAACCACTAAACTAAAAACAAGTGCTTGGAGACTCCTCAAGCCCTAGTCTCCAATACATTCCACCAGTCATTAGGGATGGATCAACCATTGGCTCTCTAGTATTGAAGTACTAAAGCATATAGCAAGTTCCTAGGAGTCTTCTCTAGTCGGATTTTGGAAGGTGACCAGCCTTCTCGGTGATAAAACTATGGGCATTGAAGCATTGGAAGCTTAAAGGATGACAAGAGGTATTGTTAAGTGAGGATCATCTCTTCCTTTTCATGTTAAACTTAAAGGTACAAATCATGAAAGAAAAGGGGTTATATCACCTAAATGGATTGCCAATCTTTCTCTAAATGTGGAAGCCTGACATTAAACTTGAAGATATCAAGGATAAAAAAGTTTCATTATGGGTTAACTTTCACAAAATCCTATTGGAATATTGGTTTGCTAGATGGATAAGTCTCTTTATAAGCTATATAGGCTACCTATTATGCATAGATGAAGCAACTTCATCACGAAAACATATATGTTATTCAAGAATTTACATTAGATTGACATAGATTGTAATCTATATAAAGAAGTTTCATTACCTAGATTTGGAATTGATGATAAGATCATTGATGACACCATTAAATTGTCTTAGCAATGAAGGCCATCTCTAGCTTAATAAGGGACGAAATGGCTATCAAATGGTAAGGCATTCTAAATTGGTTTCTATGATGAATTGATAGAATCATAAAATGTTCAATCTATAGTTTTAGATAAGATCTTTCTGAGGGTCTAGTTGTTGTTCATAGTGATCAAAACTGAATATTGATAATCCTAATCTAATTGTGGAAGTTCCTAACTCAAATTAAGTGCCTTAAAAGATAATTTGTTTCTTTCTCTTAATAATGCTCTAATACAAGGAGCTAGTAAATTGTAGCAACCTCCCAACATCCCTCCAAATGTGGATGATGATTCCTAAGAAGGTTTGAAATCCATTAAGAAGAATAAATCTAAACAAAAAGCTAAGTCCAAAGCTAACAATCCACAAATTACTAATGATAGTGTTTACATGGAATTAGGGGTTTTAATGATCCTAATTAAACCAAAGCAATATTAGGGGTTCTAAATATATCAAAGCAATTAAAATAAGCATTTGGAAACAAAATTGAAGAGGGATAATTTTCTAAGTTCATATCTATTCAATTTGTGGCGTGGATAGGTTAAAGGAGATGTGTCTAAGGGTTTAGAGCATAGGGCGAATGGTTGTTCTTCCTTCTAATTCCATAAAAGTTGATGGGAATAAAGTAGGAGCTCAAATCCCTATAGATAAGCATGCATAAGTGTTGGGACCCGATCCGGAAACCGGATCCCAACCGAAGAAACGAAAGACGGACACAAAGAACGAAACGGCGGAACGAATCAAAGAGAAAATACCGAAGCAAAATGAAGCCGAAAGCAAATCTGATAACAAAACGAAACATACAGCGAATGCAAATCGGAATCGAATTACAAAATCGAAACGAACGTAATCACGAATCGTATCGAATCAAATGGCGAATACA
>JAOSBK010000005.1:30258393-30268541 GCA_027568895.1 Erythroxylum shatona | reverse complement strand
TTTGAGTTGTTATGAAGTGAATTTGCACTAGAAGAGTTGAATTTAAGAAGATATTGATTGAATATGATGTTAGATTGCATGTAGGAAGCATTGGAGAGGGTTTGGAGGGGTTTTGAGAACCCCCATGTCCGTTTAACAGACTTTAGGTCCGTTTAATGGACCTTTACGGGTCAAAAAGGATCCCTAGAACTGCCCATGTTCGTTTAACGGACTTTAGGTACGTTTAACGGACCTTCTCGGGTGAAATGGTTCTCCCAAGCCCGATAATGTCCGTTAAACGGACATTCACGTGACAACTTTATGAAATCGCGATTTTTGACCATTTTAGAGGCAAAATCTGACTTTGTGATCTTCATAAAAGATGTAGATCTAGAAGAGTTAATTTAAGAAGATATTGATTGAATATGATGTTAGATTGGATGTAAGAAGCATTGGAGAGGGTTTGGAGGGGTTTTGGGAACCCCCATGTCCGTTTAACGGACTTTTATGGGTCAAAAAGGACCCCTAGCACTACCCATGTATGTTTAACGGACTTTAGGTCTGTTTAACGGACCTTCTAGGGTGAAATGGTGCTCCCAAGCCCGACAATGTCCGTTAAACGGACATGCATGTCCGTTAAGCGGACATTCACAGGACAGCTTCATGAAATCGCGATTTTTGATCATTTTAGAGGCAGAATCTGACTTTGTGGTCTTCATAAAAGTTGTAGATCTAGAAGTATACTTTCAAATGGTCTGAAAACGAGATCAATCAAACATTTGTGGGAAAGTTATGGCAATCGCGCCAAGAAATGTCACTGCATGATTGAGGACTTAAACATGTTCAATTCTTTTGGTCATAACTTCCTCATTTGATTTCCAAACGAGGTGATTCTTAAAGCAATAGATTTCTAAGACTTTTTCCTATCCCTCCACGAAAATTTGTATCTTTTGGAGTTGATTTTAAAAAGTGTGATGGAAAGAAAATGATGGATCCGTTGGGAGAGCATGATTAGGGTATGAACACATTTTGGCTTTTAAGCATATCTTAATCTATAGAGCTCCGATTAAGTTAGTTCTTGCTTCAAAACAAAATAGAGGCTTAGAGCTATGATTTCTTTGAAGAAGTCAGATTGAAATTCTTATTCGAAGATTTCCAAATTCTGTTCACAAATAAGAGAAATGAGTTTGAGCATGGTGACTGATTGGTGTGGGCACGCCATTGAACCAATTGTGAGCAAATTTTTGGGATGTTATGAAAATGAAGATGAATCAATGATGGTCAAGTTTCATGATCCGAAGTTGGGCTCCGCAAGTGGGGTCCAACATTTGTGGTATCAGAGCAAGCTCAAGTTTCATGATTTCACAAGAGTTGGATTCTGGAAACAAGCGGGGTCCAACAGAAGTTGTGGTTGATCAAGTTGGTGAGTGGCGGCTAACGAGTGTTTATGCTTAGGAACTTTACTGATTGTAGTGATAAGCTATAGGTTTCTATAGGTGACTATAATTATATTCTCCATCACCATGAGAAGAAAAGGGGACATCGGTAACCACAGAACTTAATTGATGGTTTTCGAGAATCTATTTTAGATGGTGGGCTTAGTGATTTTCCTATAGGGGGATATCCCTTCACTTAGGAGCATGGAAGATGGTTACGTGGCTTTGAAAGTGGCCATATCAAAAGCTTACGATAGGCTTGAATGGAGTTACATAACGGTTGTGCTTGATAAAATGGGTTTCAGTCAATAATGGATTAGTCTTGTTCTGGGATGTATTTTGACAGTGAATTATTGGGTTTTACACCAAGGCCGGCATCTTGGTCCGATTATTCCGTCCAGAGGAGTACGATAGGGCGATCCTATTTCTCCCTATTTATTCATTTTGTGTGCTAGGGGTTTATCCCGGATGATTCAGCCTCGTGTTAGTGTAGGGACTTGGCATGGTTGTTATATGGCTCGTGGGGCCCCTTTTATTGACCATCTATTTTTTGCAGATGATAGTCTGCTTGTTTTCAAGGTGGTTAATGGGAGTCTAATGTGGTTAAAGAAGTGATAGAAGTCTATGCTCAAGCGTCAGGTCAACATATAAATTTATTGAAGTATTCTTTATGTTTCTCTAAAAATGTTCCGACTTCGATTTGACTTCAAATCTGTGTAAGTTCTTGGGGTGGAGGAGAAAGAAAATTTAGGTAATTACTTGAGGTTACCAACTCAGGTGGGATTAAACAAGAGGGAAGTATTTAACTTCATTAAAGATCGGGTTTGGAGGAATTTTGAACTTATGGAAGTGGAACTATTTGTTTAGGGAGAGCAAGGAAATAATCCTCAAAACAATTTTGCTTACACTACCAAATTATGTTATGAATCTTTTCTTGCTACCAAAGGCTCTGTGCATGGAGCTTCAATGTGTGATATGTAATTTTTGGTGGGGTAAAGGAGCATAACATGGTCGAGGTATTAACTGGGTTAGTTAGGAAAGGATGTGTAAACTGAAATTCTTAAGTGGTTTTGGCTTTAAGAAATTAAGAGATTTTAATCTTTCCATGGTAGGGAAAAAAGCATGGAGAATTTTTTAAGACCCAACTTCGGTCATAGCAAGATTATTGAAAGAAAAATATTTTCCATCTACTAGTTCTCTTGGTTTGGATTTAGGCAACAACCTGAGTTTCATATGGCGGAGTTTTTAGGAGAGTAAAAATTTAATCAAGGAGGGTGCGTGTTTACATGTTGGCTCTGGTTCATCTATCTCTATTTGGAAGGATTCTTGGCTGCCGTCTATGGATTTTATGAAAATTACGACAGAAAGACGCGTTGCTACTAATTTGTTATTAGTATTAGACCTTACAGAAAATCAACGATGGAAGTCTGACGTTATTTTCCAGGTCTTCGAGCATCCGAATGCTGCTGTAATATTATCAATCCCTCTAAGCCTAAATGGCAGAGAGGAGGATTGGTTTTGGAGATTTGATAAGAAAGAAATGTTTACAATCAAGAGTGCTTACCATCACTTGATTTTATCCGGCCAAACCAGCAGCAACAAGCACAAGTTCATATGTGGAGGAAGGTTTGGTCATTGCATGTTCCGCCTAAATGCGTTAATTTTGTTTGGAGGGCTTTGAATGTTGTCATTCCTTGTGTGAAATTGCTGCAGCGTCGTAATTTGCAAGTTGATGGCCTTTTTCCCTTTTGTCAATATTGTGACAAATATGAACTTCATATGTTGGTGTATTGTGATTTTGCAAAGGATTGTTGGCTATCATCTGCAGTTGGTTTCCTTTTCAACCACTGTTTAAGATTTAGTGATTGGTTCGAGAATATGATTGATGTGCTCCATGGGTATAATTTGCAAGTTTTGATGGTGACTTTATGGGCGATATGGAAGGCCCAGAATGAGTTGATAAAGACAAGAGAATGACCCCATTGCAAGTGGCTAGGTGTGCGATTACCTTCCTTAAATAGTTAGATACAAGCTAATGAATCCATTATTGCTACTCGTGTTTCTTTGGTCCAGGGAAAATGGACTAAGCCAGCTTAAGAAGTTCTAAAAATGAATATTGATGGAGCTCTTTTTGATGATAATTATGTTGGTTTGGGTATTGTTGTTCGTGATTCGCTTAGGTCTTTTGTTAGAGCTATATAGGTAGCTGTTCTTGAAAATTTTGATACCAGTACCGTTGAAGCTGTGGCAATTAGAAAAGCCTTAAGTTGGATTAAGTAGAGTGGTCTTCTGTAGTTATGGAGTCAGATGCTCAATCTTGTGTTCGGGCTATTACTGATCCTAGCTATAATGATGGCTTTGCTTTTGGATTGATGATTTCAGACTATAAATCTCTTCGCACTGAGTTAAGAGATGTGCGATTAGTCTTTGTTAGACGATTTGCGAATGGAATAGCTCATAGGTTTACAAGAGCTATTACCATTTCGATGGGCAAGATGGTTTGGTCTAATTGGTTTGAGAGCCAATAACATTTCTCAACTTTTTCTTCGAAACAAAAGAAAAAAAAGGTCCTCTGCGTTATTTACTATGTTCTAACATTACAAAGCGACGTTTTATGTCTATAGACGGAGGATTTGAGGCCGTATTTTATATGGCAAAATACACCTAAAAAGGTTCTCTTCTCTAACCTAAATGCAGATAAAAACAAATGATCCAGTCCCCGTACCTCCGTGTCTTGCACTTCAGAATACTTTCAATCCAACGCAACCTCACAAATTCCAAAGAGGTCATGACAAGTTGCAAAAGGTTAGCAGAGACATGGATGCCACTCTACATATGACTATTTTATGTTACCCGCTACTACTTTGATGGACTATATACATCATCTGGGCGGTTTCATCCAGTAGCACCTGAGTTCCTATAGATTCTTTCATTTTCTTCTTAGCTTCTTGCTTGGAACGTCAAAATTCAGGTACAGTAGCAGTCTTTTCATATGATCCTTTCTTGGAAATTTTTGGGCAATGCGAAACTTAGTTTCTTGATGAGTTCACTGAGCTTGTTTTAAGGTTCACTATTTCTTTTTGCTTTGAAGAGGAGATGACTTCATTGGAGGGTGAAAAAGAGAGCAACCTGAGGGTTCCTGTGTTCTCGTCATCCTCGGAGGTTAAAAATCCTTGAACCATTTATTCTATACGTTCGATCGAAATCTTTTTCTTACCAATAAATATTTGTTTGATGTTGTTTTGAGCTGTGGAAAATATTTTGTGGTTCTAACAATTGGAAATCAATTGTTCCCTTTATTCCCAATGATACACATATTTGGTATATCCTGATCGTCCTTCTGAAAACTAAGGATCTCACATATTTGGTATTTCAAATAGCTCAACTCTTGAGTATTCCAATCATAAAAATAACCAGGTTCTTACACTGTTGGCTGTTTGGATCATGTTTGGGAAACGAATAGACGATGTGAAGGGGGATAACGGGATAAAATCTCCGTACTAGGATATTTCTTCATATCTGACCTAAAAACAAGTCGATGCTTCCATATTCAGTAGCCTGGCTGGATGGATGAATAAGGCCAATCTAGATTATGACAACTTAGTTTAGGATGCCAAGGAAGAAAAGGTCTAAGATAGGACTATGACAAGGCTTAAGTGAGATACGGAGGTTCTAAGAATGATCGACCTGCTTTTCCTCCTTTATAAGAGAATTGGCTAAGATGTTTGAGCTTGTATACTTTAAATTCCCAAAGATTATCTGTATGCATGTGGCATCTGCTGACATTAAAGAGTTCATCATTCTCCCTATTGATCAGATGCCAGTAAAATCTTTTAGATTTCTTTTGTTTTAATTGGTGCACTTCTTACTCCCTGTGGTAGCTAGAGAAATTGTAATTGATGGATTTTGTTTGTTTCCATTTCCCTTTTGCAAACACTTTCACATGATATAACTTCTTAATGCAATATCTGCACTTAATCATTCTTTTCATTCTAATAATTTTGACAATTTGTTGATAATCCCTTTTCCTTGCTGCTGCATTGATTAGTTGCTGGAAAAGATTCATCAGAAATGGAGTTCAGTGGAAAAGCAGCCCTATCCAGCAATGTATTCCAGTGTATTTGGTGGTATTATTCTTGATCCAGCAATGATGGTAATTCCAATAGACGATCACATGGTTCATCGAGGGCATGGAGTATTTGATACAGCTATCATTCTTGATGGGTATGCTTAAGTATCATACTTTTAATCCATTACCACAAGTGCATTGCGCCTGAAAATAATTCTTCCAATTACTTGTAATTTTCAGACTTCTAGTTTCTGTAGCATGTTATCTGCTTTCAATTTTCAGCATCAGCTATGTATTTTAAATACTTTCTTAATGCAGGTATCTCTATGAACTTGATGTACATATAGATCGCTTTCTCAGATCAGCTTCAAAGGCAAAGCTATCATCACCCTTCCCTCCCTCAACCCTTCGAAGCATTTTAATTCAAATGGCAGCTGTATCAAAATGCAAGAAGGGAACTCTGAGATACTGGCTAAGTGCGGGCCCCGGAAATTTCTTGCTTTCACCTGCAGGATGCCCAACTTCTGCATTCTATGCTGTTGTCATTGATGAGGATTTCTCCCAACACAAAGAAGGGGTTAAAGTTATTACTTCAACTGTACCCATGAAGTCACCGCTATTTGCCACAATGAAGAATGTGAATTACCTTCCAAATGTGCTGGCAGTAATGGAAGCTGAAGAGCAGGGAGCATTTGCTTCTATCTGGGTTGATGATAATAGATACATTGCAGAGGGTCCGAACGTGAATGTTGCTTTCATAACCCATGACAAGGACCTTATCTTGCCTTCATTTGACAACATCCTTAGCGGGTGCACAGCATTAAGGCTTCTTCAACTTGCACCTAGATTGATTGAGCAAGGGCGGTTAAGGAGTGTTAAAACTGGTAAGATTACTGTGGATCAAGCTAAGGAGGCAGCTGAAATGATGTTTGTTGGAAGCACCCTTCCTCTATTGCCAATTGTTATGTGGGATGATGAACCAATTGGAGATGGTAAAAATTTCAATTTCTACCGTTAATCAGTTATTTGATGCCTTTGCTTTTGTTTTTGCTTTGGTTTGTAAGAGAAAGTAATATTAAGCCCTATTCTGACTAATTCATTGGTTTTGTATTGGTGGTAACAGGTGAGGTCGGAGAGTTGACAATGGCTCTTTCTGATCTGCTTTGGAATGATATGGTTGCTGGCCCTGATACACAGAGGATACCTGTTCCTTACGAATAGGAACAAAATTGCAGCATAGGTCAAGTTAATGACGCCAGTGGAATGATTTACATTAGGTTTCTCTTATGATTGTTCATGTTATGTTGAATAAAATAGTTGAAGTTCGCTGTTGTGTCCTTTTGTTGGAAAGATAACAGATTCCCACCAGAAAAGAGAAGAAGAAAAGAAAGAGAGACCACTGGTGGTATTACTTCACCTTATGTCCATGGAATGTCAATTTCAATGTTATTGAGATCCACTTTGTCATACCATTATTTGCAATTCTGCTATGAACAGACTATTCGTCCATTCTTCTGTGTCTCTCTATTTGTTTTCTGTCACAACCTTGGGGAATGGGGGAAAGGCTGTGCTTGGACAAGCAAAGCTATGAATACAAGATTCTTTCAGGCATCGAGATTTGAAATATATGAACAAATTAGCGAAAGCATACATTTTTGGAAGGAGAATGTATCCAGGATATTGAACTACTTATGTCATGTGTACACACAAAACTCATTTTCTATTAAGCTGGAGTCCATTGAATTCCATGTCATTTCCTTTATGATCTTTGAGACATTAATGTTATGCTCAAACGTTGAATATAGCCTTTGTCAACCTGCCTAATTCTTAACATACGTTAACCCCTTGCTGTTATCAATTAATCATATCATATATCAACTACTTTAATCTGTGCACAGAGCGTATGAGAAACGTTAAACCCTTCTACTCTTGGATTATCCAAGGAGCTAAATACTTCATATGAAGTGCTTTCTAAGGCACAAGAACCTGTTGTCACGTTCTACATGCTATCTAAACCATGCTATCTAAACCACAAATTTTAACGAATCACATACACCCACGAGGGATATTATGGTTATTATTCTTTAAATGACTAAAAGAATAATAACCAAAGGTAGCTAAGGTTTTGAATTTAAAAACTAAAGAACGAAAAGATAAGGAAGATCTTTTTAACTAAAAATTGTGAATAAGGAGATTTGCAGTAAAGTTTTTTTAAATTGGTAGAACTACAATAATAATCCAAGTACGTTATTTTGTTTTTTGTACGCCTATACAAAGATTCTGTTTAACATAGTCTATGTGATTATGTTCTATCTTACTTATTTCTACATTAGTATCCGAGCAAATATTTTTTTATATATGCATGCTAACATCAAGATGTTGAAATCTGTATTACAATTTGACTATTGATTATTTGTGAATAATTATATGCATATCTACAAATATCATGAATTTGGATATGCTATGTTTCTTACTATATCATAATAGGCTCGTGAGTATATCATATAGGATTTTTTTTGTTATTCTCTCTAAACTCGACCGAATAAGGTTTGAATTATTCTCCAAGAGAGAAGCGGTTCTGCTACCATCAAAAGCCATAAAGAGAGCAAAAATGAAAAAAAAAACGAGATTTTAAGAGGAGGAGTCTTGGATTTTTTTTGGATTCCGAACTCTATTTTTAGGCTTCCTGTGTGTGACTGTCTGTGCGTGTTTGTGTGGGGTTAAGGAAGCCGGCATATTCGACTCAGTTCACTCGGACAATTCCTTATTACCCCATAAATCCCCAAATCCTTCCATTTTGTTGAAGTCATGATTTTGAACCCACCCTTCTCTGTTCTTGATAAATTTGTTGTCTTTTCAGGTTCAGTTTGGTTAGTGGCTCTTATTCATTACTCATTGTTGGTGAGATTTTCTCTAATCTTGCTCTTTCATTCATGATTCTTGGGAATTGGGTTTTAGGGAAATGACTTGATTATTGTGGCATTAAGGCCATCTCCAACCTTTAGCCTTTATAGTTTTTGGATATATTTGTCATAATAACCAAAAATGGGTTAAGGTTTGGGCTTTGGCCTTTTGAGATCCAACATGATAATAAGCTTGTGATAGTTTTGAGCTGTAATCATATGTAGAGAAATGGTCAAAGTTTTGTGATCCAAAGTGATAATAAGGTTATAGGCCCGCAAACAATGAATGAGTCGTGTCTATGAGATGCCTTATGGGCTATGACTTGGACTCATAATATATACCTTTTTTTGTTAGGATTGAAAGCTTAGGCCTTAATAACCACATTGACGTTGGGCAAGACCTTATTATCTAAATTGATTTTTAAATTACATGTAGCATAAAGAATTATAAATAAGTTTTCTAATTTACAAAAAGTAATTACTTTAGTTAAATTAGTTTTTAATTAAAATAAAATATTAGAAATTAGTTTTTTAATAATATTAAAAAATAATTTGTTTAGTTAAAATAAACTTAGAAATAAGTTTCTAAAACCAACAAAATCATAAATGAGTTTTCTAATTGTATTATTTTTGTTGAATTAAAATTAGACATATTTTTCTAATTAAATCAAAACTAATTTGTTTAGTTGAAATTAAAAAGGAGTTTTATTAGAATTTAGTTTCTAATTAAGCCAAGATAAATTGATTAGTTCAATTATAATTTAAATTAGAAATAAGTCTCTAATTCAATTTGAATTATTCATATTTGGATAAGATTATATTAGAAATAAGTTTCTAACTGATTAGATATCGATAGCATAATTTGAATAGTTCAATAAATTGCTAATAGAATTAAATTGTTTCCATACTATGAGCATGAGTTCGCTATATGTTAGACAAAATAATTTATTATTTTGTGCACTCTTCTGATTCCTAAAAATCACGAAGATGCCTATTATTAAGCAGACGTCTAAGCTTATTTGATATGAGGCACAGAAGAGATGTATTGGCAGTATGTATGTACAGTTAGTTAACATGTGTTTAATTCCTGGAGACTGTCTAACACAACATGTTATTTTAGTTAATAACATGAAGTAAGAGTTATAATTTGGAGGTTGTCCAGCTTATGTAGATGTTGAAGTACATGACTTTGCTTGCACTATTACCTCAACCTCAAGACAAACTGTTACGAATGCTCTAGAATAATATGCCTAACTATAAGACTTATAATTTGTTAGGGATGACATTTATTAAGGAGATGCGTAGAAGGGAGTTGATTGGGACTTTGTATCCTATAGGTCTTCTAATGGAAATAGTAAGAGCTACTATACATCGAACTTTGCGAACTATATCACATAAACTCTGAACTCATTTCCGCCTAGGGTTCATTACCTATAGATTATTCGTAGGTTGTAGCGCATTTAATGCAATATGTTGTTTTATAAGAATAAGGTCTTGATTTTTATGTAATATGTTTACATGTATATCATATAGGAATTCATCTAGACTAAGGTAATTATGATTTGATTGTTGTATGAATGATGATTGAACACATTAATAAGTAGACTTAATGTTGGGCTCCGATTTTGGAACCGGACCCCAATCGAAAAAACGGAAAATGGAATCAAAAACGGAAACAGAAAGAGAAACAAAAGAACGGATCCTAAACGAAAGTGGGCCAAAAGCAAAACAAATGAACGGACAAAATCAAAAGCGAAAGTC
>JAOSBK010000005.1:30213775-30232994 GCA_027568895.1 Erythroxylum shatona | reverse complement strand
GCATATAATGTTAGAAAAGAAATGACGAGAAATTGAGTTATGATATTAGAATAACCAAGTGTTCTTGAGGTGTAAGCCTAAGAATAACCTATACACATACAAAGGATAAGGATTGAATGGTGAACTTAGATTGATCATATACAAATAAAGTGTAAACCTAAGTTCAATTAGACATATATGAATTATGAAATTAGAATGAGCATAAGATGTGAATTTATATAATATACCCACATTGTCATTGAGCATGCATTATACATAACACATAGACATATGTATGAGATTGAGTATTCATAAGATTGTGCAATTAATAATGTGTGCAATGTGTGTATTGCATAATTTTGATGTGCAGGATAAACGTACACATCCAGAAGTTTCTGAATCATGAAAGCTAATGCTAATCTGGAGTGTACTATGAGTCGACCTGGATGGTATTACTTTAAATGATTGCTTTGTTTAAATTATGCATTAAACATGTGTGAATGTGATTGTATTGATTCCGGATATTAAATGTTTGAGGTGTTTGATGCATGAATAATATTGAAACTACTCACTAAATGTGAATTGGACTGACTATGTGATTGCTGGATCAAGTTCCAAAGAAAAATGTGAATGAATGTGAATAAAATAAGTGATTCTCAACTTAAATGTTGAATGTCGGACCAAGTTCCGGCGACATGTAAAAGTGAATGTGCAAAACGAGTAAGTGATCTTATGTGATTGATACACTTCATTATATGAATGCATTACAATATAAAGGTTGTTGTGACTGGAGTAGCCACCAAAAAAGAGTTTAAAGCTCAAAAAGTAAAAAAGAGCTAAAGGCTTACTATATATAATGAGCCCGATATTTCCAACGAATACGAGACAGTTATCAATGAGCCCGATATCCATAATAGATACAAGACAGTTATAAGCACTCAATCACAGCAATAAAAATTGAAAGTGAGTCTCATGGGTACTGCATATGCATCTTATATGTATGATTTAAATAGTTTGACTGATTTCTAAATGTGATATATGTTTTAAGTGAATATGAAATGTATGTGATTCAACATGTTGAATTGATGAAGTGATGTGAATTATGCAATTATATGAATCGATGTGTTATGTGATTGAGTGAGCCATCGAGGATGATCCACTCACTGAGTTCACAAAACTCACCCGACATCCTGTTAGATATCCTAGTACAAATCCCACAAGAGGGCATGCTAAGACAGTCGGTAAATTAAATTCATTACTTTCATTTTAAAATAACATGTAAAATGTAGAAAAGAGATAATAAATTTCAGCCCAACTTATTTATAACCAATTTCAATCTCAAAAATTACAATCATTATTTAACTCATCAAAGTTTCAGTAGACACTTAGGCCCATTACAAAAACGAAACACTTGTAGTCACAATAACATTATATTTTAAGATCATTTTTATACACATTAAATAACACTTAAGACTACACTTTTCAATACAACATAACGAATTACATATGCAGGCGCACACTGATCCCGACCTGGAACTCTTACTTGAAGCCTCTCTGGAGTCCTTTACTAAACCCTGAAAGCCATGTTGCAATTTTTTATGAGTTTTGCAAACTTAGTCGAGTAATCATCCTTGATGGTTCACTCATATAACAAAACTCAATCATTATACAATCACACAATTCATACAATCAAATAGTTCATATCAATTTATCATTACATTTAAGCTTTGTAAATCATTCAGTTAATTCCAATCATATATGAATGCTATATGTATGAGACTCACATTTGTTTTTACAGTGTTATGGCCGAGTGCCTTTTAGATATAGATATTAGTCTATAGGGCTTAGTTAGAAACAATAATTACGAAACATAGCTCTACGTACAGAAACCGTAATCATGGAGCAAAGCTCTACGTGTAAGCGCTTTCAGTCTGGCTACTCTGATCACAACACCTTTATATTATATGCATTGAAATGATATGCATACCACAATTCAATCATATTCATTTGCATGTATTATCACAGTAGTAGTCACAGTATCAGTAGTCATCAGACTAGTTCCAACATTTTACTTAAGAATCAAAATATTCAATTAGGCAGTCTCATTCACATATAAGTAGCACTTCCAATATTGTTTGCATGCATCAAATGCCTTAGACATATATTGTCTGAAATTCAGTACACAATCAATCAATGTAGTTTAGTAATATACCTCAATACAATTTAGTCATATACAAAACAAATAAAGTGAGACCATCTTAGGTTACTCACAGTTACTCCTTTATGTTATTGTCTGGATAGTCCGGCAATATCTAATTGGCATTTAATATGCTCCTTTATATCATACAAAACAAATTTACAAATATCACACTTTTGCACAAATGTATAATTATTTCCGTATGCACATCTATGTATATCAAAATTATGCACAAAGCATGTTCAATGACAATCCCGGGTATCTTATTGTAATTTGTATCACCAAATCATTCACAAAGCCCTCAAAAAAACTTTATAGTTCAAGAGCTAAGTCACAGGCGTGTACATCTTGCACGCCTGTGCGTAATAACCAAGAAAAATCATAGCCATGCAGTCCAAATTAATTTAATCACAGGTGTGAGATCTTAACTCATGCCCGGCATATCAAATGACTCCTTTTAGACTTTTCTAACAACATACTTTCAGGTCAACTTGCATCATCATTCTGATAATGTAAATGACATAATTAGGCAAAACTTTCTTCTAGACAATTATTCTTCAATGACTTAAGTTTCTAATGACATCAAGATCATACATATTGATTCAGAAATCTGAAATTTATACTTCAATTATTTTTGATTTTTCATAAACTAAAATAACATACTGTAATCAACTTTAATTCAAAATTTGAAATTCTAGAGACAAGATTAAAATTCGATCTCTTCAAACAATTTGTAGCCTTATGTCTCTGTTCAATTTAAATCAATAATCATTCCATTTGGATACCTACTGATCAAAATATAATAAAAAAATTGAAGTATGTTCAGTGAAATCATTCCAGTTATCAAATTCCAGTATTCCTCATCATGTTCATCTTAAATTTAACAATCAATTCGTTTCAGATGGTTATAATTTTTGGTGGAGAAAAACAATGTGTGTCAAATCTAATGGTTTAAGAATCAAATCATTTGGACAATGGGTGAAGAAGTTATCACAAAAATACCAAAGGATGTTCAGAAACAACATTTTTTAGAAAACAAGGGAGTCGCAATCGTGCACCTGCACCATCACGATCCATAAAGTGAGGAGGCACACGATCGCGATTTATCATCGAAACACGATTGCGATTCTTGATCATTAAAAATAAGGGCACGATCGTGCTGATGCACGATTGCAATTATATTTTCTTCTTGTCCTTCCATTTTGTTTTTATTCTTTTCTAGATCACTTACTTCTAACACATCTAGTATTCATTTTTAACTTCTATACATTGTTTAAACAAATCAAATTCAAGTTTATACTTCAAAAATCACAAATATGAAACTTCACATATATTTTCTCTCTCTACTACATTTTTTCATATCTTTATTCTCATTTTAATCTTCTTCAATTAACATATAAAACACTTAAATCAATTCTTCCAGATTCATTTCAGCTCAAGAACACAAAACAAATCAAAAATCCAAGGTTCACACGTAAATATCAAAACTTCGATTTCTCATACATGTCAGTTCCATTTTCTGCATTTTGTTTCTCTTTCTACTTTCATCTGATGCATTACTTTTCACTTTTCTACTCTTTCATTTCATCAAAAACTTATCATTTATAAACTCTATACCATGACTTCACCAAATCTTCATTTCATATCATTAAAACTCATTTAAATCCATCTCTAAGAACATTCCACAAAGTCATGCATGAATAGTAACAACAATCCATATTCAGTTTTCTCAAAACCAGAACAGAGTATATTTATATACATTCCTACATCAACTTTTGTGAACTTTAGCATATCTAAAATAGAACCTACTTCATATATTTGTTTTGGACAATTCCTTTTTCACAAATCTTTCGCCTCGTTCATTCATCACCAAACTTCACTTCTTACTCATGCATGTATTCATTTATGAACGTTAAACCATCATCAACATCCTTGAATCAACATTAGTTCCAGTGATGAGAGTGAATCTATTTCACATAAAGAGCTATTTGATGATGGATATAGGGAAGAGAATTTCGATGTTGAGTGTTTCAGAGAAGAATAGAAGCTACAGTAATCTCTTCCTAACCAATATAATAATAATATGTGTATTCTTTGCATGTCTTTCAAGTGTCACTATTCACTATAGCCACATATCACCACCCATGTAAGCCATTTTTCAATATTTAGTCAGTCCATGTGTCACACTAGGATTGGTCCAAATTTCAATATTTTTCCAATATTCACCAAAATTTTTGAAATACCCTAAATATACCAAAATTGCCAAATCACATTTTAATCGCATTTAATAACTCAATTATACCCAGAAAATGTCAATGAATGCATGTACAATCATAGGAATGTGCAAAAATGTGCATGTCATATTTAACTTAAGCATGAATTGTACATTCTAATTTGTTAGTAATTTCTCTTGTTCACTATTCAAGCCTTATCATGGGTGATGAGATGTTACAATTCTCCCCTCCTTAAAGAAATTTTGTCCTCAAAATTCTTATTTGATTGATCAAACAAGTAGGGGTATGGTTTCATCATATGCTCTACCTATTCCCATTTAGTACTATCACTCGAATAATTTCTTCCACTTGACTATAGTCAATGGAATTAATCAGTTTTCTAGTTACTTATCCAAACATCACACTGTCTTATCTATTTCCTCAATATATTTCAGATTACTCAAGTTTTCATTTCCTGTGCTGACAATACATCTTAGTTCGATCTTATCAATATTTCTTAGCATACTCACACATCACACTTTATGTATTTAAGACACCTTTGTTGGTGTTACAAACTCATATGTTGATGGTTTTATTCTTGCAAGAATTTCACGTGGACCAATTTATGTCGAGCTTAGCTTATACTTTTTTTTCCAACTTGAGCACACCTTAACAAGGTGATACTCTCATAAACAATTCATCTGTGCAACATTATTTTTCAAGCTCAAAGGAGTTACCCCTTAGACAAACAGAAGTCTAGCCACTGCACTTGAGTAAGAGACAGAGTTTAGGATTTATTCATATCTACATATGTATTTCATTATTTTGTATCAAAATGTGTATTTACAAATACTGTACAATGTGTATATGAATGATTTTGTAATGTAATGACATTATGACTAAAATGTTTTGTATCTAAAATGGGCCCAAGTGACTAATAAAATTCTGATGATTTGTATAATGATTGTAACTTTTATGATTTAAAATGTTTATAAATAAAACGGGTCGAAATCGATTATTTATTTTTCACATATGCGTGCATTGTTTTGAAAAAAATTTGTAATGAGTTTGGTTGATGATTGTTCTAGCATGCCACCCCATGGAGTATGTTCTCAAAAACCATCGATATGTTCGGGGATATGCCCTATGAGAGTGGGGTGCTACAATTTGATATCAAAGCCCAGATTTAGTATCTTACATTGGCGTTTTTTGAAATATGTGTCAAGTTACATGCATTTTAGACATGTCATAGTAGGCAACAGTAACTGATCCCTAGTCTGAGTCGCATTTACATGAGTCACATATATGAGCATTTGTTAAAAGTTTGAGCTGATAGAAATAATGAGAAGAATGATGATCTATCAGAATGTGAGAAAATGAAAGTTTGTGGATATCTAGAAATGAGAAATAGTATATGGTTAGATATGACAGATAAAGATTCAACGCAATTATATTGGGGGATGTATTATTGAATATGACATCAATATTGTACTATGGTGATATATCCTCAAATGTGATATAGATGTGAATGCATTGTTATAGATTATTTGAGGAAAATAAAGATATAAGTAGAAATGATGAGATTAAAGTATATGTTAGTGGAATTGAGATTAGAATTTCAGGATGATTATGTATCTATAATTCTAAATTGATTGCAAACATATGTATGTATGATGATATAGTGGTAATTGGAAGGTGAGATAATGATAGCGATATATGTAAAAGTTGCCAAGGTTAAGTTGATTTGTTATTATGAGTGCATATCTGATAATGGGATCACCATGACAGGTGAGAATATTGAGCACATACGTATTATATGTGTGGAGATGATATAAGAAGTAATGTATGACTTATTGAATATTCGTTAGTCATAGTTCTCATAGTTCAAAGTCTAAGATGAATTAGGGTAACCCATGAAAGTGTTTATAGTGATCAATTGGGGATAGATTGGGATTGTTAATGTTAATGATGTTACTATGTGTGATGAATTTGAGGAACAAGAAGAAGGGCACAATCATGGCATAGTCCCCACAATCGAGGACAGGCGGAAAAGGAGAAGTGTTTCTAGAATTAAATGAGATTAAGGTAGCCTTAGCATAATTTATTAATTAGGGAATTGTCATAAATACATCTCTAGATAAGATGTAATGATCTTAATGGTATATACCAAGGTATAAGAGTAAATGAATCTGCTTACTACTTCACTGAGCCTTATTATAAAGGATATTCTGATCATATAAGTTGTGACAGAAATTGATCTTAATGAGATAGTACAAATAGTTAAAATCGATCTTCTTGAGGTAATAAGAATGGTTAATAAGCAATGATGAAAATAGTTGAATGATAAAGATTACATAAATAAGAATGGTTGATAAGCAATGATGAAAATAGTTGAATGGTAAAGATTACATAAACAATATAGATGATAGTAGCAAGAAATCTTCTTTTGAAGAAGAATTTCACCGAATTAGGCTAAGTAGACCAAATAGAATATTTTTTTTAATGATCAATGAAGGAACAAATCAGAAGTGAATATTAGAGCCTTGTTTCTAACTGAGACTCAAGTATAAGAGGTTGAACATGCTATTGAGAGTGTATGCATTTTGTTTAATGTAAAGTATTCGACTATGTGATTGGATTCTTGAACTTAAGGAGAACTTAGGTCCACCCGATATTCTATGCAAATATGTACAGGAGATACACAATAGATTTGATGAATGTGTTACCAAAATAGGAAGTTAAGATTGCAAATAAATTAAAATGTGTGGAGAAACTAGTATAAATGAATAGACATTAGAATAATTTAATGTAAAATCAGAGGAAATCAGATGAATTGAGAAAATCATTCAAGAAAATAAATCAATTGGGAAACCGAAAATAACATGAGATAATATTACCTCATTGAAGAATTAGTTACTTAAGGAATTACGAGAGCTAATCATGGGCACATTAAGTCTTGGCAATATCTGTTTGAGTTAACAATACCCCCGATCATATCATACCATTGAAGAATAAAGTGTCCCAATTTTGCTTGGATTAATTAGTGACTATGATCATTGATGATATATAGAATGTATTCAAAAATTTGAGAAGAATATTTTGAATACTTGAGGAAATCTTACATGTCATGAACATGGAAACAATTATTTGCTAAGTTTAATAAGAGTGAATCTTATCTTGATCAAATAAAATGTTGGGTCTTATAGTATCTAAACATGGCATAAAAGAAAAGGTAATGATGAAGTGAGAAACTCCAAGGAATATATAAGAGATCCGAAGTTTTCTAGAATTAGCTAGAAATTGGACACTACCAGAAGTTGTTAAGGGGTTTTTACTAATCCTATCCCTTTAACAAAAATGTTTGAGGAAAAAAAGTGTAAATCGTATGGACTGATGAAAGTATAAAAAAATTTGAAGAGTTATAACAACAATGTTAATTATATCATTTAGGTTTGGAGATTTTGTAGTATACAATGATGTTTCACAGTAGAGATTAGGCTAAAATCTAATGCATTGAACAGAAAATTCAATAGCAGTGTAGCATAAATTAAGATATTGAGGTTACCAATTCTAGTTCAATAAAAAGCATAGAATGTCGACTTGAATTTTGGGCAAATCAATGCACTATTAGCTATTGAATTTAAGATCAGTTTCACATGAAAAGATTAGTAAAGCTCAAATTGAGGATTTAGAATTTATGAATCTTACTGAGAAATCGAAAATGAATCCAGATTTTGAATTTGAATAGGAAAAATGATACTTTGTGATTGAAGTAAAGAGTATGTGTACCTGAAGGAGATGATTGAGAAAAGAGATTTTTGGATAAAGTACAAACGGTAACCTATGATATACATCCTAGTAGGAATACGCCGAAATAGTACTTAACAGCTAAGGATGTAGAAGCAAGTGATTGAATGCTTGAATTACCAACAATTTTAAATGTTTGAGATATGCTTAGAACTTATATTTTATAGTTCATATAAACATGAGGTCAATGTATAGTTTTAATTGACTTTAAGCATAACAATCATTATCACAGTGATATCATTAGAATACCATATGAGGCGTTATATGACCAAAAGAGTCATTCACCTTTATATTTAGATGAATAAGGCCTAAAAATGGTTAAAGGCCATAATTGATTCGAGATACTATTAATAAGTGAAATGAATCTATAATAGGAATTAAGTGATTTAAGAAAGATAAACGAGTTAAGTGGATCAACACTGGAGGTATGGAATATAGTGAGATAGATATATAAGTTAAGTGTATTAACACTAAAGAGATGTGAATTATCAAGCGAAAGATGAAACATTTCTAAGAGTATCACCTTGGCAAGGTGTGCTCAGGTTACGAAAAAGAATCAACTAAGCTCGAGTTGTATTGATCCGTGTGAAATTATTATGGGAATAGGACCATAGAGTTATGAGTTAGTATTACAAATAAAAGATGTTTCAGATTCACACAATATTACATAAATATGTTTAGGAAATATCATTATGATCCGATATATGTGTTATTGGTATTGAAAGTGAAATTGTGAGTAATATGAAATAGATTAAGGAAATGGTTAAAATAGTGTGGTATCTGAATAAGTAATTGAAGGATCGATTGATTCCATTTACCATAGTCAAGTGGAATAAATTATTCTAGTGATGATGTTAAATGGGAAACGGAGGAGCATACGAGGAAACAATACCCCTGTCTTTTTTATCAATCAAATAAGAATTTTGAGGACAAAATTTATTAAGGGGGAGAAATGTAACATCCTATTTCCATACTAAGGGTTAGAACCCTAGATTTCTATAAATGATAAATAATGATGAAAGATTAGGAAATGCATTTCATGCTCATGCATAATGTTAGCATACACACACGTGAATTTGATTATTGCACACATTACAAGAATCGGCCATGCATTCATTTGACATTTTCCAAGTATAAATGATTATTTTAATGTGATTATAATGCGAATTATAGATTATGTGTCTTAAAAACTAAGTTAGAGTGTATAAGTAGTGAATTAGAAATTTTGGTGAAATATGATAATTTTCTGGAATTTAAGGGTATTTTTTAACTAGAAAAATGTCAAGTGGTAGAACAATTGATAAATGACAGTAGAAATAAATGTCAAATGATAGTAGAAATTTGGATATGTGATATTAAGATTTAATGACAACTGTCATTGAAAATTGGGTTAGAAATTGGAGACAAATGGACTAGTAGATTAAAAGACCAAAAGAGGACCTTGAGAGAGTGGCACCACTTCTTTAAATCATGATTTTATTAAGCAAAAGACCATATTTTGGTCTTTCACTTGCTAATTACGATACATGCTTCTCTTATCTCCATCTTCTTCATTTTCTTAGTCTTCCTCTCCTTCTCATGAAACTCTCTCCTCTAAGCATCAAAGTTGAACCTTTCCATCACTAGGTTCTTGCTATCTTTTCTCCTTGATAAAAAACTCACCTATTCTACTTTGGCAAGATGATGATCATGTATGTTGGAGAAGCTAGGGTTAAGTGTGATTTGAAGATATTGAAGCTAGACAAGTAAGTATAAGCATTTGTCCTTTTGATTTGTTCAATGAAACATGTTTTGATGATAGTTAAGAGTTAAATAATCATAAAATGAGGATGGTTACATGTTAAAACTTAAATGTGAAATGTAGGTAGATTGATGCCTTGCTTTTGTGTTTTGATGGGTAATAGATTATGGAATGACATAATCTTGGATTAATTAAGTAAATGGAGTTTAAAGTGTGCTAGAAAAATGTTAGCTGTAACATTTTCCACTAATTATGCATTTGTAATTTAGCCATAACTTGTTTTGTAGATATCCAAATGAGATTATTTTAAATTTAGATTAAATCAGAGACATATTGTTACATTTTTTATGCAGACCTCAATTTCAAATTCTGTCTTTAAGAGTTTCAAATTTTGACTTGAAGTTGAGTACTAGGTGTAGTAAATTAATGGATGAATACATGTGTTTGTGTTCTATTTTGAGAGTATGAAAACCATAAGTGATGAGTTGTTATGTAGATGTTAAGAGTTGTGAATTAAGGGTATAATGAAAATGAAAGTTATGTTAACCAAGATGTGGAGTTACGTTCTTGAAATGAGATGAATTAAGGTGATAGTTAGAAGTAAAATGAAAGTGGAAATAAAGTTGAATATGTGCAAAAAGTTGATGATGAATATATATATGTATGTGTTCTGTTTTTAGTCTTCATGATCAATCATGGACTATAAATTGTTTATGGATGATATTGAGATGAAGTTAAGTTAAGAATGGTAGGGAAATGATAAGTAATTGAGCTAGAAATGATAGACCAAGCATAAGGTGAGGAATGTAGTAAGTAAAGAGTTAGAAATTTTGAAATAGGCAATTGGATATATGTTGTGGCAAGAGGCATAACTTTTTCTGTGGATCTCTGATTGAGGTCATTTAAGTATTGTTTTTAAGAGGACTTTGAGTTCTACGACTTATATGGGGACCCTGAGAAGAGATTTCGCTGTCTAAAGGGTCAAATTTTCAAATTTCTGTAAGTAACCCATAAAGGTTCGCTTATCGGACATTCATATTCACTGGTCATTTGGTCTTAATTTAATCTAAAATGGGGATTGAATTGAGCTTAGAATGATTATTGAATTAAGTGACTAATGTGTGATATGTTTGAAGTGATAATGGAGGTTATAACTTAGTGAATGTATCAATAATATCAAAAAGCAAAGGCATGAGTATAATGGGAATGAAGATGTTCATATGATTATAGTTATGATTCAAAGGAGTTGAGTAATATGTATTAAGTAAATGTGAATGAAAATTGAGTATTATAAGAGCATATAACGTTAGATAAGAAATGACAAGAAATTGAGTTATGATATTAGCATAACCAAGTGTTCTTGAGGTGTAAACCTAAGAATAACCTAGACATATACAAAGGATAAGGATTGAATGGTGAACTTAGATTGATTATGTACAAATGAAGTTTAAGCCTAAGTTCAATTAGACATATATGAATTATGAAATGAGAATGAGCATAAGATGTGAATTTAGATAATATACCTGGGATTGTGATTGAGCATGCATTATACACAACACCTATACATATGTATGTGATTGAGTATTCATAAGATCGTGCAATTAATAATGTGTGTGCAATGTGTGTATTGCATAATTTTGATATGCAAGATAAAAGTCCACGTCCAGATATTTTCAGATCATAAAAGCTAATATTAATCTGGAGCGTACTGTGAGTTGACCTTGATGGTCTTACTTTAAATGATTGTTTTGTTTAAATTATGTATTGAAAATATATGAATGTGATTATATTGATTCTGGACATTGAATGTCCAAGGCATTTGATGATGAATAATATTGGGAGTGCTCAATGAATGTAAATTGGGCTGACTATGTGACACTCAAATTGATTGTTGAATGTCGGACTAGGTTCCGAAGAAAAATGTGAATGTGATGTGAATGAAATAAGTGATTCTCAACTTAAATGTTGAATGCTGGACCAAGGTCCAATGACATGTGAAAATGAATATGTAAAGTGACTGAGTGATCTTATGTGATTGATGCACTTTATTACATGAATGCATGATAATATAAAGGCTGTTGTGACTAGAGTAGCCACCGAAAAAGAGCTTAAAGCTTAGAATGTGATTAAGAGCCAAAGGCTCAATATGTATAATGAGTCTGGTATCCCCAAAGGATATGAGACAGTTATCAATGAGCCCGATATCCATAAATGGTTATGGGATAGTTATAGACACTCAATCACAACAATAATAATTGAAAGTGAGTCTCGTGATCACTACATATGCATTTGATATGTATGATTTAAATAGTTTGAGTGATTTTTGAATGTGATACATGTTTTAAGTGAATATGAAATGTATATGATTCAACATGTTGAATTGATAAAGTGATGTTAATTAGGCAATTATATGAATTGATTTGTTATGTGATTGAGTGACCCATCGAGGATGGTCCACTCATTGAGTTAGCAAAACTTACCCCAAAATTGTAACATTATTTTTCAAGCTCAGAGGAGTTACCCCATTAGACAAATTTGAGTCTAGCTACTGTATTTATGTAAAAGATAGAGGTCAGGATTAGTTCGCATCTGCATATGTATTTCATTATTTTGTATCAAAATGTGTATTTAAAAATACTATACAATGTGTATATAAATGATTTTGTAATGTAATGACATTATGACTTAATGTTTTGTATCTGAAATGAGCCCAAGTGACTAGTGAAATTCTAATGAGTTGTATAATGATTGTAACTCTCGTGATTTAAAATGTTTATGAATAAAATGGGCCGAAATCGATTATTGATTTTTCGCATATGCGTGCATTATTTTGGAAAAAAATTGTAATGAATTCGATTGTTGAATGTTCTAGCATGCCACCCTTATAGAGTATGTTTTCGAATATCGTCGATATGTTCTAAGAGAGTGAGGTGATACATTTTGGGCCCGACGACTTCAACGATTACTTCTTTTAAAAATCATGGCACACTATAAGCCCTTTTGTGATAGAGTTAGTCCAAGAATTTTTCACCCAGGGAGTTCTTCTTAAGGAACTGAATAAAACCTTCCTTTACTTGGTCCCTAAGAGCACTAATCCTTCAACCTTTGCTGAATTTTGACCAATTGCATGTACAAACTTTCTCTACAAAATCATCTCTAAGATACTTACTAACTGACTGAAAAGGAACATTACCCCGTTGATTAGTGATAACCAAGGTGTCTTCATGAGGGATCATCATATTAGAGACAATGTTCTCATCATTCAAGAAATCCTACGTGGTTACTCAAGACTAAACTACTATTCTAATTTTACAATTAAAATTGATTTTCATAAGGTCTTTGATAGCATCAGTTGGGGCTTCCTATGGATAATGTTACAAGCCTTCGGGTTTCCAGTTCTCTTCATCAAATGGTTGAAGGAATGCATCTCCTCTGCTTCTTTTTCGGTGCTCATTAATGGTCATCCTACTCAATTTTTCAAGGCTTCTAGAGGCCTTCAACAAGGGGATCCCCTATCCCCATATCTTTTCATCCTAGGCATGAAAATCCTCAACTCTATCATTCAACAAGAAGTGCAGCTCAATCCTAAATTCAGCTATCACTTTTAATGGAAAAAATTTGGTTTAACTAACCTTAGTTTTGCAGATGACCTCCTCCTATTTTGTAAAGCTTAGATGAACTCCATTGGCACTTTCATAAAGGCCCTTGGCAAATTTAATAGCTTCTCAGGGTAACCAATCAATCTCAACAAAAGCAATTTTGTTCTCTCTAAGAAGGCCTCAGCTCTACAACAATAGATTGCTCACTCCACTAACATGAAAGCATATGTTCTTCCTCTCATGTACTTGGGACTCCCTATGACCACGAGATGCCTCACTTATCTAGAATGTCTACCTATCATCATGAAAATTAAAAAATGAATGGGCTCTTGGGTTAATATAACTCTTTATTATGCAGGTAAATTACAACTCATTAAATTGGTCCTCAACTCCTTACATATTTACTGGAGCTCTCACATATTCCTCTCCCAAAGCATCATCAAAACTATCAAGCAACTATTTAAAAACTTCCTCTGGAGCCTTCCGAATGGCTCTAAGGTTATGACTAAAGTCAAATGGTCTGATCTATACTTTCCTAAGGAGGAAGGTGGATTACATATCTTATCTATAAAGCTAACTAATCAGGCACTTATCGTTAGACTATTTTGGTGGATCTTGCTTGATAAAAATTCACTATGGATTAAATGGTTTCATGCATACTTTCTGTGAGGTAGATGTACATGGTAGCTGAATACGAGTTCTTCCCACTAACACTTCCTGAATTGCCTCCTTCTGTTAAGGGATATGGTCTAAGTTGAAATCACCCACAGGTTAGGAATGGCTAGCTTATCTCCTTATGTTATGACAATTGGTCTGGATATGGACTCCTCCTTTTGATCCTGCCTACCATAAGGTACCCACTTCCCCATCTTCACTACGTGCTAGGATGAACCCTTTCTTCCATGGAAACACCTTGCAACTTCCCCACTGAATGAACCCCCTAACCCCTATATACCTCCCCTATTCAACTTCATCGGATACCTTCTTCTAGAAGGGACACCCAATCCATACACTCACCACCAGCATTACCAAGAAGCTCTAGCGACGAGGTCAAGCTGTTGTGGATTGGAATCAAGTTGTGTGGAGTAAAGTTCTTACCCCTCACCTCTCTTTTATTCTTTTGCAAACAGTTCATAACAAACTCCTGGATGTTGATTGATTAGGTTTTCTGAATATTGATCCAACTTATCCTATATGTTGGGTTCATAGTGAAACTAGGGACTATCTCTTCTTTACACAACCTTTCAATAACTCCATTTAGGAGAACATCAAAGGAAAGTGTCTATAGTCTGATAAGGGAAAAACTCTCACTGATATTAAGCAACGGCTATCTGCTCAGTGTGCTCACTTTTCCCATGAACATCTATTACATATTCTTACACTGGGTCTTCGCGTTTATATTCTATGGAAGGAACGAAACCACAAACACTTCACTAATCAAAGTTCCATAATGGAAGTCCTACAATCTGATATCATTCGACAAATTTGTGAACTAATAATCGTGAAATACTTGCACCTACATTACACTGCCAATACTCATTGTTCCCTGAACATCTGCTCCGCTCTTCATATATGGTTGCTATAACATTTTATTAATCTAAATCTTTTACATTTTCATGTAAGGCTTATCACAAGATAATTCCCCTTTTTTTATTGATTGTGTATTACTATCAACATTTTTTATTATTAATCCCATCCCCTTCTTTTAAAAAAAAAGATTACATGAAGAGGTTTGGCCTAAAAAGTTCTTCTACAATTCTCCTCAAATTTTATAAGAAAAAAAAGACTCTAGAAACTTCTAGAATGTGGTGGAGTCTTATGGAAGACCCTGGAAGTTTCTAGAATATGATGAAACTTTATAGAAGACCCTGGAAGCTTCTGGAACATGGGAAAATCTTATGGAAGCTTATGGAACATAGTGGAACCTTATGGAACATTGTGGAAGAATGTAGAATGTTGTAAATAATGTAAGACATATGTAGAATAATATAGATTATTCTAGAGATTCATTGTAAGCCATTAGATCGAATAGATCATACTCATCCATGTAGGAGATGGAAGGTTATAAATAGCCTTAGAAGCTTCATTTGTAAACATCCTACATCATACACGCTACTTCCAATATTTAAGAAGAAGCTTTCTTTACAAACACTCTCCAAGCTTTCTTTTAGTCTCTCAAATTTACTATCGTTAGTTTAAGTTTATTTTATTTTCTAAATCACATCAAACCAAACCCCCCCCCCCCCCCACCTCAGTTTTATTTCTTTATATAGTTTATTTTCATTGCAAAAATCAACCGAACACTCCCTGTGGATATGATCCTTACTCACTATAGCTACAAATTTTTTAGTGTGCAAAGTTAGGTAAATTTTGCAATGCACTCGACATGTGTTGTTATAGATTGTCCTCCTAAGTTTGCTTATTTGATATTATATCCTTAAGGAACTTCATGTACTTGGGCAAGCATTCCAAACCTTCCACAAAAGACAAGTTGATTTAGAATTTCTTTAGATTTTCCACAAACCTTTAAAATTGTGCATCCAATTTGTTCTTTTATAGCCTTTGTGGAAAGGGAATCCTTGGTTTATATGGATGAGGAGAAACAAAAGGATTTTATTCTTTCTTCTCCTTATCCATCTCTTTTTACCCCTGGTCTTCTACTTGGTAGGATTCTTTTAAATCATTCTCACTTATTACTGTGACGTCATTCAATTTCTCCCTTTATTAGACTCTTGTTGCTCAATAGATGCTGCATACTTTGTATAGATAATGTATTGGCTAGTTGGCCACTTGAAACTTTAAATTATGGATGAAAGAAGCATGATTCTTCTTCATTTGGTCAATTTTAGCTTCCATCCTATTCTGGTCCTCATCTTGGCTCACAAATTTAGAATTCAAAACTTCCATCAATTTTTCCATCTTTGATTCAAAAGAACTAATCCTATTTTACTAAATTTTTGATTGGCCTTGAGCTCTTATTTGATTTCCTACATTATTAGATTAAGAAAATTTTAGGTGATTTTTTCACCAAAGATTGTAAGTATTAGGAGAAGGATTATTACCTTCCTGACCATACTGTACTTCCAAAAGTTAAACTACTATATGTTTTTCCAATAGGAGGCAATTAGTTAAGACATGGCTTTCTTATCTGTATAGCTCACATACATGTTGAATTGCCTTGAGTGGGTTAGAAAATGTGGCTTTTAAGTTCGCTAATTGTCTGCTTAGGTTTGCCGGCCTATAATGTTATCATTGAAACTACAGTTAGCACTACTTTTTGATCTATAAAGGTTCTTCTTTCCAATGTATATAAACAACTGTTGTTTGCACTTTTTTTTCTAATAAGTTATTTATTGTTTCAATAGTTTTCCTCATTAAAGAACCATCAGTTGTTCCATATATAATGCCTTATACGGATGGATTCACTCCACTGTAGAACATTTACAGAAGGAACTCTTTCGGTATGTTATGGTGTGGGTAGCTCCTTTGTAACTCTTTGAATCGCTCTTATGCTTCATATAAAGACTCCCCTTTGTATTGCTAGAAATTTCCTTTATAAGTTCAATAGTCTTTTTGAAGGAAAATTACTTAGCTAAAAAGGCCTGAATCGACTGTCTTATATTGTGACATTCACTGGGTTGAGAGAACTTAACCATATCTTGGCTTGATCCTTAAGTATGAAAGGAAAGAGCCTCATCTTGGCTGCATTTTCTAATAACCCATTGTATCTGAATGTGTCACAAATATCTAGGAAGTTGGCCAGATAAGCATTAGGATCCTTATGGGCCAGTTTATAAAATTAAATGTTGGTTTGTAGTATATTCAGCAGTGCTGGTTTGATTTTAAATGTAATGGTTTACATTGGTAGTCATTTTATCTCTTTTTGATTTGCAGTGAACCTTGACCTTATGAAGTCCATATGGTCTTTACTATTCTCATTGATTTCGTTCCTCCATCATTATTCTTTCTATCTCTTTTTGGCATCTCACTTTCTGTAAATTTTCTTTATAACTAGATGATTTTAGAATTTTATGTATCCTTTACTTTGCGTGAACACTTGGTGGATCTTATGTCCATGCACCTGCAATCACACAAGAAAAAAATAAAAAATATCAAACTCCTTAAATCAAAGGAATTCAAATTGGATAAGATGATAAAATTGCAATTCCCTTTAATAATACTAAAAATTTGTTTGCTTGTTTTAATGTATGCAATATTGTAAGTATATGAATTGTATATTATAGTACACAAGATATTATTCCCATGAGGATTGGTTATAGTCACCTGACAATTTAAATCACACTTTGTCTAGGGTAACAAAAGATAGAACTAATTTAAAATTATATTAAGCTAAAAACTTTATAACTTAACAAATAAAGGATGACCATAAAATTGAATTACTTAATTGTGGAAGCTTAGGCATTATTCTATCCTTGTTTTGTCTTTAGCTCACCTTGTGAATTAAACTATTCTTGATCCTAGATATCCTAATTTTTTTTATTACCCTCTCTTGATATATAACCAAGCATTCCCAATTAAAATATATAACAGTTGAGTTGAAGTCTCTCAATTCTCAAAACTACTCCTAAATGTTTAATTAGATTTGCAGCAATCATAAGTGTAATGAACTCATAATTAAGATCTCTCTTTACTTATTACCTAATATTTGTATTTTTATTAGGGTACCAACTCTATTGCATAACTTAACATAGATAACTTTGATTCAATCTCTTAATTTCTTACCAAGTATGAGCACGACAAATACCACAAATTGTTAATATATTGAATTCACAAGGTAAAATTTATGCAAAATAATTCAAGAACAAAACCTAAAATAGATTTAGAAATTTGTAACCATGTCCTAAACACAACTGTTTAAATTTAGCATACAAGGCAATGAAATTGAACAAAGATAAGAGAATGAAATTGATCTAAAAAATATGGAATGTTGAAGTTGATCTTGGTGATTCCACTTTTAATCTTCTTCCTTTGGGATGTGCAACCTTTTTTTCATTTTTCTTTCCTTTTTTGGTGTCTCTTATGACTCTCAAGTATGTGTCCCTTTGTTATAGCCTTTATAATGTCCTTTTATTGTAAAAACTAGGTTTTTTAGAACATACATAGTCACTTACATGGCCGTGTAGGTGATTGTGTATGTCCAAAAATCCTCCAACAGTGACTTTGCATGGTCACAATGACTTACATTGGCACATACATGATGGTGTAATTCAACTGAAAAGGTTGTGTAGCTTCATATGGGTAAAAAAAATGTTTTCGAAGATCCACACATTCACAGTGACTTATACGGTCACTATACACAACAATGTAAGTCCCATTTTGCTTCACGTTTTCCATTCTATGCCATGATTCAACATAATTCCTTTCATTGTTGGTCTAAAAAGGCAATGAACAATTAAATACACACTTAAAGTAGAATAAGTACCACAAATACCATAAGATTCTCAAATAACAAGCAAAATATATTAAATATGGGTATATAAATGTAGTCAATTAATTATTTATCAGTGAACAATCCTATCAGCCCTTCCCCACATCAATTATTATAAGTAAGGCTTGACATCTGTAGGCTCCTTTGCCATCCTTACTGTTAGGCCCCGAATTTTTTTTTATGATGTTATTAAGCATGAATTGTGATAATTATATGTTTATGCTTTAGTTTGAT
>JAOSBK010000005.1:30153031-30192569 GCA_027568895.1 Erythroxylum shatona | reverse complement strand
GTTCACAAATACGCACGGTTACTGTACAGTTACTGTTCACAAATACGTACGGTTACTGTAGCAAGACACTGTTCACCGACACTGTTCAACACTGTTCACAATGCACTATTCACCGTCTTCAACCTCCGACTCTGAAACTTTTTTTTTTTCACTTTCTTTTAACTTCTTCACTTTACAACTAACCTATTTAGCAATTCTAACCTATTAGAATTATCCTAAGCTTCAAACAGGATAAATCTAAACAAAAACAAAAACAAAGATGTAACTCGCGTATGATAAACGAAACTTACCAGATTTCCAACGAAAACTCCAATAACAGGTGTTGGTGAGTGAATGGCTTCGCTAACTTTACTGATGGATGAGTAAGGGAGGGATTTGGTGAGGATTAAACGATACTTAGTCAATTTAAAGCGTTGCGAGTAGGTTTAAATTGCGATACAACTCATATACAGCTAATAGTCTAATTAATAAATAACCAAAAAATATTGTTATGAATCTTAGGTGTAACAATTACTCAACAAATACCCAAAAGTTCCAGAAGACTTCCGAAATTTTACCAAAATTCCGTCAGAAAATAATGAATCTCCAAATAAATTGGCAACTCAAAACTAATCCTCCATAAATTTCTAAAAAATGTTTGAAGTATACAAAATTACGAAAAATATAATTATACTGTCCAAATCAATCCGAAGTTTCATTAAACCAATTAACCCGGAAAATGCCATGAATGCATGCCAAAATACTTATGCACAATTTAATCCAATAGTTAATAAGTTAATAAGCAAATAACACCCATCATTCGTACTAAATTCCGTTAATATTCTAACCCCTAATTTGGGGCGCTACAACTTTACCCTAACCTATCATTTCTTGGTTCAAAAATTTTCATTTATTTGCTCTTTACTCATGACTACTTGTCAAAATTTCTCCGTCAAATAGTTCTAACTTCTATGAAACATTCATGGTCCAACATCCAAAACCTCATAGTTAATTTTAAATCATGCTTATTTATCACGAAAGAAAAAATTCGGGGGCCAACAGTTAGTCATTAACTTACCAATGGAATAATCAATTTTGTCAGTGAATTTACCGATGTATAAGATTTATGCGTTGGTATCTTTACTGACCGAAACAATCTTTCTATTGTTAAACTTATCGACAGCACAAAATTACCATCTGTATATTCATTGATGGCAACACAAATTATTCGTCGATAAATTAGCGACGAAAAATAGGTAGTTCGTCACAAAGTATTACCTACGGCAGTTTCTACGACACCTTTGTCTGTCAGTAAATTCCATCACTAACTTAGCTTACCAAAGGAATATTTAGGTTTTTGTCTATAATATCCGTCACTAAACTCCATTTTTGTTGTAGTGCTTGTTCTAAATTTTCAGCTTGCCTCCTCTTGATCTTGTCTTCATAGGCTTACAAGGAGCCCCCTAATATTGTTTAAGTTTCAATGAGTCTAGATCTTTAGACTCCTCGGTGACATAAACCATATAATCGAACTTTAGGGTTAGGTAATAAGAAAATCTTTCTACCACTTGAACATCTTCAACCTTATCTTCACACCTCTTCATTTGATTCACAAGGGTCTTCATATGTGAACAGTAGTTTGAGACTGATTTGGATTATTTCATGCGCAAAGATTTAAAATCACTTGATAATGATTAGAGTCAAACCTTTTTCACCTTGTCAAGGAATTTTGCAAAATCTCCATGCTTGCTTTGTAGTGGTTGCATCAATCACCTTTTCAAACATTGAATCAACTGCGCATTAATGGATGAGAGTAAGAGCTTGTTGATCTGTCTTCTTTTTCTTTTTCAAAGCATCCTTCTCATTTTGAGACAAGACGACTTCACTTTGAGGTTGCATAAAACTTTTCTCTACAATCTCCCAAGCATCTTGTGACCCAAACTCAACTTTTATGTGAAGACTCCACATTTTACAATTTTCTTTTGTGAGGCGAGAAAATAAAAATGAGTATACTCCACTATTGTTTTCCATTTCTTAAAGAACAATCAAGCCTTGATACCACTTTATTAAGAGGAGAGGAAGATTTAGAGAGAAGAGGACTATTTAGGAAAAAGAGAATGTATCTCACTTCACTTGATTGATTTTAACTCTAAGTACAAAGGGGTATCTATAATTACAAAAGATGACCTTTAAAATCTAAGTACACATACCTATTAATAAACCCAAATAACCATAAATCAATCACACTTAATTATTTAACCAATAAATGAACATAATTAAAACCTTAAAATAAACTTGACCACCATATATCTAAGGACAATTTAATCTAGAAATAGTTTTAACATATAGACATTCCCTTCTTTCTCTGAAAGCAACATAGCTCTTACTCCATGATACTGTTAAAGTACCAATACGACTATCATATAACATTAAAAATGACCTCCAATTTGGCAGAAAAGAATTAGTGTTTTCTTGATTGGAAACCTCAATCGTCTTGTTTTGCAAAGAACAAGTACCATATTTGCAGCATAATCAATGTTAATAAATAGCGA
Organism: Erythroxylum shatona; assembly: GCA_027568895.1. Classification (NCBI taxonomy): domain Eukaryota; kingdom Viridiplantae; phylum Streptophyta; class Magnoliopsida; order Malpighiales; family Erythroxylaceae; genus Erythroxylum; species Erythroxylum shatona. The sequence goes on along the minus strand of JAOSBK010000005.1, from coordinate 30,190,038 downwards.
ACACTAAAGTTGTCCTTAATTCTAGCTAGAACGTATACATCAAACTTGTAGTGTCTGGTTAAGCTTGCTAGAGAATAGTCAAAAAGAAGAAACGAATAAGCAATGAAAAGTGCAGAAGTCTCAAAAATGAAGTTTTTTACTATTTCATGCAAGTCTATAGAGGATAAGAGAGTATAGTGTATTAAACTCAAATGTTGATTCAAAAGCTTTATGAAGATTCATATAAATGAATGAAAGTATAGGTGCTCAATCCATTTAGGGAAGAAGGTTATAGTCCGATATAGATAGATATATATGCTTTATGAAGGCAAATTGAGGTGAGGAGACAGAATAAGTAATGAGGAAGGACAAGACCAATTCTGAGAACAACTTTAGAGTATAGTTAAAGACACAATCGATTGTCTTAGACTCTGCACTTCCTCTTGTTACTGCTCAAAGACTTTCCTTAATGGGATATGTTAATCTTCACTAACAATTAGACATGGGATCAAATTAATTCCTTATGCATGAATGAGATCAGTCTCCTTTCTTCCATATAGTTCCTGTATCTTAGCTCTAGTTAGAAGAATACGTAGCTTCAGTTGAGCTTGAAATGAACATCTCTGCTACTTTCAGAGCTTGGTTGTGACTATTCAGTGTTCTTTTAATTTTCTTTTATCCTTTCTTTTTCCTATTTATTTGCCAAATGGAAACACTTGTAGATGTTATTCAATAGTATTGCATTATTCACATATCTCCTTATTTGCTAACCACATTCATTCAACAAAATTATGAAACAAAACTGTAGAATAGAAGGTCATATCAAGCACAGTGATTTGAAATTTTTAGTCTGGTAGCTGCAATAGGGGTTGTCAAGTTTCTGAAAGGATATTGAATAGCGAGAGAACCTGCGTTAGTTAAGAGAGGGTTATGGTGAGCTTTAAGGAGTTTCTAAGTGTTGAGACCCGCTATAATCAGTCGTACTGTAGGAAAAGGAAGGGTGGGCAGATCAGTAATTGGAGAGTGTGTAGGGGTGTGAGGAGAGATTTGTTGCTGAGTTTGTTAGTTAGTTAGAGAGGAGGGAATAAAAGGGGTAGTGTGGGACAGATGAGGGGGATATCTGAGAATTGGTTATGAGGATCTTGTATTGAGGAGGTTGGCTAGCCCTCGAAGATTAGCCTATCAATATACGACTGCCTTAAGTTTCTTTTCATATTTCCTTCTTCTCTGTTTTGCTTTCTGTTTCATTGCTTGAGTTTCTTGGTGTTTCCTTTGTGGATTGCTGGAATAGTGCCTGTTAGGATTTTGGATCCTAACAAATTGGTATCAGAGCAGTGAGGTACTGGGATGGTTGTGACTAGAATGGATACTAGAGTTGACAATATTGAGCGTGAGATGCTGAAGTTGACGGAAGACATGGGAACGATGGATGAAAAGATGAATACGGTGGAGAAGAAGGTTGATAAATTGGTCGGAGACATGGCATCCTTGTTTGAATGTATGAGACAGATCCAAGAGTCATTGGGAAATAGAAATCGGGGTAAAGAACCGCGAGAGGAGGTCGATGATTTTACAGATTCGCGGAGTCAAGCTGAAATACCGATGGAAGAAGAGTGGATGATGAAGGAGAAGGTTCACAGAAGGTTGGAAATTCCGGTATTCTATGGAGACGATCCGTTGGGGTGGCTGTTTAAAGTAGAACGGTATTTTGATTTGAATGGAGTTTCGATGGCAAGGAGATTAGCAGCAGTAGCAGTATGCATGGAGGGTGAGGCTTTGAGTTGGTTTTTGTGGAGAGAGGGGTGGTCACCGATGAAGGACTGGTCCACTTTTAAGACAGCGGTGGTGCGAAGATTCGGAAGGGCTCAGGCCGGAAATCCTCTATCAGCTCTCATGCGGTTACATCAGCTGGGGACGGTGGCGGAGTATAATCGAGAGTTTGAGATGGTGTCGTCGATGTTAAGAGAAATTCCAGCGGAGGTGGTCACGGCAGCCTACATCAATGGGTTGAAGGAGGAGATAAAGATGGAGTTGCAGCTGATATCAACCGATTCGCTGGTACAGATGATGGAGATGGCGCTGGTGACTGAAGGTAGGAATTGGGCCCTTTGGAATCCATCTGTCCAACCCGTTAAGGGAGCTAGAACCCAAAGTGGGTTAACCGGGTATGGGGGTGGAGAAATGGGTAATAAAAATTACCCAACCCACGATACAAACACCGTCATTTCCCCTTTACCAAGTATGATGCTCGGGAGCCCTAATCGACCCTTGGAGGGAAATCGGTCGACGCCACCTCCCACCACACCCAGTCCGAGGGTGAACCCTTACCCAAATCGGATGTTCGAAGGGCGACAGCCACAACGGAGGGACTCTCCTTACCCATTTAGGCGTCTGACAGCTGAGGAGATCCAACGGAAGAAGGAGCAGGGCCTTTGTTATCGATGCGACGCCAAGTACGGACCAGGACACAGATGCGGTGAGAAGCAATTCCATATATTATTAAAGGATGATGAGCAGCTCGACGATTTACAGAAAGAGGAAGCTGAGCTTGTTAACCAGGTATTAATTCTCAAACCGGCTTGTGAGGGGGACGGTTCAGACATATTGGAGGTGTTGGAGCCATCGGCGAGCTCAGGACCCCAAACCTTTAAAGTGAAGGGAAAGATCGCAGGGAAGGAGTTCTTTCCACCTTGAGGACAAGGTGGCTTCTTTTTGGGGGGGGAAGGGGTACTGTTGAGACCTGCTATAATCAGTCGTACTGTAGGAAAAGGAAGGGTGGGCAGATCAGTAATTGGAGAGTGTGTAGGGGTGTGAGGAGAGATTTGTTGCTGAGTTTGTTAGTTAGTTAGAGAGGAGGGAATAAAAGGGGTAGTGTGGGACAGATGAGGGGGATATCTGAGAATTGGTTATGAGGATCTTGTATTGAGGAGGTTGGCTAGCCCTCGAAGATTAGCCTATCAATATACGACTGCCTTAAGTTTCTTTTCATATTTCCTTCTTCTCTGTTTTGCTTTCTGTTTCATTGCTTGAGTTTCTTGGTGTTTCCTTTGTGGATTGCTGGAATAGTGCCTGTTAGGATTTTGGATCCTAACACTATTCCACAGGATTGAAGGGATAGCTATGTTAGAACAAATAAGCTCTCGCTAAAAATGAAACCTGGGAACTAGTTACTTCTCCAAGCAAGAAGCTAATTGGTTGCAAGTGGGTGTTCACAATAAAACACGAAGTTGATGGTTCAATTGAAAGATTCAAAGCCAGATTAGTGGCAAAGGGATTCACTTAGACTTATGGAGTTGATTATTAGGACACATTTGCACCTGTTGCAAAAATGAACACAATCAAAATCTTGCTATCATTTGCAACTAACTTGGATTGGGATTTGTAGCAATTTGATGTGAAAAATGCATTCCTACATGGAGATCTGGAAGAAAAAGTTTATATGGAGATTCCCCCTGGGTTTGATAATGAGAGAAATCAAGGAAAGGCGTGCATACTGAAGAAAGCCTTGTATGGGTTGAAACCTTGTATGGGTTGAAACAATCTCCCAGAGCTTGGTTTGACAGATTAAGCAAAGTTATGATCTCTTTTGGGTATCAACAGAGCAATACTGATCATACCCTCTTTATGAGACACTATAAGGTTAAGATCACTCTTCTTATTGTTTATGTTGATGATACGGTGATGACAACAGATGATAAAGAAGAAATGACTTGGCTGAAGAGTTTGAGATCAAGGATCTTGGAAAGTTACAATACTTCTTGGGAATTGAAGTTGCGAGATCAACAAAAGGAATCTTCATTTCTCAGAGGAAATACATTATCAATCTTTTGGATGAAACTAATATATTGGGATGTAAAATAGCAGAATCACCCATTAAAAGCAATCATAAGCTATAAGCAGGAACTAAAGAATTTGTTGATAAAGGCAGATATAAGAGATTAGTTGGTAGGCTTATCTATCTTTCTTACTCTAGGCCAGATATTGCTTATGCAGTTAACTTGGTAAGCCAATTTATGCATGATCTTAGAGAATTTCATCAGCAGGCTATCTTTCGCATTTTGCGATATTTAAAGTCAACCTCAGGAAAAGGTCCTTTTAAAAAAAAAATGGCCATCTTCACATTGAAACTTTTACAGATGCAGATTGAGTTGGATCTCTAGATGACAGAAGATCCACTTTTGGTTATTGCACACTTGTGGGAGGTAACTTGATCACTTGGAGAAGCAAGAAATAGTGTGTTTGCAAGATTAAGTACAGAAGCAAAATACAGAGCTATGGCTCAAGATGTCTGTGAACTTTTATGGCTACAAAAGTTGCTAGCAAAGTCGAAGTTGGTTAGAGAAGATAGGTTATCTTTGTATTGTGATAACAAAGTTGCAATCAGTAGTGTTCAGAATCCTATTCAACATGACTAACGAAGCACATCAAAATTGATCGACATTTCATCAAAGAAAAGTTAACTGATGGTATCTTAAGCTTGTTCCATGTAACATCAAAAAGATAGCTAGCTGATGTTTTCATAAAAGGACTCAATAATCGAGTCTTTCATACCATAGTCTACAAGTTGGGGGCATATGTAATATTTTTGCACCAACTTAAAAGGGAGAGTTAGTTATTATGTATAATTAAGGGTATAAGTGTATTTTTCCAATATATATATATACCATATAGGTTTTACGTATATAAACCTAATTGTAGTCTTACGTTTAATGTAAGTGTGATAATAAGATTGTGGCTTTCACAAATTTTCAATTTCTTACTTGTTCTCTACGTTCAACTGTTTAAATAGTAGAATTACATTGCTATTTTTAGCACATAATAATTGGAATTTTAATCCAATTAGCAAAGATCATCATGACATACTTAGGTGCATCATTATTTTCATCCAGCCAAGATGATTAAAGAATTATTCGAAATTCTTTGATGGAAACAATTATTTGCATTGAAAAACAATAATGAAGTTCTTGCTTTTAACTGAAGACATAGACTTGTGGGAGCTTGTTTTAATGGCCCATTCATTCCCATCATCAAGTCTTAGAGCATTAAAGTGAACAATTATGAATTATTCAAGTTACAAACTTTACTTAGAGGTTGATTCTACTACACTAAAGGATTCAAGGATATCAGTTTTTCTTCACTATCAAAGAAGATAATAAGAGTTCTTTTTACCTAGGGTAAAAAAAAGACTTGTATGGAACTTCGATGATTAGTTGAAAGAAAAAGATATTTGAATCCCAAGATTCAAGTAAGGTTTGCTAGTCAAACCACAATAAAACCGATTTGCAATGTCTCTTTCTTGCTATCTTTAAATATTATGATTATGTAATTGTTGCATATTTATTAAAAATTTTAAATTACTTTTTAGGTGATAAAAGTACCTTATTATGAGCACAATAACCATATTCCTAATGTCTCAGCCAATCAAAATAGAGAGTTGTGATAGAGAATGTGATATTATAAGAAACATTTAAAAAGTCAGATTCATGAAATGGTCAAAGAAGTCAGCAATGAAATTGTTCAATATTTAAGAGGTGAAGTGAGCTAGTTGCTGTACAACATAAAATATTAAATATGTAATGAATGCATCAAAATGTGAGAGATGCCTTTCCACTAAATCAAAAGGTTTGTTACCTTAAGTGCTGCAATTGCAAGAATACCAGAACCAGTGCCATAGTCTAAGAAAGTGTCTCCTTCCTTTATCACGCTTTTAAGAAACATGAGACACAACTTGGTAGTAGGGTGCTCCCCAGTTCCAAATGCAAATCCAGGATTTATAAATATGTTTGTTGCCTGAGTATCCTGTAAGCACTAAGCTTTTAATTCTTGACCGTAATCACAAGTTTAGATCTCGACCAGACCATAGCCAAAATATTGTCAAGAAGTAGAAGGTCAAGTGTGCTTAAAATGTGATGAATGCAAGCTCACACCATTAAACGACCCAACACAAACATGCACGTGCACTGTTACACAATATTTACACTGGTTATAAGGTCTCTTATGCATGGAAGCCACAACCTACTTCTACAAAAACATGGAAAACAAATGGAAAGGTTTTCAAATCTGGTGAGTACCAAGAAGTAATAGGACTAATCAATACTAATGTAATGCAGGTTATAATGAAGCTAGGAATTCAAAGACCATAGCATGAGCTCCTGATTAGCCTGTCCATAAAGATCCTATTTCTACTGCAAATGATATAACTAGAGAGGAGTGTGAAACTTCAAGCAAGCACATATATTAGACAGAGTTACATCAGCAGGAGTTTCAACCTATCACTAGAAAGATTTACAACCCTTGAGATTGGTGGTGAATCCAGAAATTAAATTGAGTGTATTAATTAGAAACAATCAATGACAATGGTCATTCCATAATAACGGAAGTGTCAGGCTCATAATGGAAGAGTTGCCTAGATGCCAAGAGGGAGAACACGATGAAATTCAATCGCTAGCAGATAAATCAAGGGAGTTTAGCACAAAAGCATGCAAAACATTTTTCCAAATTATGCAGAACAGAAGGATGGAGTGAACCGAGTTAGTGTGGGACAGTGACATCCATCTAGCTCGTTCATTTATCTTATAGATGGGAATCAATGGAGGCTTGCTTACAAGGGACAGGATCAAGTTCTCCATTAATACATTGCATTGTGAGTAATGTAATACGAAACTGAAAAATATGAAACATCTTATGATTAGATGCAAATATACTAGGCAAGTCTGGGGGCAGATGTAGATTATTCACAACATGGATAGATCAATGGACTCTTAGAGTGAAACTATTGATTGGTTGGAGAAACTTAGAGTGCATAATGCAACTAATCTCAAAGCAATTAAGTTGGGCAACCTTGGTGTACTATATTTGGAAGGAGCATAATTGTAGAATTTTTAAAGAACAAAGTCAAAGCATTGAAACGGTTTTTCAGGACATTTTCCTACATTGCAGATTGGCCCTGTTAGCAAGAGGAATAGCAGCAAATCTGTCTAGTAGTATGAAGAGGAGTATGGACTAATACTAGTTTATGTAGTCTCATAAGTACCCCTGAGACCTCAAGATGTAGATGACTACTAGGAACTACAACTCTATGACCTTTTGGTTTATCCTCGACCTTTTGTACTCTAGATTGTATATATATTATATCAATGAAATCCTTAATTTTTGAAAAAAACCTATAAATAGAAAGAGATACAATAGGAAGAAAAGAACTCTAGGAGTGGAGTTAAAATCATGCTTTTCTGAGCACAAATGAAGCAAATGGTATTAGCTCAATTGGAAATCCATGCTTGGATCTTAGACAATGCCTAGCTAATATTCAGCTTATTGACATTCCGTCTGGTGGAAGCTTTTACACTTGGTGCAACAAAAAAGTGGAGTTAATTTGATTAGAAAGAAGCTTGATAGCAGTTCAGGGGAATATGTTTGGTTCTCTACCTTCCCAAACAGCTTCTCCTACTTCACTAATTATAGTCTTTTAGATCACATTTCCATTGTGGCTCATTTTTCTGCTAGCAACTCTTTGTACCCATTTAGATTTAATAACTTCCTCACTAATTTACAAGAATTTGATGGATGTGTTTTGAATGCCTTGAAGACCAACATCAGGGGTTCTCATCAATATATATTGTAGGAAAATTGGGCTTTTAAAGTAGAAATTAAAGATCCTCTGTCAGTCTAATGTAGGAAACACTCATCATCTTCTCAAGACTGCTAGAGATGCTTCAGAAAATATCCAGATTGAGCTTCAAGTGAATCCCTCTTTGGAATCTCTTCTACTAAAAGAAAGGACAGCTATGTAGCATTTTGCTAAGGCTCTCTTATTTGATACTCACTTATGAGACAAAGATCAAGATTGCAATGGATGAAATTTGGTGACAAAAACACTGCCTATTTTCAAAGAGTTGTGGTTTCCAAGAAGAGTAACAATAGGATTGTTTCCCTACAACACAATAATTAGAATCTAGATACTCAATCCTCATTGTTGCAAGGTGCCCATGACTACTTCTCTAAGTTAATGAACACTTCTATAAATGCTAATTCCGATTGCACACTAATGAAAGAAATCATGAGAGAGAGAATTACTACATAGGAAGTTGATTCTCTTAGCAAACCTATCACCATACAAGACATTGAGAGTTCTTTAAGATCTCTCAATCCCCACAAAGCTCCTAGACCTGATGACTTTAACCCCTACTTCTTCTACGAGTCATGGAATCTCACTAAACATCTAGTCAACAATTTTGTTCTTGAATTTTTTAATAAAGGGAGGCTTCTGTCAAAGATTAACAACACCTTCATAACTCTCATTCCTAATATTGGTGAGTTGTCTTCTTTCTCTGGTTATCGACCTATATATTGTTACAGCACTGTGGATAAGATTATTGCAAAGATAGTGGCTCAAAGATTGAAATTGGATCTCAACAAATACATTGATGTGTCATAAAGGGCTTATATTCTAGTTAGGATCATATGGGATAACATATTGCTACTTCAAGAATTGGGTAAAGCTTATGCCCAATAGAGGAGTAGCAAGAACTACCTGCTAAAAGTGGACTCAAAAAAAGCCTGTGATAGTAAGTCAATGTACTCAGTGCACAAAGTTCCTCGCTTTACGGGAGTTTGGAGAGAGTCATAATGTACGCAACCTTCGCTTTGTAATTTTACAAAGACATTGTTTCTGTGACTTGAACCTGTAACCTTATTGTCACAAAGGAGCAACTTTACTACTTCCTCCAAGGCTTACCCTCTTCGATAGTGTGGATTGGAATTTCATTTTAAACACTTTACATGCTTTGGAATTTCCTGATATATTTATACAATGGATCTCACAGTGCATTTCTACTTCTTCCTTTAAAGTCCTGGTGAATGGAGAACCTAGTAAGTCGTGTAAGAGCTGCAAAGGGATTCTCCAAGGTGATCCAATCTCGCCCTATCTCTTTGCTTTGGTAAAGGAGGTGTTCAACAGGACTCCTAGTAGAATTGTGGAGAGAACCCAACATTTCAGATTCATTCTAGATGCAAAAAGTTGAGGATTTGCCGATGATCTAATTCTTTTATCCAAAGCTGATCAAGTTTTTATTATTGCACTCATGGGAAATGGTTGTGGAGTTTTGTATGGTTGATATGGAAAAAACTGCATCATGATGTTTTGCTAATTCACAAGATTCACACTAAAACATTGAAGGATTTTTATTTATGAATAACCTAGGAAACAAATGACTTAAATATTGAAATTGGGATGGCCAAGTTGACAATGCCATAACAAATTTCATTATTATGAGAAAATAGAATTAAACAAGTATGTATGACTTGCTTTCCAAAGGTCTGTTCTTTTTGAAAAACATATAGGTCAATAATCTATTTAGCATCCCCTATCATCCTCCCTAAGGTTAAATCCTAAAATTCACAACAAGACCAGAAAATTATTCGACAATCATAATTAAGAGTGATTTTACTCGTAGACAAGAGATTGTATGACAGGATGGGAATATGAAGAACATCTTTGAGACCATTCAAGCTTCCCTTTGCCGTCGATCACCAAACACATGGATTGGGACCATTCAAGATAACTCTTGCCATTTAATTTGTGGATGGCAATTTGAAGACAATTTTCAGACAGAAATTAGTGAAAGTGCACTACTTCCTCCCAATGACACTGCATTGTTGCTAGCATCCTAAGATGTCAAACCAGAACCAACCATGCCTGCCTTAAAATTCATAGTCAATCTTAAGGCTTTGATACCATGTAGATGAAAACCTGATAAAAGCCAAAACTAAAATTCATTCTTATTCTTTCAATCGATCAACCAATAAAACTTAAATAGAAAAACAAATATGAAAAGCCCTAGAATCTCTAACAGTCTGTTGTACCCTACTACTTAGGTGCTGAGTTAATCTTTCCTAAATCTAGGATTTGACTTTCTTACTTTATTGCAGTCCTTAACTACCAAATATTAACTTTCCTGATTTATCGACAAATACATTCTGTATTTCTGTAGATTTTAAGTTGTAATTGTCGATATATGTACTGTTGTCTCTAAGGCTATCTTGGTCTTTTAAACCTAAGTTGTTTGTTTAACACAATTTACATTACTTACCAAAATTCAAAAATAAAACCTTCAAACTTACCAAAAAATAAAAATAAAACCTTCAAAGTAAAAAATTGATGATGGCCATACCGGGGTAGATCTCCGCTCAGGTATAATCCAAAGACCTTTTGTAACTTCAATTGGATCAATTACCTCCTGTATACATTTTAAAATTAATACCAATATTCCAGCACTAGCAAAAAGTTACTGCAAAATTATACATTTTTTAGGTCATAATAAAAAAATCTAAATAACACTTCCATATATAACTACAAGCACTAATGCAACCGTCAATACCTCTTGGAATGTGAGACTAATCAATCACCTAAATTTTATGCTTTACATCTATTTAGGCAAAAATTGGATTACCATTCAAAGAGTTAGATAGTTCGACTTTTAGCTCTCCATCAAGTACCTACTATAAAGATACATCACTAGAGTGCATTGTAAGAGGCAATAGGTAGAAAAGGATTAACTTTCATTATGTTTGAAGAACTTAGTTGCATGTTGGGAATGATCAATATCTATTCACCAGCTTGAGGGGGACTGTCGGTGGAATATTATGACTAATATTTCTGTCAAGATACTAAACAGCTATAAATAGATTATATTGAAATATAGATAGGTTGTAAATTGGATAGAATAAGTTTGAAATCCCTTGAACTAAGGGATTACATTAGATAGCTTTACATAACTTTCCAGATTTAAATTCCTACTTGTAATAGCCTATATATAGCTGTATACTTTCTATTCAATATATCATAATATTATTACCCATTTTTGTTCAATATTAGAATTTTTAATATGGGTAGAATGTAGAGCTCATTAACAAGAATTGGGCTTGGGTCAACCATTGTCAAAATGGCTAGAACTAGTCATTTGGACAGTTAACCCTTACCACTTATAAACTCTTTAATATTTTCATGTTAAGTCAATATGGGATACTCTAACACTCCCCCTCAAGTGCAATTGGGACTGGACATCCAATTCTCACTTGAAATAAACACAGTGGTAATAGGATCAAGCCGCTAGGACTAAACATCCAGACAGACAATCGGAAAATTAATAATCAAGACCAAACCTGCTCTGATACCATATTAGACTTTTTAACATGGGTAGAGTGTAGAGCCCATTAACAAGAATTAGGCTTAGGTCAACCATTGTCAAAATGACTAGAGATGTAAGTGATATGACCCATAGTAGTCCAGAAATTAGGTTAACTTATCAAAGAAGAAAGACCAAGGGCATTGGAGGGGTAGCTTTGTCAAATTAGGACAAGGGGTGGGCAACGTTGTCTAAAGAAAGGAGAGTTAGTTAACTAACAGAGGAATAAAACAGTACGGGAGGGGTGAGGGGACATCATCATCATGCATTATGTTATTCACGTATAGTTGAGCCTAGGGCTGGAGGAGCTAGAACCTCGAATTCTAGTGCATTATCCTTGTTATTTTACTGATCCTTAGTGATCAATCAATATACAAACTATATTCAGTCCATTGTTGTGTGCTTGTCTGTGCTGCTGGGTTGGTGAAATATTTGCAGGGCCTATCATTTGGTATCAGAGCATACATTTCTGGGCAAGGCAACAAAGAAATAGGACACGAGGCTAGACGTACTAGAAAAAGAAGTAGAAGAAATCAAAGTAGGGTTGCAAATGGAGCGTGAATCCTTAGGGGTGGAAGTCAATCAAAAATTTGAAGGGTTAAAGGGTGAGCTGAAGGAAGAAATCAGTAGGAGGTTCAATCAGTTGATGCAAGCTATCACCACCCTTCCAAGTCCGCCTAGACCCGACACCCCTCAACCCGGTGAAAATGCTCGAAGGTGAGTCTTCGGTAACTGGAATGAGGAGAGGCCGAAAGGTGGAGACTAAGGAGGACGTGTTTACAAGGAAGGAAATGGGTCTCGAGGGAGGGGATGATAGGTGGGTCAGGTTTGTACCAAATACCCGTTGGAGACCCGCCGGGCGCCAGATGAAAAATGGGTATGACCCGACTACTAAAAATACAATCGGGGAACATTCTAGGGATGAAAGAGATCTGGAAAAGGGGCGATTCAAGAGGGACGACCGGCACGAGGAGGAAGACGTGAGAGGGGAGGAACGTTGCTCCGATGATGTCCGAATCAAACCAAAGGAGAGGGGGTGGTACTGAGGAGAGGAGAGGAGAGGAGAGGAGAGGTTTTGGCGAGATCAGCGCTAGAGAAGGGGATACCCAGACGACGATCCCTGACCGGACTGGAGACGAGATTGTAAGCCCAGGAGAATCGAGATGCTAGTTTTCAGAGGACAAGATCCAGATACATGGGTCAACCGTACGGAACGATTTTTCTCTGCTAGGAGATATACGGAAGAAGAAAAAGTGGAGCTGGCTGCACATAGCTTTACAAGGAAGCCTTAGCGTTGTATCGGACGGTCAAAGACACTGGCGCGATTCCAGACTGGAGAGAGCTGAAAGGTATGATATTCCGACACTTCCGACCACTCCATGAAGGAAGTATTTGCCAAAGGTTCCTGTCAATCAAACAAGAGGGGACAGTTCTAGATTATAGGAAGCGATTCTAGGCACTAGTTGCATCCTGCCATGAGCTAACGCCGGAGGTGATGAAATGCACTTTTATTAAAGGGTTGCAGCCCCAAATCTTAAGCCCAGAGGGCTGACTGAGATAATTGAGACTGCCTTGGGAATAGAAGAAAAGAACCGGGAGTTGAGAAATTAAAAGTATAGTCGACAGATAAAAACAGGCAAAATGGGAGAAGCAAAAGGGGGTTTCGTGGGAAGAGAGGGTTGTAGAGAGGGAGACAGAAGTGAGAAGAGTGGTCGGGAAACGGGGTTTAAGAGGCTCTCAACTTCGAAATGGCAAGAAAAGAGGATAGGGGTTGTGTTTTAAGTGTGATGAGAAATTTACCCCGAGGCACCGATGCAAGAAGAAATAGCTGCAGGTCCTTTTAGTGCTAGATGAGGAGGAGGAAACCGATAAGTGAGGAGGACGAGGAAGAGAGTGCCGAATTGGCAATGAGTTCGGTGGTGGGGTTAACTATGCCAAAAACTATGAAGATGAGGGGGAAAATAGGGGAATTGGAGGTGATTTGTTTAGTAGATTCGGGTGCCTCACATAATTTCATTTCCATGAGGTTATTGGAACAATTGGGATTGGAATTGGTGGAAACCAAGGGTTATGGGGTAGTCATGGGAAATGGGGTGTTAGCACTCCACCTAGTAATCAGCATGCTAGTACTGATTAGCCTGCTAGAACTAGTATTAGTTAACAGCCCACTAAGCTTTCCAAACCCACATCCATAGGGGTATGATGGGGAAGGGAACAAATACAATTGCCACTTAGGCTGGTGGTTAGGAGTTAGTTACGGAGAGAGATTGAGAATGGGAAGGTACAGAGGATATATAGGATTCGGTATAGGAGGGAGGGGATTCATTTAGAATTATTGGGAAAAAATACAGCTATCGTATTGGCCTAGAAGTTACACTTCCAGGAGGTATTCTACTACTGTACCTACTGATTTAGTAAATAATACAATCTCTACTTCAGTTCCCTAACATGGGGTAACTGTGAAGAATAAGGGAGTTTGTAGGGAAATTCCATTAGAGGTACAACAGTACAACATAACTGAAGATTATTTGCCTATGACCCTCAATGGTTATGACTTGATACTAGGGGTCAAATGGTTACAAGCTTTGGGAGAGGTGGTGATTAATTGGGCTGAACTTACTATGAAGTTCCAGGAGAATGGGAAATGGATGATATTGAAGGGGTATCCCAGCCTTACCCGAGGATCGATTGGCTTAAAGACTTTGATGAAGCAGACATTTGGAACAGAATGGGAATATGGAATCTGTTTTACTACCCGATAATGTACAGTCCTTATTGAATGGTTATGAGGATGTTTTTAACATGCCAAGGGGGCTACCACCATCTAGAGAGATAGAACATGTGATACATTTAAGGGAAGGGGTAGGACCTATAAGTGTCAGGCCATATAGGTATCCTTAATGCCAAAAAGCAAAAATAGAGAGACTAGTGGAAGAGATGCTGACAACAGGAGTTATTTAGCCTAGTTTCAGCCCTTATTCAAGCCCTGTTTTGCTAGTGCGAAAAAAAGACAACAGCTGAAGGTTTTGTGTGGACTATAAGGGTTTAAATAGGGCTACGGTGTTAGATAAATTTCCCATACCCATGATAGATGAATTATTGGATGAACTATTTGGATCAAAGGTGTTTTCAAAGCTGGATTTAAAATCTGGTTACCACCAAATCAGGGTGAACCAAAAAGATGTGACGAAAATAGCCTTTAGGACACACCATGGACACTATGAGTTCTTGGTGATGCCTTTTGGGCTCACTAATGCCCCTGCTACTTTCCAAGCCTTGATGAATAGGGTGTTTGGCAAGATTTTGAGGAAGTTTGTGCTAGTATTTTTTGATGATATATTGGTCTATAGTAAGACCATAGAAGATCATGTAGACCATTTGAGAGAAGAATTGGAGTTGTTGCGGGAGAATCAACTATATGCCAATATGAAAAAGTGTCTTTGCCAAGTTGAAGTTAGAATATTTGGGGCATGATATATCAGGAACAGGGGTTTTAGCTAATCCAAACAAACTCCAAACTATGTTGGAGTGTCCTAGACCTAAAAGTGTCAAGGAATTAAGAGGATATTTGGGGCTGACCGATTACTACAGGAGATTCGTGAAGGATTATGGGAAAATTGCTGCCCCGTTGACACAATTGCTGAAGAAGGGTTCAAATGGTCGCAGGAGGCAGAAATTGCATTCCAACAGCTGAAGTCTGCTATGTGTTCTTTGCCAGTTTTGGCTTTACACAATTTCCAGCAACCCTTCATTTTGGAGACAGATGCATCTGGTATCGGGTTGGGAGCAGTGCTGATGCAAAATGGCAGGCCAATCGCTTGTTACAGTCAATCTTTGTCACCTAGAGCCCGTGGAAAGTCAATTTATAAGAAGGAGCTCATTGCAATTCTCCTTTCGGTAAAGAAGTGGAGACCATATCTGCTGGGGCAACAATTCATCATTAGAAGTGACCAGCAAAGTCTCAAATATTTACTTGAGCAGAGAATGATTGCGGTGGATCAACAAAAGTGGGTCACCAAACTGCTAGGCTATGATTTCAGGGTGGAATACAAACCAAGGAAGAGCAATAAAGTTGCAGATGCTTTGTCAAGGAGAGGGGAGTTAGTGGACTGCCAAGTCATAGGAGTTTCTCAAGGGGTAAACATATCCGAAATCTTGCAAGAGGTAGAAGAGGATGATCAGCTGAAGGCTTTGAAGGCTGAAATTTCCAAGGATGCCTCCAGTAAGCTACCTTTTGCCTTGGTACATGGTATATTAATGTATGATGAGAGGTTGGGGCTTAGTAAAACTTCAAAATATATTCAACTTCTTTTACGGGAAGCACATGAGTCTCATTTGGCCAGGCAAGGGGGAACCTTCAAAACCTACAAGAATTTGGCCAAAGAGCTTTATTGGGAAGCAATGAAGAAACAAGTAGCTACGTATGTAGCTGAATGTGTTACTTGTCAACAACAAAAATATGCAGCTTTAACCCGTGCGGGACTGCAGCAACCATTGCCAGTCCCTAATCAGATT
Source organism: Erythroxylum shatona (assembly GCA_027568895.1). Lineage (NCBI taxonomy): Eukaryota > Viridiplantae > Streptophyta > Magnoliopsida > Malpighiales > Erythroxylaceae > Erythroxylum > Erythroxylum shatona. The sequence goes on along the minus strand of JAOSBK010000005.1, from coordinate 30,174,361 downwards.
TGGGAGGATCTATCCCTTGTTTTTGTAGAAGGATTACCAAGATTGGGGAGTTATGACACTATCTTAGTAGTAGTGGACAGATTGAGCAAATTTGCCCATCTTGTGCCTTTGAAACATCCTTTCACGGCGGGAACTGTGGCAGTGCTTTCCACCAAAGAGGTACGACTCCATGGTATTCCGAGGTCACTAGTGTTAGATAGGGATAAGGTCTTTTTGAGCAAAGTGTGGGAGGAGTTGTTTAGGCTGGCTGGCACTCAACTAAACCGAAGCTCCGCCTACCACCCTCAATCGGATGGTTAGACCGAGGTCACTAACTAGACAATAGAGGCCTATCTTCGCTACTTTACTAAAGATAAGCGTCTTCAATGGTACAAATGGTTGCATTGGGCGGAATATTGCTATAACACCTTTCCACTCTTCCCTAGGGACTTCCCCTTTCAAAGTGGTATATGGAAGGGAACCACCACCAATTCTCCATATTGATACCACCTATATTATGCTCCTTCAAGACTTCCACTATAGGTTCTCGGTACGGCCCTATCTTGAATACTCTTCCAGTGGATTTCCATAACCTTTTTGGATCAAGTATTTTTGGCTTCAAAGCATATGACACTTCCGATGTATCCCCCATTAGTTCATAATCTTCATCAAGTCAAACTATTGGTATTTCTTCAGGTAGATTGCTCAAAGCTTTAACAAGCACACAAATTCTAGCAAAGTTGATTCTTTTGTTTTGATAGTTGCGTGATCCATAGATATTAGCTTGGCAATGAAGCTTGTCAAATGGCTCAGGTCATTGATAGTCCAATACTCAGTGGTACACCATGAATGCAAGCCTAAATTGGGACGATCTCTTGCTTAATTTCTTCCATGTTTAGCCATGGCTGCCAAGCTTGTAAAAGGAAAGGTTTACTCTATACATGCCAAAGACCATCTTGTAGTATCTTATATACTGCCTCAAGACATGAGAATTTGAAAAAGGATATCTTCACTATTTACAAATATGTCCTATAATCCATGTTGCTTCCAATTGGCAAAGGCCCATTCCTTTATCACAGGAAAAGCAGCCTTCCTATCTAAGAAATACCCTATGAATGTCGAGCTCCATCTTTAAGAATTTCGAGTGGTGGTGAGACAATTTGATGCTTTGTAGAAGCATTAGGAGGACAATAGCCAAATTTAGCTTCAAGTTTAAAGTCTCTTGCAACTTGAACCCAAGTTTTTTTTATGGAGTTGGCTAAATCCTACTCTATTGAAGTTGGAGGTTGAGCAAAAGTACCTAAATCAAGCAGTAAGGTGGGGGGTAAAGAAGATTGGGCGAGATGAAGCGATGTTAAAAACGGGAAGTTTTGCAAAGTGTCTTCCATGACAAGAATGAAGGGGTAATGACCAGCGGGTAAAGGAGGCAACAACCTCAGAAGGGGAGAATATGGTGACTAGAGGAGTATGAAGGTAGAACGAGAAGTCCTTCCACAAAATAGAGGACTTGTAGGTTTGAATTGCATGCACACCATAAGGATGCCCAAAGGGTAAAAGGTGGTAAAAAGGTGAAGAATGACAAAACAGATGAGAAATGACTCTAATTTGAATGTTGGAAAGAAGAACCCAACAAGAAAAGAGAACATGAGGAAGAAGAATAATCAAAAGAGCTGAAAGCGCAGAGATCAACAAATACGCAGAGATTGTCATACTATCTGGATGCACAATCAAGTCATTATTTTCAATTTATGTCTTGCCCTAAAAATTTTCATAAGACAGACTAAAAAACCATGGTCCTAGAGTAAACATTAGGGCTCCAACATACTACCTTTTATAATCAAGATTGTACCTAAACTTAATCATGCAAAAGAAATGAGGACAACATGTAGACTTTAAAATCTATCGAATACAGTCAACCATGATTATTGAGAAGAAATATGGAAGGAACATGATTGATTGAAATCAACTAGTATTTGATAAATCTCACAAAATTAGAACAAGTTACACTTAGAAGAAAACATAAGAAAGGAAATCAACCTGAGTCTTCTTTACCCAGTCGCATTGTTTTCCACTATTAACCTCATACGTAGGGATCTCTTCCAAGCCTATGGAGTTTGCAGCTTGTGAAATGCACATGCCCACATCTTCATATTCAAGAAAGATGGAATTGATGTAGCTCTACAAAAGAGATTGTTTGTTAGTAGGATCCTAGTAACAATTTCTTCATATAGTCATGGCCATTCTCTCATTCAACTTTCCAGCTAGTGACCCCAATAGAAAAATCGATAATTTTTAGTCAATTGCACAACAATAAACTTTATAAGATAAACCAAACTGCCTAAACAATATGGCCTTAAGATAGTCTTCATCACAACATCCATCTTGACATAAAAGAACATAGTATTCATAAAATTGTTTTGCAAAAACCAATTTAGAGAAGTAAAACATAAAAGCATCGTTTTTGAATATTGTCAATAGAAGTCCCAAAAATCAACCACCATTACGCAAGCACTTAATCAACCCAAGCCATGAAGGAAAATATTCTCAAAAAGTTCAAATAAAGTTCAAGGGTAAGTAAACATTTACCAAGACTATAAGCATCTCAAATTTACATGCAACTATGATATGTTAATGTTTCCTTGATATTGTCAAACATCTATGAAAAGATCAAATTCACATGTCAAGCTACTTTTGCACAAAGATGCTTAATAGCACATAGAAAAAAAGAGTGTAGATTTTCTCCCCATCCCCCATCCCCACCTAGAATTAGAAGAATACATTTCAGCACTGACTTCATTACTAGTTCCTTTGCGATGTTCAACATGGAGTAGTTGATTCCAAAATATTTAGTTGGCCACACGAATCAGATTCATTCATTTCATGCTGTCAAAAGGCATATTAATTACGTTATTCCCACTAATTCATCACATGTTTTTTTTCTCCTATTCTTACCCTTTGTCTTTACTAAGACAGTATATAATCCACTTAACAAGCCCCACGCATCAGTTTAAGTTAAATAGATTACTATTACCAAAGCCTTGTAATTAAGTGGTTTCAAGTTTGAATTGTAACCCTTATTTATAATGAATTTATGTTGTATTTACCGAGGATATAGCCCTTAATAGAAAACTTTAGCGTACTAGGATACGGATAAAGGATCTCACATAGAAAGGTCCACCTCATTCTCATAAGTCTTTTAAGCATTTTCCTTAGTCTTATGTCTTGTATTTTGCTTAAACATTTAATATTTAGTACTTGCCTCTTAGTTATTAGCCTAAACATTTTCTTATTTAGCCTAAATATGTTCTTATAATGGCTTGTTTGTTTTATTTATGTACTTGTCTTTATTTTGTTTGTCTATTTTTTATTTTTACTCTTTAACTTGTTCCATATTTATTTTTCTGAAAATTAAAAGATTTCATTAAATAAATATATATACAATCTAGAGTACAAAAGACCTAAAATAGTACAAAAGTTCAAGGTTACATAGAGTTGTGGTTCCTAGTAATCATCTACATCTTGATATCTAAGGGATACTTATAAGACCACATAAACCAGTAATACTCCAATTCCCATCTTCTCTTCATACTGCGTGTTAGATTTGTTGCTATTCCTCTCGCTAACATGGCCAATCAGCAATGAAAAAAAATGTCTTGAAAAACTATCTCGAAGTTTTTACTTTCTTGTTTAAAAACTTTGAAATTTCGCTCTTTCCAAACATAATACACCAAGGCAGCCCAGCTAAACTTAATTGCTTATCTACTGTAATATGCACTCTAAGCTTCCCCAATCAATCAATAGTTTCACTCCAAGAGTCCATTGGTTTGTCCATGTTGAGAATAATCAGCATTAGGTCCCAAACTTGTCTGGTAGACATGCATCTAATCATAAGATGTTCCATATTTTCCAATTTAGTATTATATAACTCCCATTGCAATGAGTTGATGGAAAACTTGATTTTATCCCCTTGTAAGCAACCCTCCATTGTTCTCATCCATAAGATGAATGAATGAGTTGCATTGATTTCACTGTCCCATACTAAGGCTATCCACTCCTGCCTTGTGTTATGTGTAGTATGCAAAAATGCGTTGCATGCTTTTGTGTTGAACTTTCTTGATTTGTCTGCTAGCCACTGAATTTCATCTTGTTCTCCCATTTGGCATCTTGGCAACTCTTCCATTATGAGTCTGACACTTCTATTATTATGGAAGGGCCATATCCATTGATTATTTCTAATTAACATATTTACTTTAGTTCTAGATTCACCACCAATTTCAAGGGTTATACCTCTTTTACCTCATACAAGGGACCTTTAAAATGTAATTATCATATCAAAAGTACGTGCTTTTCAGCAGTTGGTTGTACTTTTCCACCAGTGTAGATTCCTCTTTTCTCATTTGCAGATTTTATGGTCTGTCCAATATTCTCTTATGACATTTCTTTAGCTCCTCCAAAGCATTGGCTCTAGCTTCTAATTCTAGTTGTACTGTTTCTCTGTTGAACAATTTTGGTCTGTTTTGCAAGGCTTTTAGCTTCATGCTAAGTTGGTACCCCTTTGAGCTTGGAATCTCCCACTGCATCTCCTCTCTGAGTATGTTTCTGAATTCAGGATTGTCCATCAAATGATTGAATATCCTAAATGGGGCCTTCCTCCTCCTGTCACCTGTTAACAATTCCACTACTACTGGACTATGATATGATACATTAGGATAATCAAACATAGCACTGCTTATTGGGTATTTCGCTATCAACTTATCATTAACTATATATCTGTCCAATTTTCTCAACAAAAACCATTCCTTTGATTGCTTATTGTTCCAGGTATACGAATTACCATACCATTTCAGACCAGCCAAACCTGTCCTCTCCACCATTTCCTGAAGTTCTCGACAGTCTACTTGTTTCCAACTTCTCCCTCCCCTTTATTCTTTGAATTTGAAAGTACAATTATAGTCTTTGATAACTATCCATGGGAGACTCATTGTATTTCTAGTTGTCTCCAGCTTGCTGCATATAACCCTGTTATTGCAATCTTTGTCCCAGTAGCTTTAATCAAGACATCATAATGTATCAACTAATCATTTTCAAGTTGCTTCACTACTTCCACTTTCTAAGGATTGAAACCTATTATCACTTTCCCATTGAAATGATTACTCATTAACCTCCATCCTTTTTCTAGGAACCATAAAATCTTCTCCAATTGCTCCCTCTTTATTTTGGTTTCCAATAAACCAACAAAATCTAACTTATTGTTCAACTCCTTATCTGCAAGTTGTTTATTTAGGCTATTAAGACCCTAACATTCCATGTTGTTACCTTAATCATTTTTTCTTTTTCCTTTACCTTCTCCTTTTATACTTCCTATTCAATCCCAGGTAAATAGATCTTCTGTCACTCTTGTTACCAGAAGCTTCCCCCTTTTCCATCACTGGAGTGTTGATTGTCTCTTGTTCTTGTCTTGCTCCCTTATCCTCAATTGACTATGTTTCACTCACTGTCATATTAGTCTCTTCCAAATTCATCACCTATTTTCCATTTCCTAACCCTTGATTATACCCCACTATCTGTGCTACAATCCCTGTCATATTTTTCTCCTCCTGATTCTTTTCCTATTTCCCATTTCCTATCACTTGATTGACCTCCTAATTCATGTTCTGGATAATCTACACTTCAAGTGGTGCTTCTCCTTTTACTAAGATACCCTTCTCTTGGCTTGAACATCCCTCATTCATCTACTTCCCCTCTAGATTCTCTTTTCTTTTCCAAACCCGCTTCTCCTCTTTCAACTTTGGTTTCCACATGTTTGTTACTCCTATTGAATACTCTACAAGTTCTCCTTTCTCATCTAGCTTCATGATTCTAAAGGTATCTGAAAGCTTCTGTGATATATCAACATCTTGTTACTACTCATAGTCCAGAAATTAAATTTACTTATCAAAGGAGAAGGTCCAAGGGTACGAGGGTTGTTTCTGATAAGAAAGAGTAAGGGGTAGTTCTATCAAGTTTCAAGAAAGGGGTAAAGTTGTCTAAAGTGAGAAAAGAGTTAGTTAGCTGACTAAAAGAATAAAACAGTGTGGGGTGTTTGAGGGTAGATACCATGCATTTGTATTATGTGATTTGAGCCAAAAGGCTGGAGGAGCTAGAACCTCAAATTCTAGTGTCTTATCTTTGTTATTTTCAAGTCAATTGTGATCAAGAAATAAATACATACATATTCAGCCCATTGTTTGTGCTTATGTGTGTTGTTCGGTTAGAGGAATATTGGGAGGTTCCGTCATTTGGGATCAGAGCAAAAGATCTAGGCATGGCGGGTAAGAAACAGGATACCAGGCTCAACGTAATGGAAAAAGAAGTAGAAGAAATCAAAGTGGGGCTGCAAACGGAGCGTGATTCTCATGGTGGAGATGAATCAAAAGCATGAAGGGGTGAAGGTGCACTAAAGGAAGAGTTCAGTAGACGGTTTGATCAGCTAATGCAAGCTATTGCAACTCTTCCGGTTCAATCAGATCCTTCAACCCAAAATCTGGTGAAGACACTCAAAGGTGAATCATCAGGCACTGGAATGATGAGAGATCGAAGAGATGAGACCAAAGGGGATGCATTCGCATGGAAAGGAATGGGTCCTAATAAAGTAGAAGATAAATGGGCCGGGTTTGATCCAAATGTTCGATTGAGATTTGAAGGGCACCATTTGCGGAGCGAGTTTGACCCGGTTTCTAAAATTGAAATTGGGGAACAATCTTGGGAAATTGGGAATCTAGAAGGGGAGCAACTCAGAAGGGAAGGAAGGTGAGAGGAAGAACATAGGCAAAGGAATGCGCAATGTAACGAAGAGGTACAAATTGAGCCGGAAAATAGAGGATGGTACCGGGGAGAAGAAATGAATGGCCGAGAGGAACGTTGGAGAAGGGGATACCCAAATGACGAACCTTGACCACCAAATTGGAGGCACGATTGCAAGCCACGCAGGATTGAGATTCCAATTTTCAAGGGACAAGACCCAGATACCTGGATTAATCGTGCGGAGCAATTTTTTTCCGCCAGGAGGTACATGGAAGAGGAGAAAGTGGAGTTGGTTGCGCTGAGCTTTGACAAGGAAGCATTGTCGTGGTACAGAACCATTGAAGGTACTGACCCAGTGCCGGATTGGAGAGAGCTGAAGAATATGATAGGCATTTTTGTCCACTCCACAAAGGCAGTGTATGTCAAAGGTTCCTATCCATCAAATAAGAGGGTACGGTTCTCGAGTATAGGAAACGATTTTGGACCCTGGCTGCTTCTTGCAGAGATCTAACACTGGAGGTGATGAAATGTACTTTTATTAAGGGGTTACAGCCCCAAATTCGGTATGAATTAAATTTGCTTAAGCCTAGAGGGTTGACTGAAATGATTGAAACTGCTATGGGGATAGAGGAGAAGAACAGGGAGTTGAGGAATTATAAGTATAGTAGACAGGGTAGCACAGGCAGGATAAGTGAGACAAAAGGGAGTTTCGTGGGGACAGAAGTGAGGAGAGCGGTAGGATAATGGGTTAAAGAGGTTATCAGCTTCTGAATGGCAAGACAAGAGGGATGGGGGATTGGTTTTAAGTGTGACAAAAAGTTTGCTTCGGGGCACCGGTGCAAGAATAAACAACTGCAGGTTCTCTTAGTGCTAGATGAGGAGGTGGAGATTGAGAGTGAGGAAGAGGGGGAAGAGAGCACCGAATTGGTTGTCAGTTCTGTAGTAGAGTTAACTATGCCAAAAACCATGAAGATGAGGGGGAAGATAGGGGAATTAAAGGTGATCTGCTTGGTAGACTCGGGTGCTTCACATGACTTCATTTTCGTGAGGTTATTGGAACAATTGGGATTAAAATTAGAGGATACCAGGGGGTATAGGGTAATCATGGGAAATGGTGTAACTGTGAAGGGCGAGGGTGTTTGTAGGGAAGTCCCACTGGAGGTGCAGCAATACACCATAACCGAAGAATATTTGCCCATGACCCTTAATGGATGTGACTTGATACTAGGGGTAAAATGGTTAAAGACTTCGGGAAAGGTAGTCACTAATTGGGCACAACTTACCATGAAATTCCGAGAAAACGAGAATTGGGTATTATTGAGGGAGGATCCAAGCCTTACCAGGGGATTGATAGGCTTAAAAACCTTAATGAAGCAAACTAAAGAAGAAGATAATTTGTTTATGATACATATTTGTGTTTTGGAGCAGAATGGAGGCAAGGAGTCGGGTTTATTACCTGATGGTGTGCAGTCTCTATTAGGTAGTTACGAAGAAGTCTTTAACATGCCAAAGGGGCTGCCACCCTCTAGAGATATAGATCAAGCTATACATTTAAAAGAAGGGGTAGAACCCATAAGTGTCAGACCTTATAGGTATCCTCAATGTCAAAAAGCAGGAATTGAGAGACTAATGGAGGAGATGCTGGCAGCAGGAGTAATTCAGCCTAGCTTCAGCCCTTACTCAAGCTTTGTCTTGTTAGTGCGGAAAAAAGACAACAGTTGGAGGTTTTGTGTGGATTATAGGGCTTTAAATGGGGCTACAGCATTAGATAAATTCCCTATACCGATGATAGATGAATTATATGGATCTAAGGTGTTTTCTAAGCTGGATTTAAAGTCTGGATACTACCAGATCAGAATGAACCAAAGAGATGTGGAAAAAACAACTTTTAGGACACACCATGGACACTATGAATTCCTAGCGATGCCATTTGGGCTCACTAATGCTCCTGCCACCTTCCAAGCTTTAATGAATAGGGTGTTTAGCAAGATTTTGAGGAAGTTTGTGCTAGTATTTTTTGATGATATATTGATTTACAATAAGACCATAGAAGACCGTGTAGATCATTTGAGAGAAGTGTTGGAGATATTGAGGGAGAATCAATTATATGCAAATATGAAGAAGTGTGTATTTGCTAAGTTGGAGCTTGAATACTTGGGACATGTTATCTCAGGGAAGGGGGTCTCAACAGATCCAAACAAAATCCAAGCTATGTAGGATTGGCCTAGACCTAAAAGCGTTAAGGAGTTAAGAGGATATTTGGGGTTAACAGGGTATTACAGGAGGTTCATGAGAGACTATGGGAAGATTGTTGCTCCGTTGACACAATTATTGAAGAAGGATGGGTTCAAATGGTCGGAGGAGGCTGAAATTGCATTCAAGCAACTGAAGACTGCTATGCGTTCATTACCAGTTTTGGCTCTACCTAATTTTTAGCAACCATTCATTTTGGAGACTAACACCTCTAGTATTGGTTTAGGAGCAATGTTGATGCAAAATGGTAGGCCTATTGCATATTACAGCCAGTCCTTGTCACCTAGAGCCTATGGAAAACTAGTCTATGAGAGGGAACTCATGGCAATAGTCCTCTCGATTAAGAAGTGGAGACTCTACTTGCTGGGTCAACAGCTCATCATCAGAACTGACCAGCAGAGCCTCCAAATATTTACCATAGTAGAGATTGATTGCGGTGGACCAACAGAAGTGGGTTACCAAGCTGCTAGAATATGATTTCAGGGTTGAATACAAACCTGGAAAGAGTAACAAGGTTGTTGATGCCTTATCAAGGAGGGGGGATTTAGTAGACTGTCAGCTCATGGGAATTTCTCAAGGGGTTAACATAACTGCCATCTTGCAGGAGGTATAAGAGGACTATCAGTTGAAGCATCTGAAGACTAAAATCTCCAAAGATGCCACCAGTAAGCTACCCTTCTCCTTGGTGCATGGTAGATTAATGTATGATGGAAGGTTAGTGCTTAGTAGAAATTCTAAATATATTCCACTTCTTTAAGGGAAGCACATGAGTCTCATTTAGCAGGTCATGGGGGAACCTTGAAAACTTACAAGAATTTGGCAAAAGAAATTTATTGGGAAGGGATGAAAAACAGATAGCTAGGTATGTAGCCGAATGTGCCACTTGCCAACAACAGAAATATGCAGCTTTAACCCCTGCGGGACTGCTGCAACCATTGCCGGTTCCTAATCAAATTTGGGAGGATTTATTCCTTGATTTTGTAGAAGGGTTACCGAAATCTAGAGGTTATGACACCATCCTAGTGGTAGTGGACAGGTTGAGCAAATTTGCTCACCTTGTTCCTTCAAACATCCTTACACAGCAAGAACTGTGGCAGCGCTTTTCACCAAAGAGATTGTCCGACTCCATGGTCTTCCAAGATCTCTGGTATCAGATAGGGAGAAGGTCTTCTTGAGTAAACTCTGGGAGGAGTTGTTTAGGCTGGCGGGAACTCAACTAAACTAAAGTTCAGCCTACCACCCTCAGTCGGATGGTCAAACCGAGGTCACTAACAAGATGATAGAGGCTTATCTTCATTGTTTTACTAGAGATAAGCCTCTTCAATGGTATAAATGTTTACATTGGGCGGAATACTGCTATAATACCTCTTTCCACTCCTCCCTAGGGACTTCCCCATTCAAGGTAGTTAATGGTAGAGAACCACCACCAATTTTAAGATATGGAACGCAGAAAACTGTGGTGGTTAGTGTGGAACAGATGCTGCAAGATAGGGATGCCTAGATAGAAGAGTTGAAGAACCATTTGGTGACAATTCAGCAGTATATGAACGCCAAGGCTGATGTGCATAGGAGGGACATTGAGTTTGCAGTAGGAGATAGTGTTTATTTGAAGTTAGCCCCTTATAAACAGGAATCTTTGGCTAAGAGAGTGAATGAGAAGCTGTCTCCTAAGTTCTATTGGCCATTTTCAATTGTATGGAGGGTGAGACCAGTGGCATATGAACTTGCCTTACTGCCAGAATCCAAGATACATCCAATATTTCATGTTTCATAGTTGAAGGCAGCTCGTGGTCATCAACAGACGGCAAGTTGGCCAAGGGATCTCAGTCCTAAATTGAAGTTATTCATCCAACCAGCAGTTGTTTTGGGAGTGAGAACTGGGCTGCAGTCTAAAATTAAGGAGGTTTTGATTTGTTGGGAATGGTTGCCGAATGAAGAAGCAACATGGGAGCCACATGACCTAATTGACCAACAATTTCCAGCTTTCCACCTTGAGGACAAGGTGCAGTTGCCCATAGTCCAGAAATTAAATTTACTTATCAAAGGAGAAGGTCCAAAGGGTACGGGGGTTGTTACTGATAAGAAAGAGTAAGGAGTAGTTCTGTCAAGTTTTAGGAAAGGGGTAAAGTTGTCTAAAGTGAGAAAATAGTTAGTTAGCTGACTAAGGAATAAAACAGTGTGGGGAGTGTAAGGGGGGATACCATGCATTTTGTATTATGTGATTTGAGCCAAAAGGCTGGAGGACAAGGGGCGACGGTAACGATTGGCACTGACATCATACCACAGAAATCGAGTTTTAAATACCTCGGATCCATCATGCAGAGAGATGGTAACATAGATGATGATATATTACACCGTATTAGATCTGGGTGGACCAAATAGCGGGGTGCTTCAGGTGTTTTATGTGATAAAAAGGTCCCTATAAAACTCAAAAGGAAGTTTTATAAAACGATTATTCGACCAACCATGTTATATGGGGCAGAGTGTTGGCCTACTAGACGTAGCCATACGCGTCAGTTGTTGATAGTAGAAATGCGTATGCTTAGGTGGATGTGTGACATTACCCTGAGGGAGAGGGTACGAAATCAGGTAGTGAGGATCAGACTCCAGGTTGCTAGTATTGCAGACAAGTTGCGAGAGAAAAGACTTAGGTAGTTTGGACATATGCGCAGGATGCCCTCTAATGAGCCGATACGAAACGGTGAGATAATAAACCTTAGTAGCTACAACAGGAGGAAAGGAAGACCTTACAAGACCTAAAGGGAAGTGATCAAGAATGATATGTCAGAGTTGGCTCTCACTGAGGCCGTTGCTAGATTTAGGAAAGTCTGGCGTGATAAAATAAGGGTAAGCGACACCCATTAGAATCCTCGCGTCTCTTACTTAAACAGTAGGACGTACAATCCCATGTCCTTTACACCTTTGCGAATAGTAAGTTGTTGGTCAAGTCTTCAGGCCAGGAGTAGTTAGGGGCAGACCAAAAATCGTACCTTAAAACCGTAAGAGTTTTATTTTTTTTCAGGGTAGGTAAGTGTCGACTTCTAGAGCGACTAGCAACAACAAGAGCCGGTCTTTACAAAGGGTAAGGTAATAACAGATCTGGCCAACCAGCAGGTATGTCCTTTTTGTCTGGTAGTGTGTTTCTAGTTACTAAATTTTTATATGTGCCAGTTCTTTAAATATTGCTTCTGTTATTCTGCATCATTTTTTACCTGTCACATCTGCATGTGGGTCTACCGGGAAACAGTCTCTCTACTATGTAGGGGTAAGGCTGCATACAATAAGACCTCCCCAGACCCCGCCTTACTGCGGGACTTCAGACTGAATGTGATAATGAGGTCAATTGTGATCATGAAATAAATACATACATATTCAGTCCATTGTTTGTGCTTGTGTGTGTTGTTCAGTTAGAGGAATATTGGCAGGTTCCATCACATCTATACAAACTCTAGCAAGCCCAATCATCTTCATTAAGGCAGTATTTCAATCAAATCCTAAAAGATTTCCAATCTTACTAGCAATATAGCTCATACCTTCCGCAAACCAATACTTCAAAGGAACTTTATGAATATCCACCCATAAGGGGATTGAAGTAAGCTTGCTTCTCTCCAATGTAACTCCAGACTGCCTCTTCTTAATAAGAATTGGATGCCCCATTATGTGCCATGACCCTGCTTCCAACACCTTCTGTGCATTCTCTTCAGTGTTGAATTTGAATACAGAGTTCATCTTCGTTTACCAAAGTATTCACCAACCCCTTGTTCCTCCATGTAGCATTTGCCCACTAGCCAACAATTGGAAAAGCTAACCTCTTCTCCTATTAAAAACCCACAAGAGATGTGCCTCACTTCTTAGCACCTTGCTGTAACACCTCAATCAGAGCTTAGATCGGTTTATCCCCATCTGTCTCCATAAATCTAAGTCTAAATCCCCTACAATGGAGCTCCATGCGGTCTTCTCCTTCTCTAATCATGTTGTTTCCTTTCTAAGGTTCCTTCTAGCAATGGAAAGTCAGCTATGGTTATGATTGGGGTTTCCGTATCGACTTGAGAATTAGGTTGGTTAGTTTTCAGGAAGTTCCATTGCCATAAGGTTAGGTTTGGTTAGTGTGGGATTTGGGTGACTAGATTGACTTGTCTGGGGAGGGCTTCAGTCAAGGCTTTCAACAAAGAGGAAAGTGAGGACAAGCTATTGGAGGGATGAACAGGGTGTAAAGGTGTGTAAAGGTTCGAGGCTGTCGGAAAGAAAAAGGAGAAAAAGGGAAAAGGTGGCTGTCGAAGAAGAGGGGTGATGTTGAGAGGCATGATGTCGAAGGACAGAAGGTTGATGTCGAAGAAAAAAGGAAAAGGAGGCTGTCGAAATGGTTGTTGGAAAAAAAGGGGAAAAGGAGTAAGTTGTTCTCGGGTGAGTTGGAGGAACTGGATGTGTGTCAAAGGTTGTCAGAAAATGGGGGAAGGACGTTGGAGGTGTCGGTTAGTGGGAGGAGACTCTCATCAGAAAAGGTTTTTATTCAAAAATTAAAGATTTTATTACAAGAATATATAGACAATCTAGAGGAAAAAAAACTAATATAACCATAGAATCTAGATTACAAAGATTTATGGTTCCTAGTAATCGTCTGCATCTTAAGATCGAGGGAACTTGCGAGACCACTCATCAGAAAAAGTTGTTGACGGTGTCGAAGGTTGTCGAAGGTTTGAGTTTCAATTCCTACCTCCTATATTTATTGTATTACTTTTTTTATATTTTTTATACATATTTATTTTTATTTTATTATTATCTTTATGTCTATTTTATTTTTTTATTTTTTTATTATTTTAATATGTAAATGCACTTTTTTTTTCATGTGAGTCTATTAGAAATAGCCTCTCTACCAATTAAAGGTAAAGCTACGTACTACTAGATTTCCCCAGATTCCATGTATAAACAGGACTTTCATTAGGTTGTTGTTGTTGTTGTTGTTGTTGTATTTATTAGTAGATGTAAAAATGTTGTCTTTGTCCACACCCGCGTATGATCTATCTAATCAACTTCACTCATTAGCTTAAGCTTTTGGGTTGAATGGTTTCATAACAGTTCCTTTCATTTTCTACAATCACAAATTGTTAATGCAACTTTCAAAGTTCTATTTTTAACATCTTACAAATATCAGAAAAGCATTTGAAATCATCTATTATTTTGCCCTACCGGTCTAACTGCACCTACGTAGTACAAGCAAATAAAAGGTAGCGAGAAAAATAACCTCTTCACCTAGGATTTTGAAATAAAAGAATAATTTGCTGCAGAGGATCACCTCATTAGAACTCTCACAGCCATCATCTTCATCCATACTAGTTGAACTTGCACCAAAGGATAAAAGTACTTCTGAAAGCAACTCCTGCTAAGACGAAAACAGCTAAAAGGTCAAACAACATGAAATAAAGACCCGATTTGGACTAATATAAACCAGTGACATTTCGAAGAAAGATCCCTAGAACATGTCTAAACAGATCCTAACTTCCTTCACATACTTCTTGGGCTCAAAATAGGCTACTGACACAAAACCGCGAGGAGCTCTTTCTTTAAACTTATCATATAAGGGTATGCTCTTGTCAGACCGATAAAGACGCATGTTGTTGAAAAAATAAAACCTACGTTCAAATATCAAGTGAAAGAATAAGTTGACACTTACAGCCGCATCTTTCGGACAACAAATGCGAACAGAAAAGTAAGAAGAGGATTGAACTGGGCTGTTAAAGAGTGAGCTATGGGGACGAAGAGAAGAAGAAGAAGATAATGATGATGATGATGATGACGACAAAGAAATGGGTATCTGTAATAGCAACTGAGGACAAATGAGTTTCAGGAAAAAATGGGAATTGGAGTTGAATTTTGGTTGGTGGATGAGGCCGCAGGAGAAAGTGTGGGATAGGTGTTTGAACAAACGACTCTTTGACATTTCCTGCTTTCTTCTTGCCTTGGCTCGCGCTCTTTTTGAATTACCACGCAATTAACTGTATGGGCTTTGAAAGCTTGTTTTTCTTTTTTAAAGCTCGTGTTGATCAGCAAGCATCCAACCGTCTGCCCAGTAGGACCCACATTTTAATTACTTTACCCATGTAGTCTGGGCTGTTCAAATTTTGGATTGAGTTGGGTTATCAATTTAATTTGAAACGACTTAAAAAGTGTTCGTTTATTAAGAATATAATATTAACTATGAATGGGACGAAGGAACACAAGATTTCAACCCGCCTTCAAATAATTCATCGGTTTTTTTATTCGTCGATATTTCTCTCTTCTCTCTCATAATGATATTACTAAGTCACATCTATATATATATGTATATATATACACATATCCAACGGTCTCTTTTTTTTATTTGCCCATATTTCCTTCTTCTCTCATCTTAATTTTTTTCTATCTGTTAATATTTCTTTTTTTTTCTTATCTCTCCTATTATATAGTGATATTAGTAGTCACTTATGATTTAATAATTACAAGCATATTACTAGCTTGTATATTTTCATCCTTCTCTATTATTCTCACTTTGATCACCTTTTTGCTACTCGTTCCTCTCGCTTAGCTCCTTCAAAAGCATTCCGCAGCTTATAATAGTCATCGTAGCCCTGAATAAGAGAAGCTGTCTTACAGCAATTGAAAGAGTCCCCCAACGAAGGTTCTTTACTGCTTCATGGGTAAGGATAGGCAGTGGAGGTTATACGGTCCATAAGCTTTTTTTACCCCCTCCTCTTATTGATCAGAAGCATCCAAAAGTGCAATGTCAGTGCAATTTCTTTTCCGTCAAGACGTCCCGCAATTTGTCAGAATCCGTAGTTTTGAAAGTCGCCCTAAACAGATGCTAAGAGTAGGGTAAGTGATGGTGCTACTGAATGGAGAGAGAAGAGAACTAGACTCACGTAGCTTACCGAATCAATTGCGACACAGATGGGAATGCAACTTTTTGATCCGCTCTAATGTATTCCCTCGCGCCACTGTCGCCGTTTCTAGGACTGATCGATGCCTCACCTGCACAAGTCGTACACTTGAGTTGCAAAGGAAAGTGGGATCGTATAGCTACTCTAGGAGGAATGTTTTTATGCGACGCTAATGATTTTGTTTATCTCTCGAACCTGGGTCCAAATTTCTAAGAATTGAATCAATAGGATCAGAAGGCGAACTGTTTGAAAGCTTGATTCAAGCTTGGGCTTTCAGATTGCCTGCTTTGAACAAAAGCAATCTCTCTTTTGTTTTAGTTAATTTTATTCTTTCCTATTGTGAAAAAGTCTGCTTCCTCCAAAAACAAAGAAAGACTTGTTGGAAATCACCGGTTGGGGTTACCAACCAAGAAAAACATGGGATTGCTGGGCATAATAACAACTATTCTACCAACAGCTTATTCTATAACAAATGTCCCACTAAAAACCTGGTAACCCCGGAATGGTTTGTGAAGCAGTATGACCGGTGAACACTAAGCCAATCTTGAAAATGAAAAAGAAAAGTCTTATTTGTTTGCCTTTCTCGACTTCCATGGTAAGGCTCTACTTCCCGAAACTCTTGTTTCGATTGATGCATCTCGAAAGTCACTCGATAAACGGGAGAGGAAATTCAACCGGGCATAAACTGCTTGCCTTGAGGATTATATATATATATACTCATACTCATTCAATTGGGAAGTCTTAATCCAATTAAAAACAAAATATGTTTCATAATCTAATAATCCAATTTTTCGATTTCTAAGTAACGCTTGGATACAAATCACGAGAATATCTATTCTTCCTCGAATTTTTCATTGAGAGGGAAAGGAGTTAATCTAATCTATATATATATATATATATAACTATATATATATAATATTTAATTAAATAGTACATATTAATATTAGTTGTTAATTATTATTCATTATTATGCATTAATACTAATATTCAGTACATATATACCTACTCAATGCATATATATATAAATTGTCACGCCATTGACTTAATAGTCACAGGCATGACTATATATATATATATTGTAATTAAATAAAATTTATATATAATTTATTAACGAATTAAAATATAATTATTTTCATTCTATAATCAATGTACAAAGTGAATATTTTTTATTATATAATTGAAAAATACTTAATTTATAGTTAACTAATTAATTTGATATAATTAATAATAATTAGAATATAATAAATTAATTAATGAATTAAAATATAATTAATTAATTAAGTAGTAAATATTAACATTTATATTTATTATATATGTTATTCATTAGTTTGCATTATTAATTGTTAAGTATTATTAATTATTATATAGTAATATTTAGCTAAGTAGTTACGCATATAACTTAATAGTCACATGCGTGATCTGTTTAGTATGTTATAATTAATAATAATTAATATATAATGAATTAATTGATGTATTAAATAAAATATAATTAATTGATATTTATTATATATTTTATTGCAATATTAATTGTTAATTATTATTAATTATTATATAGTGTATATAGCGAAGTAGACGGTTGTGATTTGTTAAGTCACAACCGTGCAACAATTAGATATGATTTTTATAATATTTTTATTAAATCATTAATTAATTAATTCAAATATTATTAATAAGTTGATTAATTCTAACATAATTAGTTGATTAATTAATTATAATATATTTAACATATATAAAAATATTATTAATTAGTTAAAAAACTAAAAGATGGTTAGTTTTTCACAACAAGCTTTGGAAGGATTTCGGTGCTTGAATTGTTGTTTGGCTCTGGTACCTTTTCAATGTCGACTTCAATATCTACAACAAACAAGTTAGTTTTTCTTTTCCTCTTTTGGTTAAAAAAATAGAAATTTTCTTTGTGGTTGTTGATTATAAAATGTTTGATCGCAAAGTGACGGCTCGTTGCAGTTTTTATTGTTTTGATATTAATATTAGTATTCAACAGGTAAGTTTCTCTATGTTGTTCTCCCTATTTCTTGATGCTCTCACTCTCTCTTCCTTTTCTGCAGCCTCCTTATTTCGGGTATGATTCTTGATTAATCAGTCTTTTCTGCCTTGGTGCTTTCTAGGTTTTGTTGGATTTTTTGAAATTTTTGTTCTTTAGTGTTTAATGCTTTCTGAGTTTTATTATATTGATCTCTTTGCATTTGATATTATTGAGTTTATGTCAAGGTTGAATTTTTATGCTTAATGATCTTATAGTTTTAGCCGATTTATGTTTCAACATGCTCATTTTTTCAGGTTTTCGTGCTTTGTATGATTCAAAGTCAAGTCTATGATGCTTTATTGCTCTCTTATCATTTGGATATTGGTGCTTTTCTAAAGATAAAGAGATGCGATATTTCATTATATTTTAGTTTTTAACTTTTTTTTGAAAGTCAAGTTATATTTTTATTTTATTTATTTATGTATTTATTGTAAGTTTATTTACATAATGATTTAGCGTGTCAGTTTTACTTATTTACTCTTTACCTTGTATCAGTCTTTTATCGTCACATCTGCATGTGAGTTTACTAGAAACAACCTCTCTACTATGTAAGGGTAAGGCTGTGTACTATCAGACCTCCTTGGATCCCGCATTATTGTGGGACTTCGGATTGGGTTTGATGATGATGATAATTAATTAAATACCTAATTAATAAATTTAAATATCACTAATGAT
Organism: Erythroxylum shatona; assembly: GCA_027568895.1. Classification (NCBI taxonomy): domain Eukaryota; kingdom Viridiplantae; phylum Streptophyta; class Magnoliopsida; order Malpighiales; family Erythroxylaceae; genus Erythroxylum; species Erythroxylum shatona. Next base: position 30,155,713 of record JAOSBK010000005.1, on the reverse strand, counting down.
AATTAAAAATTAATAAATTAATAATAATTAATTGATTAACTAAATAAAATATAGATAATTGATTAAGTAGTATTTATTAATAATAATTGTTAATTATTATTTATTATTATATACTGAATACATATATAGTTTTTCTGTGCTTATATATAAATACCAAAGTCCATTCACTTGTAATTCTTGCACAGAAAAACTTCCTACAAGTTTCCTTTTTTTCTTTTCTGTTTACAATTTACTGCTTTTTAATTCTCATGTAACGTACATGTTGGGATTTTTTTAACGCATGTTAAGTCACATCAGTGACACCTTTCTTCAATGTCCTTTTTTCTTCTTCATGGGTGTGACCTAACATGTCTAAGTCACACCTGTGACACCTTTCTTCAATGTCTTTTTTTCCTTCTTCACGGGTGTGACTTAACATGTTATACCCGTTTCAATTTTAATGTCCAATTTTTTCTTCTTCACATGTGACATAGTCATGACAATGTGGAAATATGTATATTATATATATATGTATGTATGTATGTATGTATGTATGTATGTATGTATGTATGTATGTAGATACACACACACATATAATTAAAATGTTAGTCACGCCTATGAATTAATATTCATAAATTGTCGTGACAATGTGGAAATATGTATATATGGAAATATGTATATTACACACACACACACACACACACATACAATTAAAATGTTAGTCACGCCTATGAATTAATATTCATAGATTTCTATTTATTAAGTAACAATAACGAAAAGCCTTAACAAAAGCAAAAACTAAATAATATGCATGGTTATTAGATATTGACTCACAACTATGGAAATCATGCTTGTGATTTAAATTTAATATTATTATATAATACTTAATAATAATAAACAATTAATAATGCACGGTTGTCAAATATATATATATATATACTTAATATTAATATACAGTAGCTAATAATATAATAATTTGTCACAATCGTGGATAGGTATATACATTAATATATTAATATATAAATTAATAATAATTAACATGTTATGACTAAGATTTAAATTTAATATTAGTATATAAAAATTAATAACAATGAACAATTAATAATGCACAGTTATAAATAACATATAAAATTAATATTCACATACAACACTTAATAAAATAGTTATTAAATTTTTTTCTAAGGGCATAATTAACAGTCAATTAATAATATTAATTAATTAATATAACAAAATAATAAACTAAATTAACAATTAAATCATAATTAAATTTTATCATACTTAATTGATAAGAAAGTCGAAGATTTTAATTATATTTAATAAAAAATTTAATCAACTAATGATATTCGTGGGAAGGTCAACTGTGAAAAGTGTATGAAACAGTTTCGATCTTCACAGGCATTGGGTGGGCACTGGAGGATTTGTGCCTTGAATGGAAATGAAATGAGAAATGGTGGTAAAGTTGATGCAAGTTTAAGGATTTTCAAGTGTCCATATCGTAGTTTGGTCTTTGGGTCCGGCCAAGCACTTGGTGGACACAAGAGATCCCATCTCATGAGTTCTTCAAGAGTTGCTTCTGTTTCTGTATCTATGTCTGATGTTGCTAAAAATGTCGTTAATCTCGAGGACGGTTTGATAGATCTTTACTTGCCTGCTCCGATGGAAGATGATGAGCTAACTGAGCTGAGTATGGTTTCTGATGCATGAGTCAGTTGACTTGGTGAAGCCTGAAGAATCATAAATCAATGTTGAATGTGAGATTTGAAGCTTAAAAAAATGTTGTTTAGTGCTGCATTTTGATCAAAATTTTTGGTTTAGTTTGAGATTATACTTTGATCGTCATAGTTTCATAGATTACTAGTTGTTTAGAGTTAGTGATGTTAAGAGGCTTGATCGTGTCAACCGTGAACTTGTTGTTAAGAAAGCTTTGGCCACTAACGCACAGGATAATTTCAAGCTCCTTTCCGCAATCAGAGAGCGTTTTGGGAGGACGTCGGATTCAAGGCTCTACTCATGTTGGGTACAGATTTAATTCTCTTCAACAAAACTATTTCCTTCTGCGTGAAAAAGTTGGTGCTTTTGTTTTATTTTTAAGGTACATGGAGTACGTGAAGGACGGTGGGCTGAGGGGTACATGTCTCTCCGTGAATGGTCTTGTCCGTTGGTGGAGGTAAGGGGTGGCACTTCCAGCTACCCTTGTATTTTGTATCTTGTATCTTGCATTTGTGTGCTCATGTCTGCCAGTGTATTATGTTTTGTGCGTGTAGTTGTTATTTTGCTTATTTCAACGTTTATGTGTGGTATGTGCTGCGTGGTTTCCATCATAGTTGAGGTTGGTTTTCTCTCCCTCTTTCTCGGTTACTATGGACATTATATCCATGATACCCTGGTACACTGGGTTGGGTTCTCTCCTACTCAAGTGAATAGCATAAGTTATGGGGCGTGCATTTGCACTATATTTACTCAGGCTCATCATCTTTGCACAGCTTGTAGCTCATGGGGCGAGGGAGATAATGCAGAGCTTCATACATGGCCACTGATAAACGCCCCTACACTTGTGTAGGGTTTGTTGGGAAATCGGATCCAGATCTGATCCGAACCGCAGCGGAATAATCACGAAACTTTTTCGTGACTTTTGATTTCCCGAAAATCAAGATTTATTTATTTCTATAAAATGATTAACAATAATCAAAATAAAGCGGAAAT
>JAOSBK010000005.1:30127854-30152113 GCA_027568895.1 Erythroxylum shatona | reverse complement strand
ACACTTACAAGCCTACTACAAATTAATCTAACTTAATCCTAACCCTTCATTCTAATTTCAAATTTCTAATTACCATTCATACTTGCTAATTTCAATACTCCACTATCAATAAATAAATAAATAAATAAAACAATTAAAGCAAAAATAAAGAACAGATACAGTAAACGAACAAATAATAAATCAATAAATCAATAAATAAATACAAATTTTAGGGCCCAACAAATTGCATGTAGGGTTGATGATGAGATGTGCTACTTAAAATGTGGGGAAAGAATTAGTTTGTTCTTGATGTATGGAAACTTTAAACTATAGGTTGTTTTAGGGATAAATTTAGGTTGGGATTTGAAGTATAATGAAGGAAAATTTACTTTAAATAAAGGTGCTAATGTAGTGTTTTTGAAATGGAAAAAAGACTTAGGACTATATGTATGAAGGTTAATGATGGTTTTGTTTTGATTGTGATGCCTACAAGACTATGATTTATAAGTTATCAATTGAATGATTTTGAGTAGGAATTGGTGATAAAAAATTTGATGAGGAAATGAAGTATAATTTACATATAATTGAGGTATGATCAATGAATTAGTATCATGGTGTTAAAAATTTGGAAAAAAAATTGAAGGAAAGGGATGGTGAACTATCTGTTCACCCATTCCACGATCGTGAAAAGGTACATACGATCGTGGGAAATGTCTTAGAGAATAAAAGTTTCTATTTTGTCTTTCCACGATTGTGGAAAGGTAACCACGATCGTGAGAAATGCTTGGGAAGTAAAAAACTCTGCTTTGTGTGATTGTTGAACCAACTAAGGATAAGTTACTTTACTTTGGTGTTTTTGGATTTGATTAAGGTTTGAAATGAACCTGGAAGGTTGTTTGATTGATTGATTAGGGGTTTGATAAGTTTAAATTGATAAATGATATTAGAATTTAGGAATGGATTGTTGATATCAATGCATATGAATTTGGCAAGCATTAGTTGTTAAAGAAATGAAGGTGTTCTTATAGATGCAAATGTGATGCAGGGGATATAAGTTATGAATTAGGTATTATTGAATGAGAATTGAGAAGTTGCATGAATATGGAATGTTAGGAAGTGATGGATAAATGTTTGATTGAATGAATTTAAAGTAATCGAGATTTCTTAAGGCGTTGATCTAACTACTAATAAGTAATATACAAACTATAATGAATGAATGAGCAAGATTTGTGAATATAGGATACATACCCAGGAAAAATCAATTGAGCATGCATTGAACATGACACATATACATGTGTATGATTGAGTATTCATTTGATTAAACAAGTTAGTAATGTATACATATGTGTGTATTGCATGATATAGAAGCACAAATTGACCAATCTCACCCAGACATTGCCAGATCGTCAAGGCAATAGCTATTTGGAGTTTACTACGAGTCAACCTAAATGTTCTCTCACCATAATCTAGTTGCTTTGTTTAAAATTCAGTTATTGAATTGCTACTCATGTGATTGCAATAATTCCGGACCATCAATTTTTCGAGGAGATTGAAATTTGGGAATGTACTGGAAGTGTTTTGTAAAGTATGTCAATATGGAAATATGTGTTCTAAACAAATGTTGAATGCTAGACTTAGATTCAAAGAATGTGATATATGATTAGAATATATTGAATGTGAAATAATGAATGCATCATATGTGAATTGTTGCATCTCACTAAATTGAAATGTATGAACAGATAAAGGAGTTGTGACCAGAGTGACCCAAGTGAAAAAGAGCTTAAAGCTTATAAATGTGCACAACGAGCCGCAAGCTTAGTCATCAATAAGCCCAGTATCTATAATGGATATGGGATAGTATATAAAATGAGCCCGAAATCTGCAACAGATACGGGACAGCCAAATATATGCTCAGCCACCACAAAATAAAAATGGAAGTGAGTCTCATGTGCATTTGTACCTATATCTTTACATGTGTTCATGAGATTGATTGCAAATGAATGTTGAATTGTGTTGATATAATGGTGTGTAATGCTTGTGTACATGTTGATGATATAAAGAATTGAGATAAATGATTGGATTGTTCTGAAATGACTATATGAAGTCTTTTTATTCATAATATGTTTGTGGAAATATGATGAGTAATGTGATAATTATGGGATTTGATTTTGGATGAGGTGTTATGCTAATTGAACTGTATTTAGTACATGAGATGTTTATATTTTGTTTGAGTGACCGCATTGATAAAGGTTCACTCGTTGAGTTCGCAAAACTCATCAAATTTGCAAATGTTGATTTTCAGGTACTGAGGATACCTAGCTTCTAATGCAATCTAGTAGTAGTTTAGTATTTTTAATTTTGGAACAAGAAATGATTTAGAGATCGGTTAGCTGACACTAAAGAGTCTAGATAGGATATTTTGGTGTAACATTCTACCACATGTAAAACATCTTGTAAAGAGTAGCAAACTCTTAGATGTTGTTAGTAATGTATATGTGCGGATTATGTACTGTAATGCAACAATGTATGTTCATGTTTATGAATAAAATGGGAAGTTTTGATCTTCTTAAATACTTGTGTTACGTATGATACCTTAATAAGTGAATGTGATTGCTCTAATATGTTGTTCCCATAGGGTATATTCTTAGATAATCTATGGATGTTCGGGTATATGTACTATAGTAGTGGTGTGTTACAGGTTGGATGGTTGGTCGTATATTGGGTGGTTGATCAATAGATAATTGTTGTTTTTCAAGGAGGGTAATGGTTGTTCTCAACTGATTAATTTCTTTAGTTACATTTCCCACTTATTGCTGAAGGTATAATAATTTGGTTTTCTTCTTATTGAGTGAATCCTTCAGGCTCAAGATAGTTGTCTCCATTCTCTGATTAATGTATCTGCAAGACTGTTAGCAAAAGATTTTATATAATATGTTTGAAAATTATATTGATTTAATTCTAATTGTCATCTAATTAATCATTGTTGATTGGAATTTGTTTTAATATTATTTGTTTCAATTGAGACTTTAAACGAAATGCAAATCAACGGCTTGTTTCTTTGAGTCTCTATGATTCAGTTGTAAATTTTAATGATGGTTAACCATTTACAGAAAGATGTTGAAAATTTGATATTGTTTTTTTTTTTTTGTCTCAAAAGGGACTGCTATAGGATTCGGATCTTGGTTAGAATCAGGATTATCATTAATTTCAGGAAATAATTTTGTTAAATTGTATAATCCTTTTTGTCAATATTTACATTATATATCTTTACAAACACCAATAATAAAATCCTTAAATCAAAAATCTATAGTCCTCAAAATTCCTGTATACCATGCAATTTATTATAAAAATTTACGACTTATAATGAAAATTTTAAATCAACTACAATTTTATCTTCTTAATAATCTTACTTTACAAACTGAAATAGAAACCTTAATAGAACAAGTTTGTAGTGAAAATGCACTAGATCCTAAAAATAATACTAATAATCAATTGATTGAAATAAAACTTAAAGATCCTACACAGAAAATTAATATTAAAAATAGTATTCCATATACACAACAAGATATACAAGAATTTATTAATAAATGTTCAGAATTATTACAAAACAATTAATAATACCAAGCACACGTAAACATTCAGCTCCAACCTTTTATGTAAATAATCATTCTAAACAAAAAAGTGGCAAGAGGAGAATGGTAATAAACTATAAAGAATTAAATAAAGTTATTATAGGTGATGCATATAATTTTATACTCGTTTAAAATTAAGAATTCCTTTCCAATCACACAATATAGATCTCCAACAGCCTTCGAAGATCAAGTAACAAGTGCTTGATTCCCACAAGCATGCTAGTTAATGTTCAACTTTTCATTATCATAGAATCACGTATCCAAGCCACAGTTTTGTTGCTAACCACTTGTTCATATAGAAATTCTTACTTTCAATGCAACAAGAGTACTGTTTAAAGAATTGTTTGAATTTGTGTATCCACCTCTTTATATTCACCCCTCTTTTTTCACATACTTTATGCAAACAAATGGAAAAGTGAACTTTTTTTTTTTGCATAAAAAGGAAAGCTCAAAACAGCAAAAAGCTAACGCAACGATCGGCTGTAAACAGCGCCGAGTTGATCTCGATGGAGAAGCTCCACTGCCGATATAGGGGGCTCCGGAAAAATGAACATTTTGTGTAGGATACGTGAGAATTAGTTTAGCAAGTCCATACAGTTGATGTTTCCATAGAAGTATTTATGGATATGTCAAACTAGTTCTCCGTGACAACAGATAAAGTGTTTATTTTTTACATGCTTAGGTGAAAAATAAACTCAATTCACACAAATTACAATCATACCTATCAGATCGAATCCAATTATCACATTTCTTATCGTGTAATCGTGATTCCAATATTTTGTTAATGCTTTCTTCCAAGTTTTGAATCTCATGACCTCTTATTTATTTCGTCATGCACATGATCACTAATTGAAAATCGATGGTTCTAATATCAAACATTGTGTTCTTATTTATTATATAATATATGATTTTCCTTTCTCGCATGATTTGGAACCTTCTTAGTATTAATAAAGTATTATACAATGAGAAAGGAATCTTAAAATTATGATTTTAATACTTGAAATCATAACCATATAGAATAATTACGTTAAAAGTTGAGTTATCAAAGTTAAAATTATTTTTCTAATCTACGAGATTGAATTAGGAAATAAAATTTTGTTTCTACACAATAGTCATATGGTAGTAGGTACAAATTTGAAGTCCAATTTCAGAGCTTCCAAATGCAGCTAAAAGGAAATTGGGGAGGAGATCAAATAAGCACACTCGCATGATTTGGATTGCTCACTATCAAATAACAATATAGCATTGATTTACATAGTCAACTGGAGCAGCACCTGAGACAAAAGCTAATAAGAGGAACACTGTAGCTCCATAGGACTACTGAGTATAGGCTGCAGATCCCTGATCCTACCATTTCCGCTGATTTACGAAGCTCAATGGAAGTAAAGACGAGAACTCCTGAGCTTCCATTTCCGCTAATCAAGTTCAAGATCAATTGCAAAATTCCATCAATCCGCACCAAGTCCATGATTTTTCTTCAATTTCAGATTGGTGACAACCCTCTCATGCAGCAGTCTCCATCACCAAGCCATAAACATCACTTGACGCCCAGAAGTCTCTCCAGCAATTCCAGCCAACTTATTCCATAAAATCCTCAGAGCATGATCAATGCCTTTCCATACATGGAACTTATTTGGTGTGAAGTATTTACAGCAATGAAAGAATAGGCCCATATTGACAGTTTCCATCAAAACTTTAGCTTTCCTCGATTTGATCATATAAACACTTGTATCCTCGCTTCTGTGGATGTATTGTTAAAGAAAGGAAAATGCTACATCTGGCCTAAGAAATCAATTGCTAATCCTGTTCCCATTACCAACCTTCCGGTGACGCTTGGAACCAGATTTCCTATCTTTCCCACGCCTAGAAGGATTCCTCATGACTGTCCTTCCAAATTCAATGTCTCGACGTGGAGGTGGCGATCGTTGGATGAGACGAGGAATTGGAGGAGGCATACGCTCCAGCAGTTCTCTGTGGTAAGCCTGACAAGTCAAAGACAATCACCAAAAACCAAGTATGCATAAGAGAGGAAAGGAGTTTACCAAAGCATCTTGAAGATAACATTAAGATCTGATAACAATTTGTTTTCCAGGATTATGTATAACATTAAGATCTGAGAACAATTTGTTTTCCAGTATTATGTACTTAAACAACATGAACATGCTGCAGGAAAGGATTCTAATTCACATGTCATATATGTGGAGGCAAGGTAGTCAAGATAGGCATCATTGACCAGAAAAGGTGACACAAGATACAGAGTTCAGTTTCACACTCTGCCATGTGGTGTCCCATGTATCCATGTAAGGGGAGTCATTTGGTGAAAATACAGTAACAGGTGGAACCAACTTCTTATAGTTGATGTAATGTTGACTAGAGCACATTGCAAAGGTATTTATTTAATGCATGTATAAAGGGCAAAACAAACAGACTGCACCAGTATGTTTAATATTGCCTTTGAAAGAAAACCTCTCATACCATGCACCAAAACAAAACATTCAAAATTTTATAAATCTTAGGTAAAAAGTTCAACTGTTTCAAAGATTAAAACCAATGAATTTAAAATAATATGTGAACATAACTAACCCAAGTTCATATTGCATAGATGCTACTATTATCATCAAGAGGACATACCTGAATCACAAAATTACGTCTTTCACAGTCCATAAACATATTGATACTCCAATTAACTTTTGCCATTATTTTATCCCTCACAATGGAAAAGCTTAATTGATCTCTGGACGTAAATCGATCAACTTCATTGAACCAAAGGCAGGTGAACAAATTTGTAATAGGCACATGTTCCCTTATGATAACACAACCTTCAGGGACATCTGCATGAAACTTGGTCATAAATCAAAAACCACTGGGAGTTACAAATCATCAAAGACATAAAAAGCATTCACATACTAAAGATCATGCACCTACCACTAGTTATTGGCAACTTAGCTCTGGTGTATGGCGTTAGACCCTCCCTTTTATAGAACTCAATCTGGCGATCAATGGTTTCATTATCATACTTTCCAGCAGCTTTGTTAGCTTCTGCCTCTTTAAACACATCAAAGCGTGTATAGTGTCTTGAAATTGCAAAATTGGCATTAACTCGCCATAAGAACCTGAATTAAATTATACGCAAGGGATTTCATTAAATTGCATACATTATTAAATTGAAATAAGCTAAAAATCTTATTATGATCTTGATGTTATTCATCAGAGCCTCCTCAAATAAGAATTACACAAACAGAAAGTAGGTAGAACCTTTCAAGAATTTGATAGGGGTCCACAACAAGCTGGAGCTTTCCATCAATCCAGATAGAGTATCTAACATTCGGTAAAATTCTATGCAAAAGAAGCTTTGGAACCTGCAATTTACATGCTTTTAGAAGTTTCTGGAAACCAGTTCATGAAAATCAACTGAAGGAATAGACACAATTAAGTATAACAGCCTGGAACGAATTTGAAACAGGAAAAACTATAATGATAAGAACTGGAGATGAACATATTTTAGATAGCTGATTCAACAAATAGAATCCGTAACATAATTTTGACTAGGATTAGAACCAACATGAGTTAGATGTTTGCTAACAATGAATAATTCCAATTTCACATAAATAAAATAGTGAAGAAAAATCTTAAAAGACTGACAGCTTGGTTCTCAAGAAAGTTTTATAAAAATGCTGCAAAAGAAATGGAAAAACAAATGAAAAGAAATTATCTTTTATGCGTCAATTGCACAATTTGATGCACACCAATTAGTTTGCAGTAGCAAGTCATCTTTCAACCGTCATCAAATTAAACACATCAAGTTTTAACTGTAAAAATTAACATTACAATTTTTTCAATCGTGTGTCAAACCTTTATTTTGTTATTAATTATGTTATCAATATAAACATTAAAGAATTATATTTGCTATACATCTTGTAACGGGATAACACCTTGAACAATTGTGTTAAGTTTTTGTAAGTATGGAACTCAATAAAATTTAATATTCGACAGGAAAATGTAAAAGAATTGTTGATAATCAGTATCCAAAAATCTTCTAAAATCATACTTGATGTTAATTGTTGATAATCTTAAAAATTATGGTTCATGTGTTTATCTTATGCAAGAATATCATATATATCTTGTTTAATAATAGTAGTATTAGTCTGTCCTAATTTACTATTACAAAAATATAAAGAATCTAATTAATAATAATAGTATGAAACTTTTTAGGTTTAGTATGATATTATTATTTATATCCTATATAAAAATATCACACTATTTAGAAATATTGGTCTTCGCAGGTATTACCTTACAATTATAAATAGATGGGCTAAATATAGTTAATAATAGACCCTACTATTCTTGCCAGTCTTTGTATCCATAGAAGTTAGCCTTTCAATCAAACTATAAGAATTTTGTATTCCTCTTTCTCTTTACTCTTTCTCCTCTTTTTTACTTTCACAATTAAAGTTTGGCCTAATTCATGATATCTAATAACTTGATCTGAATAACGAATTTTCTGCCTTAAATGGGAATAACAATCCACCCGCCAAATTATTGCGACCATAAGCAGACTATGCATTATAATAGAAAACACAGGCTGCAATCATCCTGGAAGATATTGCTTAGAAACAGGTGAGCTAAGCAACATTCTCAAGCATATCAAAATTAACCAAATAACTATTTGACAGCAAACTCGAGTACAATATTAGATATATAAGAATGTCTTAAATTCATTCTCCACACAAAGTGTGGATGATAAGCAAATGGATGATAGTATAGGATTTTTATTAATATTTAGCAATAGCCTCGTAGGAAACTACAAGAACCAAAGCTACCAGCCAACAATGGCCCCTCAAGCTTTCAGCTGAGACAGTACAAAGAGAAAAGAAACCCCTTCTGTACTACCCCATTCCCTTATATACTCTCCCCTCCACTCAATTAGCTATTAGCTTCTCTCTCCTCTAGCTAATTCTAACAAACTCATTGTCTAACCGTTAGCTGACTCATCATTCCCTGGGTCACTCACTATCTGCTCTGCCTTAGTCTTTCTCCTGGAATATGTTAGCATGGGTTTGTAGCCCATGTTCTGTGCCTTCCCCCTATTTCTCCTAGAGTAAGTCAATATGGGTATGACCCGTGTAGCTATCAGTGAAGACCTCTACTTGTATTAATCTATCACAACAGGAGCACTTTTAATAGGACTAGCATATCATTCAATTTATTGCTCCTCAAGGGGAGCAGAAAAGCTTCACATACAGCACTCATGGAATTCAGGTTTAAAAAGCTGAGAGACTGAGAGAAAAAGTAATTGTTCTTAATTCTTTCCTAAAGTAAGTAAATTTATTTATAGTTGAGAACTAGCTACAAATATTGAAACCAATTCAGCTAGAACATAGGAATTCAATTTAGAATATATCTAGTTAATACAAAATCTCTTAAATATCTTACTACTACAAGAAAATAGGAAATCCCTCACTAAAAACTTTAACAATACATACAAGCTATTAACCTCAAATTTATTTAATAGAAATAAGATATCCTAACTACTTTTCTACAAACTTAACAAGATGGTGCGTGGATGTCAATCATGTCCAGCTTGCTAAGAAGCTCAAAATTAGGTCTGAACAATACTTAGATGAGAATGTCATCTACTTGTCGCATTGCCGGAACAAATGAAATTTTTTTTGTGATTATATTGTATGAGGTTTTATGCAATGTTGATGGCAGCCTTGTGATTGCAGTATAATTTAATTGGTAAATTAGTCAGTATTTTCAACTCTCATAAAACACTTTTCAGTTATAACAACTCATAAATTCCACAAGTTATAGCTTGATATTTTGCTTCAGCACTGCTTATTGCAATCACCTTTTGATTTTTACTTAGCCAGGTGACTAAATTACCCTAAACATATGTGCAGTACCTTGATATAGATCTTCTTCTATCTATAGCTGAAACTACACAATCTGCACCAATATACACCTCGATGTTTCACTCTGCTTTTTTGAAAAAGTTGACCTTTTGCTGGTGGACTTTTTGGATAATCTAGAATTTGATTACTAGTTCAAGATGTCCTTAGTAGGACGAGTGCATGAATTGACTAACCATGCTTATAGCAAATGGATATTTGGCCATGTATGTGATAAGTAAATCAGCTTCCAATACCAGCCTTTGATATCCAGAAATGTCCACCAGATTTCCTTCTTTACCATCACCAAACTTGTGATTTCATTAATTGGAAATCTTCAAGTCTACAAGTTTGCAACCATTAATTCCAATATCTTAAGAAGGTCAAGAACACATTCTCGTTGAGAAAAAAATATGTATTTTCCAGATCGAGCAACTTCCATCCCTAGAAAGTGTCTTAAAGACTGTAAACATTTGATCTTAAACTCTGATGAAAGAGAGTTCTTCTACCAACTTATCATAGGCAAGTCAATACACAATTAAAACAACTATCTTCCCATTTTTTTAAGTACCTGACAAATATAGTATGATCAACTTGTCCTTAAGTACACAATTGATTTTAACGACTGAGTAAATCTCTTGAACCAAACCCTTTGATTGTTTAAACTCATATAAAGATCTCCTTAATTTAAATACTTTTGAACCAAATTTTCCATCAAAGGCTAGTGATGCAATCATATATACCCACTCCTTTATATCTCCATTGGAAAAGGCATTTTTTCACATCTACTTATAGTCAAGGCTAATCAAGGTTTACTGCAATTGACAAGAGATCCCTTACAGTGCTTCGACACAGGTGCAAAAGTATCTAGCTAGTAAATGTCACAACTTTCATACAATCGATCTGATTTAAATTTAGTTGTGAACATCCATTTGGACACCACAGTACTCTTCCATCTATGTAGATCCACCACCTCTCATGTCTTGTTTCTCTCAAGAGCCTTCATCTCCTAAAAGACAGGACCCTTTCACTCATGAATCTTTAGAGCATCCTGCACACTTTATGGAGTGTGCAGACAAGATATTTGTGATTGGGGTGGATTTTTGTATGACATTGTTGGGCAACTGGTGTTTGGAACACCTTACACCTCTTCAAACAGCAATGGGGAATATTAATATCAATGGAATAATTGGACTCAGAACACGGACTTTTATTTTGAGAAAGTTTTGGAAACAAGTAATTTAAGCACTAAAAACTTAGATGGCCTAACCTATAATGCCACAACACTATTTTGCTACTCTTAGAAACAATAACTGAATTGAATCAAGTAGGTTGATGCAATCTACTAGAGTTGGTTCCATCTTCAAATATGCAAAGGTCACCACACATTCCAGTCGTCAATCATCCTCCTTATCCTAAAACCCTGAAACTCGCAATATGATGCATAAAATTAACATGACATTGATGATCAATATTTATTTTCTAATGATTAGTAATTATAACATAGATTAGGAACATGAAATATTAAGGAGAAAAGATAGACATATCCATTTTTGCCTATGGAAAAAGAGTTATTCACGATTTTGCCCTTTTCTTTTCCCGCACAAGGAATGTAGAAAGAAAATAGTTTAGACCAACATGTCATGTGACTTGTTGCTCCAAAAGCAATGATCCAAGGATTTGACTAAATTGGGGGCAACAATGAAAAAGCAGTACAAAGGCAACAACCTTTTTCAGCCAAAGAACCAGTTGGATTCTAAGACAAGATTAATGAAGTTCGTATAAATGCTCTAATTGTTCCTTAGTCAACAAAACAATCTTTTATTTCGTTCAATGCTCCTACAACTCCAAGATTGTGCCATCAAAACCACATTAGTTTCCACTAGATTTATTTTTCCATTATGCTGGTTTACCGTGAAGCATGTAAGAATTCTCCTTCGTAAGCCATGGTTTTTTACAATGCTCACACTAAGGCTTCGTATGCATATACCCAAATCCTCTTGTTACAAGAGTTGAGCGCCCTCAAGTTCCTACTTGGGCTCTAAATTGCACAACATCTACTTGGGCTCTAAATTGCACAAGATAACCTTTCTTTTGGACTCCTCATGTAAAACTTCTCAAATAGATGACAATGCTCTCTAACCTAAAATCCGTTTGCTAACTTCATCAAGATCTTGATTAAGACTAACAAGGAATATGTAGACTTGATTATTCTCTTGCCTATTCTTATGGCAAGCATAATCATTAGAATTTTTCCAAAAATCATCATAATATTGATCTAATTCCTACAATAAAGTCATTGTCTCATTATCTCATTGTAATAGGTGATAATATCGTGTTCATCTTGTTTAGATTTCCAAAGTCTTATTTTTAAAATCAAAGATTTGAGATGAGTCTCCAAATTAGAATAACAGTCTCGTAAAGCCTCCCAAAAATTTGACATGAGCTCCAAAGTAATGACAATGGAGTTTCCAAAACGTCATTGTTTCAAGATGTATCATTTTATGCAACTTGTGTTACTTCACTTGTTAATGTCCTTAATTTTTCTCTTTAATTAATTGTCCATTTCATAAATTGTGCCCATTCAAGATAGTTCTTTCCATTGAGCTCGTGGATGGTTAGTTGCAAGCCAAAAGTTGATGTTAAAGAAGCAAGTTGGATGCCCTATGGTGAATCTGCCGAAGCATCTAACCTCAGCTAATCATGATTGTCTTCGTCATGAGAGAAGGTAAGACCACATCACTCAAACACCATGAAATATTTGAATAGAAAATAACCGTTCTTCTTTATTCTTTCACAAAGTGAGTAATTTACTTATAGCTAAGCACTAGTCACAGAATTTTGTAATCAATTTAGTTAGAAGTAAGAATTCAAGTATAAGATAAGAAATTATCTACTGCAAGATAATATAAACCTCTTAAGAAACTACGTATTACAAGATCATACAATATCTCCTAACTAAAAAACCTAATATGAGTCTGAGTAATTAAAATTATATTTTATTTAACAGAAAATAAAATATCATACTTTTTAAAAAAGATCAACAAAAGGTATAAGGTTTCTAAGTTGGAAAATCTATAAAATCTGATAAAGAATTTCCTCAACCAAAAATTGTAAATGTGAATAAAGAGTATAATCATAATATTAGCATCTAATATCAAGAAGAAATTTTCTTCTTCAAAAGCCCTCTAGTTTTTTTTTTTTTTTAATCATCAAACTAAACAAAGAAACAAAATGTTAAAAGTAATCAAACTGAGAAACTTCCTTATATATGTCAAAGGCTCTAGGGATTTGCTTTTCCTAGACAACTAAAATCTGATCACTGAATGTGCATGGGCCTTAAAATTTTTAATCCTTCACTGAGAAAAAGCATATGACAGATGTTTCAGCTGCATAATTGCAAAAGATTAATAACAAGAAATTCTTTGCCTCCATAGATTGGTGTCTTTTATGACTATGCATACTGTTTTATGGAATTCAATCTTGCGACAAGCTTTTGCATTTTGAGACCTTCCAAAAGAAGTGAGTATAAGTACTCTAACACATCTCTTAAGAAAGAATGACAAAAAGCCTATAGGCACTATTGGTTGAAGCACAGATATAACTTCCTTTCAATTTTATTAAATGCTAGCCCTAACTAGTGATTGACTCAAGATCTTGATCTGAATCGGTATGAAATTCAAAGAATATTCACGTGATGTAAATTTGATGAAGCAGTAGTATGCAACCAATAACGAAGATGCAAATACAGATATATGCATAAAATAGAGTGACAACCATAATTTGACTTGTTGATATCTAAAGAAGATCCAAAGATTCAGGCAAATGAACCAAACAAACCTTTCCATTTCTTCTTGCATCAGCATAAGGAATATTTCTGACAACAATAATTCTCCACAATCCAACCTTCATTTGACTATCAAGGACTGTGTTGTTCCTCATATAACTTTCTGTCTCTTCATCAATGAACATGTAGAAAGGAATAGTTTTCCTGGCAGCATCACTGATGTTCTTTGGCTGTTGTATTATGTCATAATTCCCTGGAAAAAGTGCAAAAGTGAGGAAATTTCAAACATAGGTAAGATGAAGTATCTATTCTGAACATCTTAATGCAATACCAAATATGGCTGATGCAACGATGACCTCATGAAATTGCTTCAACTCTGCCAGGTCAACTTCATCAATATCGAAACCAGTACTGTAACCAGGTTTGCTCCCTTTAACAAATCTGATAGACGGAGATTTAAGCAAAAAGATCAGATGTACTAAGAAATGAATGACTACATTTGTTACAACTCATCATCTCTATTGGACAATACTCAGGAAAATATAAAGTCGATAAGTGAAAAATAATTACTAGTAAGAAAGATACCTACCCACAGTGCACTGTCATTGACTCTCGTATATCAAACGAATCATTCCTTTGCTTTAAGGAAGGATATCCACCAAAGTCAGAACCTCCGTGTGGTTCAACTTTAATTGGATTTTCATCCACAATATATGTCAAACTTTGAAGTATCGGTGAATAGGAAGGTGAGTTTGGCATGCTTGCTTTTGCCTGGTCCACAGGTAGATAACATACCTCGCAACCTAAATAATCAAAATGCTGAACAAAATTAATAATATATTGATAGAATATTGGTTTAAAGGTAATAATATTTTGTTCACTAGGATATAAAGGTTTGTGAATAATTCATGTGAAGGTGTTGATGAATTTATTTTGCTAATCATGGCCAAGTATTCAAGCCAAAATGATACCATCAACAAGTAAGCATCATGTATATGTTTTTTGGATTAAGGGAAGCCAGGTCTGGGTGAAGGGTGTGAGTTGAAACCAAGACCTTGTATTGGATGGAAGAACCTCAACTACTAGGCTACCTTTTTCTTGAGCTTTCTGGTATATATACCTTTACGGAAAATGATTACGCTACATGCCCAAAAAAGGGTATGGATCTTTATTTTCACATCAAGAAGTTACACAACTTACTAGTAGCTATTTTAGTAAAGCAATCCAAACAAAAAATAAATAGAGATAATGGAACTATAAAATGATTATCCATTTCAGCAATAGCCGACTCAAAACTTACTTCGTGGTCCAGTTCGTCTTCTACCAGGTGGAGGGGGAGGAGGAAGTGAAAAATTGGCACATGGATGCATTGTACTAATTGACTTTTCATGTTGAAGGATAGGAGAAGCTCTGCTTTTAAACATACGTCCTTCCAAGTTGTTTGAAGTTGAAGTATCACTAAGTCTCTCAATGTTTTGACTACTACTTTCTGGCACATCAGTAAACAAGATAGCAAACCCAAGTTCTTATAATCTACCTTGTTGGAAGTAAAACAAATTGCAAATTAGAAAAAATAACAGATCAAATTAAGAAAATAGACAAAATAACTGATTTGAGGGATACCCTATGGGTGGAAGGTTAAATTGTTGTTATGGGTCTCTTGAAAGAAAAAAGAAAAAAAATAATTAATTAAGCCTACCCTTAAGTCGGTAGATACTCATTATCAACCAACCATTCACCATCTTAAATTTGAAGGAATAACTTCGTAATATTTGCTTTTCCACCAAAAGACGATAATGAAAAAAGATAGCGTTTGCAAACTTTGCATTAGGGAGTTACTTCAGAATGAGAATGGATAATAAGAACTCTACTTAACAAAGGTGATAGGGTCTTTAGGAAGGGATGCGATGCCACTATGAACACTGCTTGCTCTAAGATTTGTACCACAAAAATATCAGGTAAACTGCAAAAATGACCAAGAAAAAGAATATATACATCATCTTAGAATAGTTTCGGGTCAAAACGAAACAAGATATATTTTTGAAACAAACCTTTGTTTGTTGAAAAGGTACCGAAAAGAATAACCAGAAGAGAAAGGGTAAACAAGAGTAGCATCGCAACCCTTCTACTTCCTATAAACCGCCAAATAACTAGGAAATTTCGCTCTTTCTCCCTTGAACTTGGTAATATCTTTGTAGAAGTCTTTCTTGCAATAGCTGATAATTTTGCTGAAGACTGCAACGATCCATGGCTTCCCCTCAAGCCCAATGACCCTCCAGTCATTGTACCTCCAAACTAATAAAATAGAGGCTTCAAAGGAAAGAGCAGATAAGTATAAGAAGTAAGCATAGCATTCTACACACGCAATTTTTTATCTCAATTATTTTCTGCTTTCCTTTTCTTATCAATGTACTTGTCAACTTATGTTGAAAACTGAAACTATTATCCTACATGTACAAAACTTGATTAAGAGCATGTAATAAATAGAAAATATTCTCAAGGTCCATTCTGCTTCCACCAAGATTGATAGTCCTTACAGAGTAGTTCTTACATCATTTTCTGACCTTAATAAAAATCAAGGACTATGAAAAGAAATCCTACTAAAATCTGAACAGTAACAAACATGATTCAATCAAGCCTTTAATCGTGTCAGTAAGTTACCATCAAGCCACAAAATCTTAGGACCAAACCACTATGGTATAGAGGAACATCATTATGAAACTCTTATCAACCACCTTGCTTTGCAACATTTATTTGCCAAAGAAAACGAAAGACAATTACAAAGTATTACCAATCATTTTTGTGTCAGAAATACCATATTCAAACTAGGAGAAATTTTAAATTACAGAAAATTTCAGGAAATTGTGCAGCCTATGCTTTTAGGCAGAACAATTCTGCTAGCCTATCATCATTGGATATGGTAAGTATTAGAAGAGGCAATACATCCCTGCAACTCTAAATTTATTTTTTTTTTTTTTTGAGAAAAACTTTGAAAGCTAGTAAACAGACCAAGTGCTAATATTTGTTTATGACTAAGAACGACCTTGAGGCCATAAAAATTTGAACTTCAAATGTCAGCAATTAACACATGCCAAATGTCCTATTATAAGTATCCCAAGCCTTGAAGCCTCGCTCAAATATACAGGTTTATTATGATTCAATACATTGCCCTCAGGTCTATGCCATAATGTAGATGATAAAGTGAACTAAAGGACAGGAGAAGGAAGACAAGGCACAGAAACACCTAAATACCCAGATGTCAAAATCAATGAATAACATGAAGAGCAATTCCCAAATGGGAAAATATTACAACTTTCTCAACACAAGCCCATCTGTCTCTTAATCACTTCCACGGAAAAAAATAGAAACGAGTAAACATAATCAAATCTTACCAAAGAGGGCATACGGATGCAAAAGGGATATAGAAAGGGTAAGAACAAAAATAGGAAGTGCATCAAATCAAAAAAAAAAAAAAAACCAGAACACTGGTATATACGATCACTAAGAAGACTAAACAAGCGCATACAACACAATGGCGAGCAATTAATGGAACCAAAAGCAAGAGAACTACTTACCGTCGAAACCCTTTTCGCAACAGAAAGCAAGTGATTCAGCGATTGGGTGGAAAAGAATTTTAAGATTGTTGAATGATATTGAAAAAGAGGGAAGTTGTCCCAACAGCAGAAGAGGCAACAGCGCCATTTGTTATATATGTGTAGTAAAAACATACAACAATTTCTATTTTAGTTATATTATTCTTTTGAAACCATTTTAATGTAATCATGAAAAAATCAAACTATTTAGGTTGAATATATTAAATTACTTAATATTTAATATTAATTTCTACATAATTAGTTATAAAATATTTAATTATTAATGTATTATTGAAAGCACATATAAAAATGATTAATTATTGATGTATTATATTATTTAAAGCAAGAAGAAAAGAGGCTTTTTAGTTTGGTGATTTGCAACGTTGAAACTTAGGGGTAAGTTTTTATTTAAATTTCAAGCCTTCAACTTTAGTTATTCAAGCCTTCATCTAAAAGGGAAAAAAAAAATACAAGGCACAACCGCACTAGCCTAGCATTTAACCCACAAACATAACAATCCTTGTTTAAGCCATTTTAAATAGAACAACAACTGGGATAAATAGCCATAACAACATTCAATATTTGAAGAGTGAAGCTGTTGAGGACCAGTGAAGATTAAAGAGCAGTGACCTGGTGGTGGACTTGAAAGGCATTGAGTAGACAATACAGCAAAGGATCGATGGGCAAGGAGACTAGGAAGCGAAGCTTGGATGGGAGAGGACCCATCGACAAACTCGACATAAAAGAGGGGAGGGGAGAGGAGAGGAGAGAAAACTTGTGTTTGAGGAGTGAAAGTGAGGGAGAGGGGCTTAGAGCTAGGGTTAAGATTGAAGATGTAGTTTTGTAAATTTATAGTTTCAGATTGTTATTGACATTTCGAATATCATCCAATACCTTGGGCAGCACGCTCTAGTGTTTGATCACACGTCGACTTGTACCAATCGAAAGGATATGATTTTTTTTCACCAAAATCTAGAGGAAAAGATATCTTATTTTTATCAATTGGACTTGGATTGTGTGAAAGGAAATTTTATATATTTAGAGTGGTTAACCATTTATGGATACTCTAGACTTCGATTTTGTTTCTTATAAATGAAATTAACATTGAAGTTACAATATGAGAAGCTTCCTGTACACGATGTCTAGGGGTAAAACAAAGAACCAAAAGTAAGAACACAACATTACAAACACGTTAATGAGATTCTGATTAACATGATTCATTTACAAATGCTTAATTGGATAAAAACCGAAACTTTTCAGAAGCAAGTAAAAGATGTGAATCCTCCCATAATCCTCCATTTCCACTTTTCTGATTCTGCCACAAAGTTCAAGATCAGATTCAAAGCTTTTACCAACCAACACTAAGCCAGAATCTGATCCCATGTTCCTGTCTGAAATACCAATCCAAAAACCCCACTCGGCAACACTTTCTTAATTTAGAGAAATTCCCATACATGCAAAGTTCCTTCAAGTTCAGCGATGTCCAGCAAGTTAAGGGACAGCACAACTTAATCGTACTTTTCTCTCCAGGAATAAGCGAGAAAAAAGACCCAAGAAAGAGCCAACGCAATATCACCAACTACCTGTCTAGGCAAGTCATGAGTGAGATCTTCGACTTTTCTCTCGAAATACACTCTCCAAACTGCCACTGAAACATGAAGCAGAACGCAGCCCTTGGCAAAGAAACTCTGGAACTCCCTTTCTTTAACAAATGCCACCATGAACAACAGGAAGCCAATGGCAAACAAAAGCAACCCAGAAAAGGAATCAGAGGTTTGGATCAAGAGTTGGTCATGGGCTGTTGATCCTTTAAGCTTGGTTGCTACTTCAATGCCATGGCCAAACACTGTAACCTCATTTGTGTAGAAAACCATTAGAGCTCCACATGTTAAAGCTATTAAAGAATGAAGAAAACATATCAAAAAAAACCCAGATGAACCCATTCAACTAGAAACCGATATGAATCTTTTTCTCCTTTGCTATCTAAATCAAAAACTTCGGATCATCTATCATAACCTTCAAATTCCATTTCAAAAACTTGGGCTTTCCAATCAAAACTAAAAGTTAAACGAAGCCAAACAATCAAAATCCATAGCAACCTCAAAAAACAAACTCCAGTTACAACTCTCACCAATCTCAACACAGCTCAGAATCAAAAACCAAAGATTGTCAAACACCAAAAACCCGCATAAACCTTGACTTCCACTTTCAGAGCAGGAGAGACGAGTATACAGAAGCCCTTGATCTACACCAAAAACCTTGTCAGAACCGTGACCTTACAGCCAGTTGTAAAGCGAGACCAGGATAGCGATTCCAGAGATCTTTCAGATCCAAAGGCGTGACACTAATGGCTGACGAGGCATTAAACAAAGGAGACAAAAGAAAACTCGAAGGTGGTGGAGCTTAAAAAAACTAGAGCTTTTAGGTTTTAGCAATCTTGAGTATGGGTTGCCATTATTCGTTCACATTTATAAAAGAAGACAAAGATAATGTCCATGTCCATCCATCTAGGCAGACCACAGTGTGTATTGGCCTCTTGATATTGGGTTAAGCATTACCAATGTTTTCGTCAGTTATCTGTTTGCTTTTAAAATTGTCGCCGCACAAATTCTGATTATCTGATAGGCAATTCTTTTCTAATGTAAGAGTTAAGGTATCTCTAGTTCAAAGATGGTCCTATTTCCTTGCCACGCCTTTGTAGTTTTTGCCTTTCTTTCTTCTGCAAAGCAATGCAACATTTGTGGTGCTCACGCCAAATGGATTCAAGTCTCTCTCTCTCTCTCTCTCTCTCTATTTAATTTAAGTTTTAAATTAATAATGATTATAATTCTAATTAGTAATTAATTTTAAATAATTAAATAATATATATTCAATAAATAATAAAATCAAATTATAATAAGAGAACGGAAAATTCATCCTTACTTAAAAATTTTCAAAAAATTAAAAATTAAAAGAGATTAAAAATATTAAATGAAAAAATTAAATAAATTTTTTATTGAATTTAAAAATAAAATAAAAACAAAAACAAAAATAATAAAAATATTGTATGAATCTAATAATATTACTAGGATTTTGATGAATTGAACAAGAGATTTCACTTTTAAACTCTTATCGTAGTATTTAGCAATACGAACCAACAACAAGATATTACTAAAGTATATCTATATGAAGAGTAAAAGTTATGGTTGATTACTCAATAACACAATAGAATTAAACGAATTGATATATATATAAAAGAACTATTAATTCTTCAAATGAAACCAATCTCACATCTCACATCTCAAAATTTGCATAATCTTGAGTCTCGATTTAATAGATTTTAGTGTGAGAAGCTCCTTCGTCTCTTTTCCATGGCTATTTATTACTCATTTCTTCTTCTTCCCTTGTCTTTGTGTCTGTGGTTTCTAATTGGTTTTCAATCCTTAGCACTCCTCCTAACTCTTGTTGTGCTCTTATCCTTTTCCATCTTCTTGCTTCTCAAAATTTTTCTAGTTTGTGTGACTATCAGTTTGACCCAAAGATTTAGGGTTTTTTTTGGTAAATGAATGATGTATTGCTATAAATGGAACTAATTACAACTTTACAAAAGAGTTCTTATATAAACACTCTGCTACTCTAATTTAAGACAGGAGCTAAAGAAGATGATTTCAAAAGATTAGAAGAACAATTTAAGAAGCATTATATGTTAAAGTTTCCAAGTACTCTTGACATCCGTGGTTAGTAGCCTATGAACACCTTTGGCAAAAAGATACTCGCTTATCTTATTGATGAATCTTTCAGCTAAGTTGTATTTCTCTTCTTTTTTCTCAGTAAATTTCTGGTTGTTTCGTTCTTTCTATATGTTGTGTGTAGTGTAATATCTCACTTTCATAGAACACATACCCGACATTTTAGAGAACATTCGAGCACATATCCCATAGAAGCGGCATGTTAGAGCAGTCACATCACTTATCCTGGCATCATATAGAACATAAACATTTAAGAAAAACTAAGTTGTCTCATTTCATTGATGAACATAAGCATAAATTGTCATTACATTCCTTACATTTAATTCATAAACATAACTATCCATTGTGTTATTACATTCATAACTCCTGTTTATACAATACATGACATGTCAAAGTTTGCAACTCTATACAATGTGTACAACATAAAACTAGGTACTGGACCAAAATATTTTATCTAGACGCTTCAATATCAATTGATCAGACCTTTGAGCCATTCTTGGTTTCAAAATGGACAACACTAGTTTGCTATTAGATTGTCTTAGAAACTAGGTTATCCCAGTACCTGAAAATTAACGATGCAATTTTGATGAGTTTGCGAATTCAGTGAGTGAACCATCATCGACGAGTTCACTCAAGTCAGACACAATATCGCAAACACATATAATCCAAGTTCTCAAACACATCATATTATTTAAAATCAAATCCCAATTATCACATCATTTAATTGCCTACCAAATCACACACACACATATATATATATGTACCCAAATGCACATATGACTTTACTTTCTTTTTAATTTTGTTGTGACTGAGTGCTATTTAATTGTTCCGTATTCGTTGCAGATACCGAGCTCATTTTAGATGTTGTCCCGCACCTATTGTGAATACCAGGTTCATTAATCATTGAGCCTATGGCTTTGTGCGCACATTTCTGAGCTTTAAGCTCTTTTTTCACTTTGGTCGCTGACCGCGCATCATAACGCTAATCAAAATTAAATAACTAGACTACTACTGTAGCAGTGGCGAGTCTAGGTCGATCCCACAGAGAGTGCGTGTAAAGTTTAAGGAATGAAATTTACTGGTGTTTAAGAAAAAGGGGGGGGGTTTGGATTTTTAAAGATGAAAATAAAATAAAATAAACTAATAAAAACAAATTAAAGAAAACATGCAATAAAATGAAAAATGTGGGGAATTCGATAGGGATCTGGTTCTTTGGTTCAATCTCGGCCTAAACCCTGACTAAGCATATTTTATTAATTTGTTGTTCTTTAACCTCTTCTAGAAATTATTAATCGTAGGTTAAAAATTAACCCGAGTTTTTCCTTAGATTTTGTTTAATCAAGATACGATCGTTGATTAAACCTAACCACCGAACAACCTAGGATACGATCTCTAGATTTAATTAGGCAGTAGTATTATGAATTAGGAAAATCGATTAATCAAGGCAATAATCACATACGATGCGTCATTTAACCTAGGTCATGTTATCCATAACGATTACGAATCATTAATCGCTACACGTGAATTTCAACATAACAATTACGAATTATATCGAAATTCTAGCAATAGGTTCGAAATTAACAATTTAATGAGCGCATTAAAATCATCAATTCACGATACTCAATAGGTTCATACACAAATAACCAAATAATAACGAAAATTCGATTATCCATACACGAAACCCAAATCAGTTAAAATCGGATAACACAATCAATTCCTAATGAGAGAAATAAACAACAAAATAATTAAAATAATACTTAACCCGAGTTGTCGGTGTCGATTTTACTTTCGAACTGGTATCGAGACGTTTAGCTCTTTATGAGTCTTTCCCAAGAAAATACTTCATCCCCATCCAAAGTAGCTACTCAAATACCCCTTCTATTCTTCTTGTGCCGACTGCCTTTGCTCTGCGTTGTTTCTCTTGATTTATTCTGCGCCTCTTGTAGCTTTGTCTCTGGCTTCTACGGTTTGGTTCTGTGGCAGCACTATTCATTGACAAGACCAATTAAGTTTGCAACTCTTCTTTAAAAACCTGATGCTCCTCCCTTGTGCGTCTGTCACGTGTTGCATCTGCTGCTCCTCAACGCCGCGTATTACTATGCTTCATTGGTTGCCTATTTATTTCTTCTGCTGCTGTATGACTACCCAAAACGACGCCACCCTCGCTGTTGGTTTATTTCCCTTGTGTAGCTAATTGCGTGATTCTCTTGACAATTTAATTTTTAACCGTTTAAACCTTCTGCCTTGTTGTTGCCGCACTATGCTTGCTCCCCATGTTTGTGTTTGTGTCCAACATGGCTTCTTCTTACTGTTTGATGATGTGACCAATAAAGGTCACACATCAACTTAAAACATTTGCTTCTCTTGATCTCTACTGTTGCTCTCCGTCACTGCTTGTGTTGATTCAATTAGCTACTATAAAAATCCCTTATATCGCCTCTTGTTTTATTCTTGTGTCTTGTACGTTGTTTCACGCACGCCTCCTGTTGATTTATTTTATGCCCCTTGCATGATTTTTATCTTGGACCATTTAATTGCCAAGTGTTGTAGCGTCTCCTCCACTGCGTTTTAAATCAAAACGCATGCATCTGTTACGTTTTCCTCCTGTGCTTGTTGATTTCTTGTATAACATCGTATATAATTGGACAATTAAGATGCTTTAAATTTTTTTTCTTCTTGCTCCATGAAGACAAGCAAAAATAAATATTCAGAAAATAACTCAAATGTTGCTTTTGACTCACTTTAATTTCTTTGCTTCCAAATTGTACCTAAAATCAAATATAAATTAAAATGAGTATCTTAAGCATTTTTATGTTAATAATTGCTAAGTGTAAATGATTAAAAATATCAACAATTAAACACATATCAATTATTATAGAAAATTGTTATAGTATGGGCTAGATGTGAGTACACCTCTAGGTAGTACTACTGTCTTAGAAGAGGTTTGCAAGGGGTGCTCGATTAAGATTGATCAAGCAGAGTTGATGGCAGACCTGATTGTATCACAGTTGAGGGAGATAGATATGATTATAGGCATGGATTGGTTCACTGCCCATAGGGCCATCATGAACTGTTACACCAAGGAGGTTGTACTGGAATCTCCTGATCAACCGAAGGCGGTTTTCAGGGGAGTTAGTTAGGCAGTGCCAGCTAGGATGATATCCTTCATGAGTGCATTGACGCTGATGCAGGGAGGATGTGAGGCTTATCTGGCACATATCATTGATACTAGAGCCGAGTAGAGTATGCAGGACATTCTTGTGGTTAGGGAGTTTCCGGATGTATTCCCCGAGGAGCTACCTGGTTTACCACCAGATCAGAAAACGGAGTTCATAATTTATCTAGTTCCAGGTGCTGCTCCTATATCTATTCCTCCTTATAGGATGGCACCTGTGGAACTGAAGGAGCTGAAGGCTCAGTTGTAGGAGTTGTTGGAAAAGGGCTTTATAAGACCCAGTGTTTCACTTTGGGGAGCTCCAGTGCTATTTGTGAAGAAGAAGGATGTGACTTTGAGGTTGTGCATCAATTATAGGCAATTAAATCGGGTGACAGTGAAGAATAAGTATCCGTTGCCTAGAATTGATGATTTGCTTGATCAGTTGCAGGGAGCTCAGGTATTTACTAAATTGGACTTGAGGTCAGGGTACTA
>JAOSBK010000005.1:30099567-30127754 GCA_027568895.1 Erythroxylum shatona | reverse complement strand
TTCATGAATGCATGTATACCATGTGCATGTGCAACAAATCATCAATCATAGAGGCTATATGTTATATGTTCATACCGTGATATAATTTAATACTCCTAGCCCATCCCAATTTACTAAAATACCCTTCCCATTGGTGATGGGATGTTACAGTAGATACCGGGCTTATTAATCGTTGAGCTTGTGGCTTTGTATGTACATTTATGAGCTTTAAGCCTTTTTTGCACTTGGGTCACTCCGGTCATAACTTCTTTATCTGTTTATGCATTTCGATGTAATGAGATGCAACAATTCACATATGCTGCATTCATTATTTCACATTTGATATATTCCAGTATTAAATCATATTCTTTGGATCTAAGTCCGACATTCATTATTCAGTTGAGCATTTATTTCCCACATTCACATACACGTAGTTAACACTACCAATACAGTCCTGAATGTTGAATTCCTCGGACAATCAATTGTGTGAAATCATCAATATCACAATCATATCCAAATCATTTCAATATATATAGATATAAGGATTAAATAAAAACAATTCAAACAGAAGCACATATCTAATTGAGATCACATATCTAGGTTACTCATAGTTTACTCCAGATTAGCTATTGCCTTGATGATCCGATAATGTCTGGATGTTGTCAATCAATTTGTGCTTCTATATCATACAATACACACTTATTTACATATTACTAACTTATTTAATCAAATAAGTGCTCAATCTTATACATGTATATATGTTATGTTCAATGCATTCTCAATTGACTATCCCAGGTATATAACCTTACACACAAATCTTACTCACTCATTCATCTTAACTTGTGTTCATAAGAACATCCTTATACTATTGACATCTCATACTTTCCAAAGTCACATGCATTGATATCAAATAACTCATTTCTTGAATTATACATCATTTAAGAACCTAAACTCGTCAAACACTTAATTAATTGATTTAACATCAAACTAAGCTCATTTTAAGCCTTAATCAAGTCTTAAAGTATCAATGTATACTATTTTATCCTTATATAACTCAAATAGAACACAGAACACAAACTCTCCTTTCTGCCAAGTATTTCCACAATTGTGGAAAGGAACCATACAATTCCCACGATCGTAGGATATGTGATCCGAGACCCACCTTCCTTTTCCTTCAAATTTCTTCCATATTCTAACTCTTTCATGATAGTTCTTCAATTATAGCTCACTTATACTTCAAGGATACTTCAATTTCTCATCATTTCATCTCAAACTCCAAGCCAAAATCATTTAATTGACAATTCATAAACAATTTATCTCTTAGACATCGTCAATCAAATAAATGCTTTCATTTACTATCTTACAATTTACACCCTAGTTATTTTCCATTCCAAGAATATTACATTAGCATCTTTCTTTAGCATAAATTCATCTTCAACTTACCTCTAATCTCAACCTAATTCATTCTAAAAAACAATCTATAACCTAGGGTTTCCATACATCAAAACAAAACCAATTTATTCATCATATTTCAAGCACATCTCATCATCAACCTTGCATGCAATTCATCTCAATTCATACGTAACCAATCTTTATGGATGTTATGCTCACCTATAACTCAATAAGGTAATCAAATACTTACTTGCTTGTCTCATGATTTCCTCAATCAATAAGTTAAGCAAGTCTCCCAAAAATCATGCATACATTAAGAACAAGATGGGATTAAAGGGTTTCAATTTACAAGATGAGGGTTATGAAATTGTAGCAAAACTTTAGGGTTTTAAGGATTGTGTAAAAGTGTCATAGGTAGGAGGAAAGAAGAAGAAACAATAGATCAAAATATGAAAGATGGTGATCTTACAAGAGTGAGAAATATGGGTAAGGTGTGTGGTGAAGAAGATAGACATGTGTTATGCCAAGTGTCAAGCTAAGAGCTATGCTATGTGTTTTTCTCCTACACTCCCAATTTTCACTCCTTTATTAGTCCATTTGTAATTTAATCTCTAGATCATATGTCACTCAACTATACCTCCATTTGTCAGTCTTTTATTCAAGTTAATTCTCACTTTATTATTGATGCCACATGTCACCATCTCATAGGCTCATTCAACCTAAATTCCCATCTATCATTTTATCATGCCCTTTTAACACTTTTCTTAGACTAAATGCATATATCACTTTATCAATCACTCAATTAGAACAATAAATTCTCAATTCACTAATTTTAATTCATCAATCAAAATTCAAAACATAATTAATACACAAGCATGTCATAATTATTTAAGATATTTCATACCCTAGAATATATCAGTGAGTGTATGTACTATTTTTACAACGTCCCTAAATCATGATTCATGTGTATATGTAAATGTAAAGTATGCAAATGAAATGCACTTCATGAATTCTCATATGATGACTCAATCCAACAGTTAAAGTCCTAAGTATAAGAATGGGCTACTACATATAGCCAGTGAGAATGCAGTAGAGAAAAGAGTAACATTTAGAACTCCTTCTTTCAATTTGCTAATGATCCACGCCAAGACAAAATCTCAATCATATCGGTCACAAGGCGACAACAATAGATGCAAAACACAACTCCATATGGCTTTTAAATAACAACATTGGAAAAATAGATTGTTTCGATCCTTTGGAGCGAAGTTACAGATAATACATAAGTCAACAACTTTTCTGTTCTGGTTATGTGTAGTTAGGAGTTGATTTTTAAGAGCAAGCCAAGTAATGAAGGTTGCTTTAGGACAAATGGTATTGTGCCATACAAGTGAGAACCATGGAGCTACTGTTGATTTATTAAAAATGAGTCGATAGCAAGACTTATTGGGAGAGACACTAGATGAATTTAAGCTCCAACATATGTTATCCTCTTTAGTTGTATTAGAAAGCTATGGAAGATGGTTTAGAAGAGATATGCATCCATGAAAGGTGACTTGCCAAGCATTATTAACCTTCACATTTGCTTGCATTAATCTTGCTAGATGATTTAAAGATTAATTTATGTTTTTTTATTTAGGAAAATTTTGAGAAGGCAAGGGTTAGTAGATAAAAAAAATGAAAAGACCTTATAATTAAGGGTTAAAAGTCATTAGTAGTTTTCCAAAATAAATATGTAAGATCTATATTTGCAAGCTATTCTTAAATTAATAAACATTATATTATTTATTGTGCCTTGTTTTTTTGTTTCATAAAATAGGATGAAAAGAAACTACATAGACAAGAGTATGATAAAATCACACTATATAAAGTCACTCACTATAAGGAAGGAAAAGGATGAGTGTCAGAAGAAGTAGAAAACAACTATGTAAGTTTGTTCAATAATTTTTGTTTATTTATTAATGCAGTAATAAGTAATAATATGTGGATTGAATATTGGTTTTCTTTTTATATTTTAGAATAAAATGCAAGAGTTATTAAGGAAGTCTAAGCTTGAGGAGGCTCAGTATGGAAGACATTTGTGATATAGTACTTGGTAATCGTTTTGGCTATGTGAAAGGCCTTACCTATGGTCCTAAGCTAAATGTTTCAACCTCAACATACAAAATAATCATTGAACATCTTTAAGAGGAAAACAACAAGCTTAAGGCTACATTATAGGTTAAAGTAATCAGGGGAGAAGAAATTTGAACTAAATTAGCAAAACATGATATGTTATTCAAAAGTTTACTTAGCCCAGATTGTAATGGAAATGAAGAGGAAATTAAAGGGTAGTAATTATATCTCCTATACTTACTATATCACTTCCTGTATGTAATATAAGTTAATTTTAATACTTTTACTTGAATTATAGAATGGATGAAGATGCAACTAATGAGTAATTATGATGTGAATTGTAAAGTTATATGGTGTTTGCTTTAATCAGAACAAAATGCTTAGTGTACCAATACTCTAATTATATTTTTAATTGATTTTAACCAACCTTTTAAAATGATTATAGGTACATAGACTTGGACAACACTAGGTAGTCATTAAGTTATACTCAAATTGTAACATCTCATTTTCTCATATTAAGGGTTAGAACCCTAGAATAGTGTACACGAGAGATTATTGAGAAGTTAAAAAGTGCATTTCATGCTCGTGCCTAATATAACATACATGCATATGTGAATATTAATTATTGCACACATTAAAATGATTGTACATGTATTCATTGACATTTTTCGGGCATAATTGATTTACAAATGAGATTATATTGAGAATTATGGATTATATGTATTGAAAATAGATTTGGTGATAATAATTGTTGATCTAAAAATTTATTGGTAAAATTTAGAAAAATTATGAAATTTTGGGTATTTTAGACCAAAAAAATGCCAAGTGGCAGGACAATTAATAAATGGTAGTAGAAATAAGAGTCAAATGGTAGTGAAAATTTTTATAAATGACATTGGGATTTAATGGCATATGTCATTAAAAATTGGGAGACAATTGGAGAAGAAATTGGAGACAATTGAACTAATTAAATAAAAGACCAAGGAGAGACCATAAGAAAGTGACATGTGGCAAGTGACAAGTGTCACTTACCACACCATATGCCATAACCCATGAAACTCTCCCAAGTGAAGGACTATCTTCTCTTTAATTGGTCTTTCACTTTATTAATTACTTCATCTTTTGTTAATATCTCTTCTCATCTTCTTCGATCTTCTTCACCTATGATCCTCTCTTTTTTCCCTATAACGTAAGCCTTGCTCTCACCCTTTTTTGTGATTATCATTTTGTTGTCTTCTTTATTTGCCACAAGAAGACCTAATCCTACCACCCTTGAATGATGATGCACATGTGAGAGAAGAAACCTAGGGCTAAGAGAGATCATCATAAAGAGTTTGAAGAATCTTGGAGCTTAATCAACTAAGTAACATGCCAATTCTCATAGGATGTATGAATATGAAACAAAATGGTGATTAATTGATATTAAATGATAATGAGACTAGTGGTCATTATACATGTACATCGTGGATGAAGAATGAGCATATTGATGTCTTGTTTCTTTAAGTGTATGATGAGTAATAATAAAGAGATCTTGTTCTAAATTTTAGTGTGTTATATTTGTTCATGATTTGCTTAATAAAAGGCATTTATGATGATAGATTAAGGGATGAATGATTATGAAAAAGGAAGTTTGAAAATATGATGATGTGTGGATGAAGAGATAGATAGAGTTATGTATTACTTTGTGTTAAGATGAGTGATAATTCATGAGTTTCGAGCTAATAAGGAAGAGTATTATGATGTCTGTAAATGAGATGAATTAAGGTGATATTTAGGAATGAAATGAAGGTAAAAATGAAGTAGAACATGTGCAGAAAATTAACGATGAAAGTGTATAAGAATATATTCTATTTTGGTGTTTATGATCAAGCATGGATTTTGATTTGTGTGTGAATGATATTGAAATTAAATGGAGCTAAGAATGAAGATCAAATGAAGTAAAAAAGATGATCTATGTACAAGATGTGTTAAATGTAAAATGTAGGAGTTAAAAATTTGGAAAATTGAGAGAGAATGGCTGGAATATGTTAGCTATAACATTTTCACTTGACATGCATCTGTATTTTAGCCATATCTTGATCTATACATATATAAATGAGATTATTTTAAGTTTATATTAAACTAGAGACAAATAGCTATATTTTTCATTAAGGAATCAACTTTGAATTCTGTATCTAAGAGTTTCGAAACTTAGCATGAATTTGAGTACTATGTGTTATCGTTGTGTAAGAATAGTAAGTAGTACTTTGAGTATAACTTGTAGAGTACTAAACCAAACTGTGTGAACTTGGTGTCATTAAAAACTTAAGACATATAGGAACATTTGTTTAGAAGAATGTGTTGCCTAAATACCTCATTTTCTATGTTAAAATGGCCATGCAAAATTGACCTGAAAATCTATCATAAGAAAAAAAAATGGAAAGGCCATAAATGTGAGTTATTCTTCTTTTGTGTGATGTTTGAAACAAAAAATGGTAAGGTACTTTCATATGAAGCATTTAGGCTTGAATGTGATCTTGAATGAGCCTAGTTGATGTTGAATTGAGCGATTAAAGTAAGGAAAGTGTATTAGGTATTAAGGAATGATTTAAAGATGATGTTAATTGGTTATGAGATGTGTATTAGGGAAATGTACCTAAGATTGTCATTGAGCATACATTGTACATAGTCCATATATACATATATCCATAAATGAGTACTTATATACTTATGCAAAGTTGTAATGTGTGTAAATATGTGTTGCATGATATAGAAAAGCAATTAGAGCAACAATATACAGATGTTCCGAAACTTTGAGGTAATAGCTATTTGGAGCAAACTATGAGTAACCTAGATGGTCTCACTATGATTATTTGTTTGTTTGAATTATTATGTGATGTGCATGTACATATTCTGGACATTGAATGTCCAAGGTGTTTGATACATGAATAACATTGGAAGTGCTCATTGAATGTGAATTTGACTGAATATGTGATTTCTTAACTTAAATATTAAATGTCGAACCAAGGTCTGATGAAAAATGTAAATGAGGCTGTGAATGTGATTGGTTAAACACAATGATTGAATATGTGTAGTGCATTGTATTACATGAATGCACGAAAGATAAAGACAGTTGTGATCGAAGTCGTCAGTAAAAAGAGCTTAAAGCTCAGAACGTGCTAAGAGCCTTTGGCTCAATATGTAAAATGAGCCTTGTATTCCCAATGGATAAGGAACAATATTAATGAGCTCGATATCCACAACGAATCGGGACTATGAAAAAGACACTCAGTCACAACAACGAAATAAACGAACGTGAGTCTTATGAGCATTGCATATACAATTGATGTATGTACGAATTAAATGATTGTAATGTCTTATTGAATTATGTTGAATGAGAAATGTGAAAATTGTGTACAAGGTATTTTGTGATGCTACATGATGATATTTAAATGATATGAACTATATGATTGTATGGATTGTTGTGTTATGTGATATGAGTGAACCATTAAGGATGGTTAACTCACGAAGTTCGCAAAACTCACCAAAAATTGCACATTGACTTTTTAGGTTCGAGAGAGACGATATGACTTCTAAGTTAATCTAGAAGAGAACTAGTATTGATTTTGGATAGAAGATATGGCTCAAAAGTCGATCAGCTAGGACTGAGAGATCTAAATAAATTTTTGTATAATCCCTCATATATGTAGCATGTTCTGTATACAGAGATGTAAACTCTGATTAGTTTTTGATAATGTATGTATATGGATGTTGTTCTAAAGCTACAATGTACATATTGTTTAAGAAATGAAATCAGGAATTTGGGTTTTAGCTAATGTTTTAATTTATAATGCCATGAGTAAGTTAAAGTGATGTAGGTGGTGCACCGCTTCCGTCGGGCATATGCTCAAATGTCAGAAGGACATACGGGCATAAATGTCTAATGGGGAAGGGGTGCCACATAAATGTCTTTTATAATCTGACGATTTTGTCAATATGTCAGACATATTACAATTTTTGAAGTAATCTCTTTACTTATTTTTTTGTCTATAAAATTTGCTTAAGTTGTCATTAATATCTTTTATAGGAATAAAGGATCATCCTTTACTGTAATATTACTTTTGTTGGTACAATTTAATTATATTTATATAATTATACTTTATACATAAAATGCTCGACATTTTGAATTAATAATATTTCTATACAATTTAATTCTATAATGATAACCAGATAATTCACAATGAAAAACGTATCGATGCATGAAATACCAAGTTATTTTTCAATATCATGTATTAAAAACATAACAAATAACATGTTACTATATTATTAAAATGTAGCAAATAATATATTGACACGTTATAAAACATGTAGCAAATAACACATCGCTACATTATGAAAATTTTAACAAATAACATATTGTCATATTATAGAAAATGTAGCTAAGACTATGTAGGTATAAAGGAAAAAAAACATAGCAAAAAACTATGAAGTATCTTCCTTCTTCTTTTTGTTCCATGTGCAAAAGACACCTTACATTTTAAGATCCAAGACTTGAATATCTCTAATTCACTACATTAATTATGGTTTTGAGCCATTTTCTTTAGGCTCTAATTATAAGTTACCAAAACTTTATCTTCAAACATATTGATAGCATCATCTAATCTCATAATAGGGATGATGTTAGGACGCTAGGAATTGAAGTCTATTATTAGCACGCAAACTTTTGCATAGCTGATCCTTTTCACTAGGGCAGTAGTTTCATCAATGTACAGAGGACTTCTCACATAACTAGCAAGGTGTCTCGATACTTTCGTTGTCCAGTACTCCAAAGGCATGATTTGCAAGTTCATTGACAAACTCATTTATGCATATATATTTTCATATCTTTTGGATGAGTTTTTGTCACTAAAATTGGTCTTCATGATTTTATTTGAATATTATTTGAATTATTGTGCCTTACATTTAATTTGTGTTTTATAAGGGCAAAAAATTGTTGTATTTTGGTTTAACTGTGATAAATTATTTTTTTTGGGCAATTGATGCTACATTATTTGTAATATTTATTGTAGGGTATTTGAAGAAATTTAAAAAAAAGCAACATCACGCATGGGAGTGGAGCAATTAAATTAAAGAGGCAAGCTAGAGAAGAGATGTTGGCAGCTGGTGGGTTTTAAAGATAATAAGGAGAACTGACGCAAGTGGGGCTCCAACACACCAAGTTATCAACGTTACACATTAGAGGTTGTGTGTTGAATTAATTGGCTTCTCTTTTAACAAAGACGCTGACCCACTAGCTAGTGGAGAGACCCACCAACATGCAGACATCAAGCAAGGAAAAGAACAGTCCAAAATAGCAAGTAAAAAAGGGAAATAATGCAAACCCACACAAGAACAGAGCAACAGTTGGAGGGCGTGAATAATAGGCAGAGGGACGCACCATGCCAAAGTAGAAGAAAGGAGGGACACGTGACAGCTACACCAAAGAGAAAGTTACAAGAACGTGGCAGCAAAGACAAGGAGGTGAGCAAGAGAATAATCCACGCCAAAGACACCAGCTAGAGACACTTGATGAGAGGAAGATGGGTGGCGTGAAGGCTGGAGATTAAAAGAAGGTGAGACATGGGCAAAAAACATTTTCAGCAGGGAAGCTTCCATTTGGAAAAATAATAAACACATCTTAAAATAAAGAGAGTGACTTGCGTGAGTGTACGTGTATGGCTTGAGAAGCAAAAATCGTGTGTGTAGTGTGCTGTGGTCTGCTGCTGGTGGCGTTGAAGTGTTGAGTGAGAGTGGAGGTTTTGCGACAGTGTGAGTCATTTGAACACAAAATAAAAGAAGACCTTGTGTTGTGTTGCATGAGTGTGCTACGTTGTTGTGCTGTTTTGGAGTGGCTTTGAATTAAAAATAAAATAAGAGTGTGTGTTGTTGAAGGGAGGCTCCATGAATGTGCTGGAAAAAGAAAATAATAAGAAGAAAACATTGTTGGCTTGGCTTTGTGGGTCTGTGAGGTGCGTGAAGAACAAGCAGTAAATTTGTCAATCAACTACAGTGCTCTGTGTGTTGATTGTGGAGTGCAGGGGCTTTTAACGTGAAAGGAGAGGTGTTGTTAGCTGGCAGAAAATATAAACATCGCAATTTCATATTTTCATGGTTGATCACCAAATCTTAATGTCGGCAGCAACTTCAATGGATTTTTGTGGCTAGTTCATCCTAATCCTTCGGTTCAATGGCAAAGGCAGGAGCTTGGTGTTTTTATAGGGGAGTTAAAACTGCATTTTTATTCTGTCCATTTAATTAATTAGTAATTCCTAGATCTTACTATTTAATTATTTGGAGTTGCATTTTGATTATATCTTTGTATTGGAATATTTTGTGACTGGATTAATGTTTGGTAATTGATATTGTGTTGATTTTGGATTTAATTTCATTACTTTGTATTGGGTCAAAACTTTGTATTGAGATTTTGTGAAATTGGCGATTATTCAAGGTGGCTTGAATTATTGGATCATTTTATCTGTTGCTGGCATTAATTCTATTAGTGCGGAAAATTCGAGCATTGGCGTTAGTACCCTTAGTTCTATTTTACTAGTCTGGTGGCAGTTAGTAAATTGGGATTTTGGAAAATATTTTTTGTAACAATTCGAGGTGGCTTGGTTGTTATATTAAAAGCTTGATTTTAATTTTTGGTTCAATTGTTTTAAACTCTCATATCTGTTTGAGCGATGATTGCCTGCGTTATTGAACTGGAGGATTGCATTTATCATTGTTAATTAATTGTGTTTGTTTTCTTATTTAATTCAATCATTATCATTTCATATCACTCATTTAAATTTTTAAAATACCAAAAACAAGTCCTTAGTGTTATTTTATTTCGTTGCAACTTTAGCGGTAATTTTTCAAATTAAACCCCATTTTATAGTCTAGGTTACATTGCGTCTAGTTACTTAGGAAATTAATTTCATCTTTTGGTTCCTCAAGAGAACGACCCGAGGTTGCGCTATACGCAATCCTTGGTTAAATTTTGAAGTAACCCCAAGGTGACAATCGGACGAAAAGGGCTATTTCATTCCATCTCACAAGCAACTATAAGTTTAGTGTTATCAACATCTAAGACTCTAATATTAACAATAAGTTGAGTGATATATGAGCCTAAGATTAAAGCTTGATTAACCATGAAATGATATTTTTCATAATTCATAATCAAGTTATTTTCAGTGCAACATTTCAAAACTTTTTCAAGGTTAATCAATCAAGTATCAAAAGACTCACCATAAACTGTAAACTCGTCTATAAAAACTTCAATACAGTCATCCATATAATTAGAGAAAATGCTTACCATATACATTTGGAATGTGGCGGGTGCATTACATAGTCCAAATGGCATTCTTTGATACACGAAGGTACTAAAAGGACATGTGAAACTTGTTTAGTTTTAGTCCTTTGGTGCAACAGAAATTTAGTGATAACCTGAATAACCAGCTAAACAATAATAACGAGTTTTCTTGGTCAGTTTTTCAAGCATCTGGTTAATAAAAAGAAGTGAAAAATGATCTTTACGAGTATCAAAATTTAACTTCCTGTAATCTATATAAACCCTCCACCCATTTTGCACACAGGTGGGCACCAATTCCCCTAAAGTGTTATCCACTACGGTTCTCTAGTTTTCTTAAGAACCACCTGTACTGGACTTACCTGTTCACTGTTTGAAATTGCATAGATTATCCCAGCATCGAGAAGCTTCAGAATCTCCTTCTTAAATACCTCCATCATTGATGGGTTCAATCTTCATTGGGGCTGTCTTATTTCCTTAGCTCCATCTTCCAATAGAATTCGGTGCATTCAAATTGATGGATTAATCCCCTTCAAATCAGCCACAGTCCATCCAAAAGCATCTTTGTAATTTTTCAACACACCCAATAATTGTGTTTCTTGCAAAGATATTAGTCTGCTCGAAATAATAATAGGAAGAGTTTCATGCTCACCTAAATACACATATTTCAAATTACTTGGAAGAGCCTTCAATTGAAATTTTGGTGGCTATATAAGAGATGGCAACAACTTTGAAATGTCTGTAGTTAGCTCCATAAAACATACCTGTTCCTCCAAGTATTTACTTTGCTCTAAAATCTGAATAGTGGTATATAGCTCCTTAGGAATGGTAAGATAATTGGGTAGTGTTTTTCCTTCTTAAATATCCAAGCTATTTTCTAATGCAATTTATAATTTATCTGGTCCATCTAAACAGAATATTTCCTGCGCTAAAGTATTAAGAAAACTCACAGAAATAAAAGATTGATCATCATTAGGAAATTTCATGGCATTATAATATTAAATTTAATCACATCACCATCAAACTCGTAGATATCAATTTTTGATCTAAAAGTTTTCAAAAATAGTCTTTACAATAAAATTGGGACTGAAGTTGATGAATCTAAGAAATAAAAATCAGTCAGAAAAATCATATTATCAATTTGAACTATGGCATCCTCAAGAACACCCGTAGTATAGGCATTAAATCAATCAGCAAGTTAGATTATGACACCAGTTTCTTTCAGAGGCCCCATATTCAAAGATTCATAAATAGATTGAGGCATAACATTAATCAATGCACCTAAATCTAACAATGCTTTCTCAATTTTCAGATTACCTAATTTACAAGGGATAGTGAACATACTTGGATCTAGACACTTAGGAAGTAACATCTTTTGAAGCATAGCAGAAACATTCTCACCTAATTGCACATTTTCATTGCCACTTAACTTTCTATTTGAGGTACAGAGTTCTTTAAGAAATTTAGCATAACGAGAAATTTGTTTAATAGCTTCAAGTAAAGGAATATTGACCTGTACCTTGCGAAAAGTTTCTAGAATTTCTTTCTCTTGCTCCACCTCCTTCTGCTTGGAAAAACGACTACAAAAAGGAGGTTGTACATTAAACTTAGGCATGACAATGCAAGAATCACCCTCATTTTTCTCTTGTGACTGCTTTAGAACTTCTTTCTCTACTTCTTCTTTAACCTCTCACCTAGAAAACTTTGGGATAGGTTCCTTTAATTCTTTACCACTTCGAAGTGTGATAGCACAAGTACTCTTCTTTGGACTCACCTCATGTTGAGAAGGGGGCTTTTTTAAATTTTGTGCCTCCAACCTATTAATGGAAATCACCATTTAGCTTATTTGAGTCTCAAGATTCTATATGTTGGCTTACATATCTTGCTGAAATTTCATGGTATTCTATTGAAAGTTCACAGTATTTGTGGCCAATGTCTTCACTATGTCCTCCAAGGAATTATTTTCACCAGAACTTTTTTTCCCATTTGTTGTTTTTGTCTAGGCACATAAGGTTGATTATATGGCTGAAAATTAGAACTTACTTGTTGTCCCTCATTGTT
Source organism: Erythroxylum shatona (assembly GCA_027568895.1). Classification (NCBI taxonomy): domain Eukaryota; kingdom Viridiplantae; phylum Streptophyta; class Magnoliopsida; order Malpighiales; family Erythroxylaceae; genus Erythroxylum; species Erythroxylum shatona. The sequence continues at coordinate 30,114,901 of JAOSBK010000005.1, read as the reverse complement.
GTCATAATAGAGATTTAGATGATCTTACCAACTTGGATTATATGTATTTGAACATGGTTCATACTTCCTTTAAGGTTGTCCCAAATAACCTCCCATTGCCTTGGCTTTCTTCTTGTAGAATGGGACACATATTTGTGGGATGGCCAACCATAGAATAAATAGCACAAGTCTTAACTTCCTCTTTCCTAGATATCGCACGTCAATGCACCAAAGAAGTCAAATCATTTAATCTTCTTTCCAATGACGAACTCCCATCTCATTAACATGTCTTGAACCATAATCATTTTGAGCTCCAAATTGTTGAGAGCTAGAAGCTATAGTTGAGATGATACAAAAACCCCTAAGAAAACAAGGTTTTTGAAATGCCCTAATCCTATTGAATCAAAACTCCAATCTTTCTATTCTAAAAACATAGTAGTTCAAACCCCAATTATATGAAATTGAGACCCAAACCTAAAAAAAAGAAGCATTGAACACGCCATAAATGATTACCATGATAATTGATGCAATCCTTAAAGAAACTACAAAAAGAACACGCCTTTCTTGAAAAGAATATTTTTAAATTTCATCAATCAACTAATATAATGTTTAGAAGGATAAAAAAAGGTATTATATTCTTGCTAACATCCTAACCTTGAAAGGAATAGGTTACAAGCCCATTTAATGCTAAAAAACAAGCCTAATCTTAATTAGTTTAGGAGTGTATAGCCCAATAATGCAATCTGATCGTAATCCATTTAGGATTGGACTGAACTAGCTTAAATAAGACCAAAATAGCTTAAATAAACAAAGGGGGAATGGGCCTAATGGAGCACTCTACTTAAGTCCACATGCTTGATTGTCTAAAACTAGCTTAAAATAAACTAAGGCAAGTGACTTTTAATAAGTGCACATACTTACAAATAAATATCCAGTCCATAACAAGTCTTTGGCCCTAATAAATAAAGGATAAATAACAAGCTCAATGTATTAAATTAAACCCATAAGAATAATTGAACTTGTCTTGAAATTTGGTTAAGTGTTAGCCCTTTCACACGCCCTCTCTAAAAGAATCACAAGCCTGACTACTTAAATTGAATTCCCCATGGATGGTTCAGCCTTGTCATCAAGGTGAGATGTAATGTGACTTTGAACAAACCATTAAAGTGCTTGTTTAAGTCTTGCTACACATTGCTTGTAATAGGTCCACTTGGCAAAGTAAGCTTGTCTTGGCAAGTGGCACCTTGATCTCCATTGCTGCCATGGCTTCTTGCATCATTTCCTCCCTCCTCAAAAGGATTCGTTCTCAAATCAGCCCCTACATTATCAAATGGAGAGAGATCAGCAACATTAAATGTAGCAGATACTTGATACTCACCTGACAAATCAATCATGTAGACATTATCATTAATATTTTTAAGGACTTGGAAAGGTCCATCCCCTTTAGGATCTAACTCGGATTTTCTTTGCTTAGGAAACCTCTCTTTCTTGAAATGCAAACCCAATCACTAGGCTCAAATTGCATCAACTTTCTCCCTTGATTAGCTCTTTGTGCATATGCTTCATTATGCTTCTCTATGTGCTATCTCGCCTTCTTATAAACGTTGCAAACCAAATCTACCTTCTTTCTTCCATCTGCACTAGTTATCTAACTTAAAGGTAAAGAACATAAATCTAAAGGTGTTAATGGATTAAAACGATAAACAATGTCAAAAGGTGAACAACCAATAGTAGAATGTATACTCATATTGTATGCAAATTCAACTAATGACAAATATTCTTCCTATGTTTTAAGATTTTTACCAACCACAGCACACAAAAGAGAGCCTAAAGTTCTATTCACCACTTTAATTTTTCCATCAGTTTGAGGATGGCAAGTAGTAGAAAAAAAAGTTTAATACCTAGCTTACCCTAAAGAACATGCCAAAAATGGCTCAAAACTTCACATCACGTTCAGAAACAATAGTTTTAGAAACATAATGCAAACGCACAACATCCTTAAAAACTAACTTAGCAATATTTATAGCATCATCAGTTTTATGACATGCAATGAAATGTGCCATCTTGCTAAACTAATCAACTACTATAAATATATTATCCTTACCATTTTTATTACTAGGTAGCCCTAAAACAAAGTCCATAGGTATGTCAGTCCACGGATGATTAGGCACATGCAAAGGTGTATACAAACCATATGGATGAGTCTTAGATTTCGCTTGTCTATATGTGACACACTTAGAACAAATTTTCTATATATCTTTTTTCATGTTAGGCTAATAAAAATGTTTATAAAGTATGTCATATGTCTTTTAAACCCCAAAATGACCTATCAAACCCCCACAATGTGATTCACGCACAAGGACTTCACACATAGAACATTTAGGCACACATAACTTTTTTTCCCTAAACAGATAGCCATCATATCTATAAAATCTTTAGAATGTAGTATGTTTGCAAGCACCAAACACATTCTCCTTACCTTGTTTGTATTGTATCACGTATGGAAAAGTCTTTATGAACTCCAACACTTCGTATGCCTCTTATTCAACTTACCTTGGCCCTTTAGATGTTTCAGTGACTCGTGATCAGAATGGATCACAAACTCCTTTGCCCAGAAATAATGTTACCAAGTCTCCAATACTCTCACCATGGTATAGAGTTCCTTGTCATAAGTGGAATAATTTAATTGTGGCCTATGACGCTTTTCACTAAAGTATGCAATGAGATGCCTACCCTGCATCAAAACAGCACCAATATCTAACCTGAAGGTATCACATTCTATCTCAAAAGCTTCATTAAAGTTAGGCAAACTCAATACAAGCACATAACACACTTTTTCTTTCAATGTATTAAATGTAATTCTTATACCTCATTCCATTTAAATCCAACATCCTTTTTAATTATTTTAGTCAATGGTGCAACAATGGTACTAAAATCTTTCACAAAATGCCTATAAAAGCTAGCTAAATCATGAAAACTACGCACATCACCAATACACTTAGGAGTAGGCCAATCTTTAATAGCCTTAATCTTCTCCTCATCAATATGCATACCATGGGAAAAAATAACAAAGCCAAGAAAAACAACTTTTTCCATACAAAAAAAAAACACTTTTTAAGTTTAGCATATAGTCTTTCATGCATAAGTGCTTATAGTACAGATTTAAGATGCATAACATGCTTATCAAGGCTTTTGCTATAAATCAGGATGTCATCAAAGTATACAACCACAAACTTGCTAATAAAATCACACAAAACATGTTTTATTAATCTCATAAAAGTGCTAGGTGCATTTATCAAACCAAATAGCATAACCATCCACTCATATAGACCATATTTCATTTTAAAGGCTTTTTTCCACTCATCCCCTACTTTCATTCTAATTTGATGATAACCACTCATGAGATCAATTTTTGTAAAGAAACAAGCATCATGTAACTCATCAAGCATATCATCTAACCTAGGAATGGGGTGGTGATACTTTACCATTATCTTGTTTACTGCCTTGCAATCTACCCACATACGCTAAGTTCCATCTTTTTGTAGTACTAATAGCATTGGAACTGCGCATGGGCTTAGTCTTCCTCTTACGTTTCCCCTCTCAAGCAACTCCTCCACTTGCTTTTGAAGCTCCTTTGTCTCCTCAAGATTACTCCTATATGTTGGGCGATTAGGAATTTGAACTCTTGGCACGAAATCAATCTGATGTTCAATGCCCCTTAATGGTGGTAATCCCTTAGGCAACTCATCTGGAAAGACATCAGAGTATTCCTGCAAAACAAGTTTCACAACACTAGGCAAAGAAGGGTCAAGGTTAGTCTCATTATAAAATAACTCCCTATACATAAGCAAAACCAATGATTTCTACGTGTACATGACCTTCCTCAACTCTTTTTCTTTTGCAAAGAAATTACTCTTTTTTATTCCACTTTTCTTTTCACTCTTCTGTCCTTTTTCAATTGCACCACTTTCTTTGTTTTGCTCACTAGTGCAATTACTCTCAATTGGGCCTTTGTTCTTATTCTCTTAAATGGCCTCTTTTTCTTTTTAAACTCTCATCCTCTCTAAGTTTTTGTTCTTCCATAACTTTTGCAAGTCTCAATTGATACTCGTGAACTTCTCTTGGTGAAAGAGGCACCAATGTGAAATGTTTCTCCCCCATCTTGAATGAATACCTATTTTTGAATCCATCATGCACCACGCTTATCATATTGCCATAGTCTCCCCAATAGTAAATGACCAATATGCATAGGAACTACATCAAACAACACTTCATCAGAATATCTTCCAATTGAGAACGCCACTAGCACTTGCTTGATCACCCTAACCACTCCACACTCGTTAATCCATTGCAACTTATAAGGACTAGAGTGTTTAATGAGAGGCAGCCCCAATTTCTCAACCAAAACCGTGCTTGCAACATTAGTGCAACTATCTCCATCAGTTATTAAACTACATATCTTACCCTTAATTAAACATCTAGTGTGGAATATATTCTCCCTTTGTTCATAACTCTATCTTTTCTTATGCATTGAGAGCTCACCTCACTACTAGTGCTTTGGCCTAGACTAGTTGCTCAACTTCTTCATCAGTGCAATTTTCCAACTCAGGCATATCACCTCCATCACTATATTCTGATTTAACTAACCCATCTCGCAAATATATGATCTTCCTATTAGGACATTGGTTTGCCTTAAGACCTAAACTCAAACACCTGAAGCATTTTACGTCTCTTTACTTAGTGCTAAGATTTTGATTATTAGATGTAGGTGCATCTTTAGAGGTTGTCCACTTTTCCTTAGACTTGTCCTTATTGTCATAGGACTTATCGTTGCTCTTTTTCATCCTTCTTTGGCGATTTAAGACCCCAAAAATTTGAAGATTCTAAGGTGTTGCCCTTGCTGAAGCTTTTTCCCTTCAATTACTTCTCAATTTTCATAGCTATGCTTACCATATCCTTCAAGTCCAATTATTGATGAAGCTCTAACACGTTGGTTATCTCGTTGTTTAGACCAGCACAGAGCCGAGCCATTGTAGCCTCTCTATCCTCCTCTATGTTGAATGAAAGAAGAACAATCTAGATGAATCTTGAAGGATAAGAACAAATCTTGAATGAAAGATCAAAAAAAGATTCAAAGAATCACAATCTTGGATGTTTCTTGATCAATCTTGAAATTTCTTTTCTTTCTACTGTTCACATTTTTTTTAATTGATGATCAAGAAAATAAAGAATCAATTAAAGAAACAAAAGCATAAAGAACCAATAATGGCAAATTCGTTCCAAGCAATTAATCCCTAATTTTTTGTGAATTTTTTCTAAGGAATCAACAAAGAAAACAAAGAAAGATATGTATGAGTCCAATTCAATTAAGCCAATGTTCTGATACTAACTGATATGGAAACGACAAGAAAACAAGTTTCTTGAAACCTCCTAATCCCATTGAATCAAAACCCCAATGTTTCTATTTTAAGAACATGCTAGTTTAAACCACAATTATATTAAATTGAGACCCAAACTTAAAGAAAACAGAAGAATTGAACACACCACAAGCGATTACCTCAATAAGTGATGCAATCCTTGAAGAAACAACAAGAAGAAGACGCTTTTCTTGAAGAGAATATTTTTAAATTTCATTAATCAACTAATCTAATGTTTAAAAGGATAAAATAAGGTATTATATCCTTGCTCACATGCTAACCCTAAAAGGAATAGGTTACAAGCCCATTTAATGCTAAAAAACAAACCTAATCCTAATTAGTTTACGAGTTTATAGCCTAACAATGCAATCTGATCCTAATCCACTAAGAATTGGGCTAAATTAACTAAAATAGGACCAAAATAACTTGAATAAACCTAGGGGGAATGGGACAAGTGGAGCACTCTACTTAGGCCCACATGCTTGGTTATCCAAAACTAGCTTAAAATAAACTAAGACAAGTAACTTTTAATGAGTGCACATGTTTACAAATAAATATCCAGTCCATAACAAGTCTTTGGCCCTAATAAATAAAGGATAAATAACAAGCTCAATGTATTAAATTAAGCCCATAAGAATAATTGAACTTGTCTTGAAATTCGGCTAAGTATTAACCCCTCTACAGGCCCTCTCTAGAAGAATCACAAACTTGACTACTCCACTTGAATTCTCCATAGATGGTTCGGCCTTGTCATCAAGGTAAAATGTAATGTGACTTTGAACAAACCCTTGAAGAGCTTGTTTAAGCCATACTGCACATTGCCTTGTAATTGGTCCACTTGGCAAAGTAGCTTAATCTCCATTGCTTCCATGGCTTCTTGTATCAGGGTCATACTTCCTTTGAAGTTGTCCCAAATAACCACCCATTGCCTTGACTTCTTCAACTTGGTCTTCTTGTAGAGTGGGACATATATCTTTGGAATGGCCAAACATAGAACAAATACCACAAGTCTTAACTTCCTCTTTCCTAGATATCGCAAGTTGACGCACTAAAGAAGTTAAATCATCTAATCTTCTTTCCAACGACGAAACTCCCATCTTATTAATTTATCTTAAACCATAATCATTATGAGCTCCAAATTGTTGAGAGTTAGAAGCCATAGTTGAGATCAATTCCCATTCAGCTGCTAGTGTTTTATCAACTAGCTCTCCTCCACTTGCAGCATCTATCATACTCCTCTCAGTCATTAAAATACCTTCATAAAAATATTGAATCAATAGTTGGTCGCTGATTTGATGATGGGGACAGCTTACACACAGCTTCTTAAATCTCTCCCAATATTCATATAATGACTTCATGGTATTTTGTCGGATGTCACAAATTTCTTTTCTGATATTGGCGGCCTTGGAAGTTAGGAAAAACTTATCTAGAAATAGCTTCATCTCTGCCCATATTGTAATACTTCCAGTAGGTAAATAATATAACCAATCTTGGGCATCATCTTGCAAAAAAAAGGGAAAGCCCTTATTTTTATCTGCTCTTTTGTGACATTAGGAGGATTCATCCTCATGCAAACAACATCAAACTCCTTCAAATGCTTATAAGGATCTTCTCCCAATGTGTCTTGGAAAGTGGCAATAAGTGAATCAGTCCCAACTTCAATTCAAAAGTGTTATTATCACCCAAATTCAAAAAATTAATGTAGTGAGGCTATCGGTCCTCAACTGGAGCAGTCAGTTGGTGTAAAGTGCAATTTGCATCCATGTTCCTTTCCCTTTGTCGTTCTTCTCTCAGTACATGTTGTCTTTCTTTCATCTACTTTCTTAATGCCTTTGTTGTTTTCTTAATTTCAGGATTATACTGCAAATTTTCATATTGATTCGAACACAAAACGTACGTAAACCGTAAAAAACTCCCCAACAAAGGCGCAAAAATTTGGTGACTACTGTTGCCTGCTGCCAAATATAAAAAGAAACTAATTTCTTGCAACACAAATTAATGTAGTAGTGGAAAGTAGGGATCGTTTCCATAAGAAATTTAGACGTTACGCAATAAAAGGGGAGGTTTTAAATTGTGAATTAAACATAATTTAATTGGAATACAAAATTGAAAAACAACTAATAGCAAAACAATGAGAATTTAACAATTAATAGGGATAAATCATGGTTTTCGATCTCTTTCATTATTGAACTTGCATTGATCATTGACACTAAGAATAATCAATTTATTAGTTAAGCATTTGTCGTGGTAAATTTTTTTACCTATTTTCTCTTACATTTAGTTAACCGAAATATGTATTCAAATTAACCCTTATTAATCAATAACCTGGATAATCTCAGTTTTAATTAATTAATAGCTTCACGAATCAAGAAAATCGACGAACTAGACTACATACATACAATATATATTTAGCGTAGACAACTATTTTTTCTAAAATCATATTCTTAACGTAGTAAACAAAAATCCTAGTCACTACTTTTTACTAAAAGAATTGAACGTTAACCAATTTAATCTAGCGATTGATTGAATAAAATCACAAACTAATTGCACACTTAGCTGTAAATTAAACAATCAAATAATAACCCAGAAAATAATTAATGCTTGACTAATAAATCGATTCAACTAAAGAACGAAAGTCTCGTAACATTTAGAGTTCAATAACTAGGATTCCGTAAACCAAGAAATAAGAGCTTAGTTACTCAACATCACAAATTTTCCTAAATATTTGGGAATGTCACAAACGTTCTTATTGCTTGATTTTTATCTGGGACTATCATGGACGTTGTTTTTTTTTTTTGATGTCTTCCCCTTCTTCGTTGCTTCAGTCGCCATCCTAGTTGGTTCTCTTGCAAGCTCTCTTTTGTTTCTGCTGCCAGCCCTCTTCTCTTCACGCTACTCTCTTTTTCCCTTCCCTTTATTACTATAGCTGATGTGATGAATAAAGATTGGGTCACCCTACTATTCACAACCTTGTCATTTTAATTATTGGCCAAACGTCTATGTTTTGGCCTTGTTTCTGCTCCTTACACCACTACAAGAAAATAAGGCATTCTGCAACGTTTTTAAAACATCACAGAATGTCCAAAAAACGTCACAGAAGGTATTCTGCGACGTTTTAGAAAATATCACAAAAAATGTCACGAAATGTGGCGTAGGAAAAAACTTTCTGCGACGTTTTATGTAAAATGTCACAGAAAACACTGACATTCTGCGACGTTTATAAAAACGTCACTGAAAGTTTGGACAATCCGTGACGTTTTTGAAAAACATCACAGAATCTCCAACATTTCGTGACGTTTTTTAAAAATGTCGCGGATTGTCTAACATTCCGTGACGTTTTTAAAACATCGCAGAATGTTAGAGATTCTGCGACGTTTTTTTTAGAAATGTTTTTATTATTATTTGTATTATTTTTTTCATTTTTCAAAAATAATATTAATTTAATTATTTTTAAATTTTAATAATTATTTTTTAAAATACAATTTTTTAATCTTATTTGTTTAATAACTATTCAATATTATTTATAAATTTTATTTATTTAATAATTCTTCAATTTTTTAATATATCCTTAATTTTAATAATTATTCATGTATCACAAGAATTTCATGCCTGACAATGTATTATTTAATTGCAATTCGCAAATCATAATACACTAATTAATATCAAAATACACTAATTATAATTTGCAAACATGTCATCATACACTAATTAATACACTAATTACAAGTTTGTAAGACATAAGATAAGGAAGAAACGTTGTGGGTAATTTTGGGGGAAGAAGTAGCAGTATATCAAATGCCAAGTGCTTGCGTTCGTGAGATGATTGAAGAAGAGATCCCTCTATGACAACTTCACTAAAGGATTGGATATTGTTTGAAACTTCTTCCTTAAATGACTTTTCTTGTGCTTCTTTTGATTACTGCAAGCTAACACTATGTCTTCACCAACAGCAGCTGTGGAGCTTCAAGTATATGACTAACCAAAGTTGAAAGCAAAGTATCAGGATTCCCAACAGCAGTGGCTCCTTCAATCCATTCATGCAGCTGTGGAGCTTTAAGTACATGACCAACCACAGTTTCACTTGGCATCTACAATTATAAGGCACATCATATAGAAACAATAAAGAAATCATATAAAAATAAATCGTAAATTGCTATAATGTTCTCTACGACGGAATGAACTAAAGCAAAATCCATTTTCTACATAGTCATTAAAGATTGTAATAACTTATCCATTTCACCACCAACTGGGATGCTTCAGATTATGACATACAACACATTATCATGCCATCAATGGAATGTATGATGACAGGCTGATTAGCAATCATGGTATTAAGTAAGCCATGAACAACAGGGTTTCACAAGTGTTTTCAAACAAGATACATTTATAGAAACTTTCCATCTAGCCCAAATCTTCAGACTAAATAGAGAAGAATGGATTCAAAGGGTGTTCATAATCACAATGAACGATGGATTTGATAGAGCTTTCTGATATCTTTTCTTAAAAATGGAAGACTTGATAAGAGATGGTTGTATGATGGAATCACTGTATCTAACATCATATCTATAAAACCTTTTCTTGACGACTTCCAAGTTAGGAACCATCGCCACATCATGACATTATCACAAATGAGAAGAAAAAACAAAAATATCTTGATCCACGTTGCAAAAAAAAATTGCTTTTTTTTACAAGATGAACTTAACTTATAGCCTAGTTATAGAGACATAATGAAGATGTACAACATGGAATATAATTAAAGAGTAGTTTACACATATAATTCCAAAAAGAATATACAAGGACTTGCTGTGACATGCAAATGCAAATGTCAAATAAAAACTCACCATCCAAGCCTTTACGTGACACATCCTGAAGTATTGAGCCACACTCTGTGACCACAGTCACCTCAACACTGTCATCTTTGGGATTCTCCAGCAAAACAGCAAGCAGTTTTAGAGCAATGAGCTCATGAGCCACTTGCTGGTTTATAAGATGAGCTACGAATTTGACAGCAGCTAGCAATTGATGCTATCCATCCACCAAAGACAAGCACATACATAAATCAAAACAAGAATCTATACAAGTAGATTATAGTTCTAATGTCAAACCTGCTAACAATTGATGTCCATCTGAATAAAAATACATAAACTGAACCAACAATTAACATATGCTACAAGTAAGTACCTTGTCATTTCGTTTATAGGCTCACTTGAGTTGCAAAACTATCCTTCTCAACAAGAGATCACCCACTTCAGGGAACCTGGTGTTTAAATTTAATTTTCACATTCTGGTTGCAGATGCCGGGAAATCAACCACTGGAGGTAGTACATAATTGCAAAATCAGTAAAAGCCCATCCACTGATCCAAGTTTATGACCATATATTTATTCTGAATCTATAACAACTTTAGAAATGTATGTACAGTATAATTTAACCACTCACCTTTAGGTACTCGATGAAATAATCCACCTGGGCACGAAAATGGGAACCTAAAACAAGATCCAGTAATTGGCAGATGCTCTCTATGTCTATACTTTTTTGTTTCTCCTCTGCACCAATTTATTGCAAAACCAAAGCAATATAAATACTGGTTAGAAGGGCAATATTTCAAATTGCAAATAATTGCTGCTTTAAAATTCCAATACCTGTTAGGCAATATCAAAATGTATACGAAAAGAAATCTACAAAGTTTGATGGCCTCATGACCTTGATAAGATGAAAATATAACGTCAAAAGTGTTGCATATGCTAAGATGCATCTCATACTGTTGTACATGAAGCAAACCAGACAAAAAAATAGAAAGAAAGAAAGCTATCATGTACCTCTTTCCCTAGCATATGAAGGGCCTTCTTCAATTTATTTACTGTATCATCCATCAGTGCTTTAATTTATTTAGAATTTGAGAGAAAGAAATGACAACAAAATGGACGGTTCAATTTGAATATTCCAAATTAATGAATGAAGACACGCCAAAAATAAATAAATAGGTATTGGATAATATTCCAAGACTTATGCAATTGACATCAGTCAGTCCCTATGGATGAAAAAGTATCAAACCAACCACATTAATAAATAAATAAAGGGTGATAACATGTAAAACAATGCGCATATGGCAAATCCATAAACTAGCGCTAGACGAAGACAAGAAACCAAAACACTTTATGATTATTGGGAACAAATATTTTAAAAGAAATAACTCTTTCGTAGGATCCACAGGAATCAGTGGAGAAGCCCATGGGAAGTTATAAACACATAAGATTGAAAGAATTTTCTTCTGTGAGAAACGAAAACATGCAAAATACACAGGCTTTCAGTTAAAAACATAAAAATAAATAAAAATTAATCATATTGCCTTTTAAAAATAGAAAAAGGATCTCAATTCTCATGTATTTTTCAGCTTCACCATTCTGATCAGATCAACGAACTATAAAAACATCAAGGTTAGTAGAAAATAGTGAATTGTGGGCTCAATTCTTGCACTTATACAAAGACTGACATAGATAGAGATCAGAAATAAAATAGATCAATTCATGGAAAGTCAATAAAGGCGCGTGTAATAAGAATGCCCATAAAATTCCAAAATTGAGCACACCTAAGCAATAGAAATCCTCAACAAAGCTCTCCTAATTCTAGAATCCACAGTCCTTGACACCCGCATTTGAGTCCTCATCAACTCACCCACAAAGCATGTCAGCTCTTACCCGAACCTAAAGAACCTGGGGATTTCAAGCCGAGAGCTTTCTTCATCTGACTGGCAGTAGTAGAAGTGAGAGAGCACTACAAAGAAGGCAAGTGATTGTGATTGGGGGAGTTTGATGCGTAGCTCAGAGGCTTGCCAGAGGAGGTCCTACACAGCCCCACTAAGATCTCGTACGCAGTGGCACGAAGCTCCGATTCCGAGAGCTTGCAGGAGAGGTCACCCAGTGGGGATGGGAGATTTAGTGGGGCTGAGCCTTGATGGAGGCGATGGTTCTAATGGCGGAGGTGGAGGCGAACGCGGGATTGTTGACTCTCTATTGGAGTGGCCCAATGACAACTCTCTTAATATAGAAGCCATAGATTTGTTTATGGATTTCTCCAGGAGGCAGGTGGATAAGTGGCTGACTAGAGATGGAGAGAGAGAGAGAGAGAGAGAGAGGAGATGCTGTAAATAAATTGAAGAAAACACTCAGTAGGTTTTAAGAAAAACCAAGCAAATGATGAAGCCTTACACGACGTTTTCTTCAATAAAATGTAGCGGTTTTCATTTCGTGATGTCTTATTAGTAAAACGAACTTTTTGTGACATTTTTTAAAGGTCACGAAAACTCTAAACATTTCCTGATGTTTTATCAAAAATTGTCGCGGATAATAAATTATTCTTGTAGTGTTATTACGGGATAAGAGACTAGGCTTAGCATAAAGTTCAATCTATTTCTCCTTAAAGCATGCCCATAAAACACAGGCCACTGAATTCTTTATAATGGATCTTCACTAACAAAGAGCTAACAAGGTTTATCAAAGGACAACTTGAAATTCTAGGGAGTGACAGAGTTAGATCGGATAGGATGAATTTTACCAATTGAGTGTCTTTATCCACAAAAGCAGGCTTACCAGTATACCACTGATAGAGTGTCCAAGAAATCTAAAGCATATGAGTGTATGTATCCATCTTCAAATAGCTCAAGATCCATATAATATGGTATTTGATGCTAAGCATGTATCAACTATGAGAGTATATATAATAGAGATCAAATTAATAAAAAAAAATCAGAGGATAAAAATTCTAACAATGCTGAAATAGCTTATACAATTGTTTGTGAAACCCAACAATTAAAAGCTTACCATGGAAGAAAGTTTTAGATATGTCTTTCAAAATTTGTACCAATCTGAAATCATAAAGTTATAGTGAAGAAGCATGAATGGATATCATTCGAAAAATTGTTAATCAAAAGAGAAGAGTAAAATGATAGGTACTTTTGAATGTCCATTCTCATTTGGGACGATGTTTGACGGTTTCAAATAACATTAGATCATTTTCTTTCAGTGTAAAAACTTGATAGTATAGTCAATACCAGAAAAGTAACTCAACGTATCCAATTGAAAGGAAGAACTTTAAATACCAATAAGATTTCTTATTGCAAAGCTCTTATTAAGTCTCGGGCCAGAGAGTGAGTCAAATCTCCTAGTAAATCATTATTCAATGCTCTATGCTAACTATCACAAAAAAGAACTTAATCTTACTTTTTCACATTAGGAATCTAATATCTAACATTATAACATAAACTAATATTAGATTGTGTAACAGCCCATATCACCGGCCCACAGATATTGTCTGCTTTAGGTTGCCTATCGGGCTAAGGCTTTCACAATTTTGCTTTTCCCACTCCAGAAAAAATGCGTCTATAAGGAAGAGGTATCCATATCCTTATAAGGAATACTTCCTTCTCCTCGCCAACTAATGTGTAATCTCACAATCCACCCCCTTAAGGCCCATAGTCCTTGTTGGTACAACGGGTCAGAAACCGACTCTAATACCATTTATAATAACCTAGATCATCCGCTTATAAGTATTATCTGCTTTGGGTTGCCCATCGAACCAAAGACTTTATGGTTTTGCTCTTATCGCACCTGAAAAAGTGCATTTATAGGGAAGAGATATTCGTACCTTTATAAGACGTACTTTGTTCTCTTCTCCAATCGATGTAAAATCTCACAAATTGTCTATTAAGCAATTAAGGACAACAGATAACATTTATGATCAAACTTCCCTTATTCTTAAAATTTGGAGATCACTATCGTAACAATATTTTGCCTAACCAATACTTTCATAAATGTGAAACTAAAGAACTTCTAGAAATTGAAATATTAAGAAGTACACAGTTGTTTAATACATAAACACAAGGCAGTATCATGGTGTTGAATTTCGTACCGTACCGTCCGGTATTAGCCGAAAGGTACCGTACCGGCCAGTAAATGGTACGAAATGGGTAAACATCGGTACCGGCCTCAAATACCAGTCGGTACCGATCGTAACCAAAAATTATGGCCAATACCGTAACTTTCGAAAATTACAAGGACTAACTTGCAATTTCTGAAAGTTTTAAACCTAATTACCCCCCTTTCTTGATTCTTCCACTCCGTTGGGTCTCCTCTGTCCTCTCTCTTCGTCTTCTCCGATCTCTCTCTCAGGGTCTCTGACTCTCTCCTCGTGAAGTCACTGTCTTCTCCTCGTCGTCGACGTCTCCTCCTCCTTCGACCGCTGGTTTATCTGTCCTTGCGACTGGCGATATCTCTCTCTCCCTTCGACGGTTCGACCTCAGCCCACTCCTTTGGTCCTTTCCTTCCTCCTCGCTGTCTCTCTTCCTTTGATGCACCACACGACCCATCGTACCTCAGACACACCACACGACCTGACGTTGACCCGAAGAGGTGAAGACTCGATTGTTTTGGGGTGTATATGTTTTGATTTTTTCATTTTTCATGGCATTTTGAAAATTATTGATTCTGTGATTGTGTTGGTCGTTGGATGATGGTGGATTTGGGGTTAAAAATTTATGTTGTTTGTTGTGAATATACGGTGGTGGATCCAATTGGTGGATTTGGGTAAAAAATTGGATGTTGGATTTCGACTGGGAATGGGAAATGGGAATGGATATTGAAGTTGAATTTGCAAGATTTTTGTCATTTGTTAATGTTGAAGTTGAACAGAAATTGGAATTGGATTTTGCCATTTTGGAAGTGGATTGGAAATTTGGAATGGTGATTTACGGTATTGAATGGTGAAAATTGGCTTGTGATTTACGGTATTGATATTGAATTGTTGAATTATTGATGCATGAGATTAAATTTGAGTTTGAGCAATTGAATTTGAGATTGAGTTTGAGAATTTGAAATGTTTAATTGTACATGTATTTTATTTAATGATAATTTGGTGCTTATGGTTAACCTTATGTTTTAAATT
>JAOSBK010000005.1:30046578-30071012 GCA_027568895.1 Erythroxylum shatona | reverse complement strand
GATCTAAGCTATCACAATAAAATGGATGTCAATAGCCTATTGGATTATCCAGGTGAAAATGATACATATTCAAAGATCCAGAGCTTAGAAAAAATTGTGGCTACTATCCTTGAAAATAATGTTGATGATGAAGTTGAAAACGATATAGTACCTTTGGAACTAGTTACGCGTAAGGAAACACTTATTGTGTCTAGAACTCTTCACAATTTTTTGGTGCAGTTCAAGAACTCAACACCAAAAATTTTGGATTAAATAAGAAAAGTTAGAGATGAGCTCCAACTATACTTAAATTTTAAGAAAAACAAACAACACTAGAATCATATATCACTGAATTGTCTTAGTTATAATTGTGTAAGTTTATATAATTATTAATTTATTATATTAATGGGACTCTAAATTTACATAGGGGTATTTTAAAAATATATTATCTTATTATCTTATCAAAATTTGTTAAATTTTTAACTGACCTAAATCAAAACAAGAGAAAAATATTATCTTAGATAGTTTATTAATTTATAGAATATCAAAATAAAGAGGTTTTATTCGAGTTGACGTCACACGCGTCGTGGTTAACGCAAGGAAAGCGACGGGAGAGTGAAGCAGGGGACGGGTGTGTTGTCAATAGTGGGGAGCTTCGGTTTTACACTTGTCTTGCTCTTATCTCAGGCTTCTTTGTTCTTTCCCGACCTTCTCCTCTCTCTCTCTTTCTTGGGCACTATAATTTTCAATTATTTTTCCAAGCTTTTTGTTTCTTATATATTTCCCTGTACATTATAGCGGACGCCATGAACGGTAGAGAAATCCTGCACAAGATGAAGGTGCGACTTTACATTTTTATTTCTCTTTTTGTGATTGATCAAGTATAAAGTTCTCATTCAATTTGGAGTTTGATGTCTATGTGGGCAATTGTTCCGAGCTTATTTAGGCTTAGATTCATGGTTTATTTTAGGGGAGCTCTGATGGGGAATGTCAAAGAATGAAAAGGAAAGGACTTTGTTTACCAAAAACAAAGGAAAGGACTTTGTTAATGATCCAGTTGTTTTCTCTCTTTCTTTTTCTTTTTTTTTGGTTTTGTTTGATAACTTTGTTTTCACCTAATTCCATGGCTTTTGTATTGTTGAGCCTGGCTACGGCGGACCATTCATCCCCTTCTTTTGTCTTGAGATCTAGTTTTTTCGGCTAGAACAAGTTGACTTGTGTTTTCTGTGCACTTAGATTTGACTAAGCGAGGTTCTTTGCTGGATTTCTCATCCTGGCAACTCATTCCATCTTGCTGCAAGCCCTTTCAGGCTACCTTGAATTTGGCATGTGGATTTGCGTATCCACCCCATACATTTTGAGTCAGACTCTCAGTTAACAAATAAACAAAGCTTTAGAGCTCGCGTGTGAGGAAATATTTGTTTGAATCTTTTCTTGATTGAAATGATAGTCCAGCGGGAATACCCACCAAGTAAAGTGTGTTATTTTGTTGTGTCCTTTTGCTTCGGAGTATTACTTCCCAAATAAATAAAGGGTAAATAGCTACTGCTCGAGATATTCTGCATTTGGCATGAATTTTCATTCCTCCATTGGAAACTTTTAACATGAGAAAACAATTTGCAAATGCAAATTGCGAAATAATAAGTGGCAGAAATCCTGACTGGTCTGAATAAGTTTACCTTCATTGCTTCGAACACCATATGGCTCGCTTTGATCTAGTCACTTATCGAATGTGTGCACATATAGTGTATTGGTTTTATTTCTTTTTCCCTATATTGATATTCCTTCAACTAGTTTTAGAAAACCCAATTAATCATTTCTGTGAAAGCTACTTTTTTCTGTATTTTACTACTGGGTTCAGCTACGTGAGATTGTGTGCATTTTCATTGCAGGAAAAAGTAGGATTAGGCTCATCTACAGATTCTGGAAAGGGCAAAAGTAAGATGTCAAAGCGTATAACCCATGGCTATAACTTGATAAAAGGGAAATCCAATCATCCCATGGAAGATTATGTTGTTGCAGAATTCAAACAAGTTGATGACAAGGAGCTGGGGTTATTTGCAATATTTGATGGCCATCTAAGCCATATTATTCCTGATTATTTGAGGTCAAATTTGTTTGAAAACATCCTGAAGGAGGTAGCACACTCCCTGCAACTTATTCGTTCCACTCCTTACAATAAATGCATTAAACTATGCATGCCTACTGTTTCTCATTTGCTTTCATGCATATGGGAAGATTATTGGCTGGTTGGAATTGAGATGTCAACTTTGTCAAAGAGTGATCATTTCATTTTAACACTTTAATCTGTTTTCTTATTGAAAGTACCCAAGTGTTGTGAGTTGAGACCGATCAGTATGGGTAAAGTTGTTTTCCTGTCTTTCTAGTTTGTATTGTAATGTTATGAAAGTAAGCGATGCTTCTGTTGTGAATTTTGCCTTCGAACAGCCAGACTTCTGGACAGAGCCCGAAAAGGCCATAAGGAGGGCATATCAGATAACTGACACTAATATTTTGGACAAAGCAGTTGATTTGGGGCGGGGAGGTTCAACTGCTGTGACAGCTATATTAATCAATTGTCAGAAATTGGTTGTAGCTAATGTTGGAGATTCACGGGCTGTTGTCAGCAGGAAGGGATCAGCCAGACAACTGTCAGTTGACCATGAGCCAAGTACCGAAAGGGAGAACATTGAGAATAGAGGTGGTTTTGTAAGTAATTTTCCAGGTCAGAACTGCCCCATCTTCGTTGTTATGACTTTATATTGGGCATAACTATTTCTGTTAGCTTATAATTGGTGTTATGAAGTTGCCTACTTTAAGTTTGAATTGTGGGAAATGTATAAATTTGTCAGAAAATAAGTTTTTCTTAAGATTGTAGGAGTAGAACCCGTTCTCCTTATCCACGGATTCATAAGATCAAGATCTGCTTGGAAGATACTCCATCCAGTTTTGGTTAGCGTACTCAGTCTTGCAAGTTGATGTTTCTTATTGTTGCGAGTAAATATAATTATTCATAGACGCTTCTGTGTCTCCTCGCCTTTTTTTGTGTGGATGAAATCCCCTCCTTTTGCATAATAGTTTCATCTCATTGGCATTCAGTGTTGTGGAAGCTTCAACAATGATCATATTGTCAGTACCAACCAATGTTAAGATTTCAACTCCCTGAATTCAGGGGATGTTCCTCGTGTTGATGGCCAGTTGGCGGTGGCAAGGGCATTTGGTGACAAGAGCTTGAAGGGACATCTCAGTTCAGAACCAGATGTTGCAGTGGAGGTGGTTGATGATGATACAGATTGCATAATCTTGGGAAGTGATGGCCTGTGGAAGGTTTGTTTCATTTTGAACCTTGTAGTGCCCTTCAATTCATTTTTCACTACTGACTTATTATTCTAACTTAAAAACACTTGAATGATTAATTACTAGGTAATGACAAACCAAGAAGCGGCTGACATTGTTATGAACATCAAGGATGCTCGTTCTGCGGCCAAACGACTTACTGAGGAGGCACTAAATAGGAAGAGTGCGGATGACATTTCCTGCATCGTTGTTAAATTCCATTAATGCTCATCTAGATTTTGCCTTTTCCCTTTCCTGCTTGGTGTGAGAATTTCAAAGGGTGTGTTGTTGATCAATACGTTTGTGCACATTTTCTTTCACGTAAGTGTTGTCATATTCTCTGTTGAGTTGACTGAAATAAAAATCCGCCTTATAGATGAGTGTCCCGGTATGAATTTTGTGATAACTTCATTTTCTATGCCTGTTTTGGTTGGTTTCTCACGTACTAATTAAAACATGTGACGTTGCACAAGTAACCGAATCACCAATTGCTTGGACATGTTACTTTTCCCCTTCATTTATGGTCACAAAAACCATGTAGTGTTCATCGTCAGAGGGTAATAATTGTAAAATGTTGTAGTTGTTGGTCAAGTGATAAAAGATGAAGTTTATTTGTTCAGTTGTACGTTCTAAAAGTGCAAGTATTGAGATAACAACCTTTCTCTGCTCCAGCACCTGTTCTGCTGCTACCATAACTAAACTAGTTAACATGATTGCACTACACCATCTACTCTCAATTTCTCTGAATTTCTCCCTTTACATTCAAGTTTCTCACCTTCTTCCTGTTCTGAACTCTCCCTAGATCTGCCACAAGCTATCTCTAAATCTATCCTTAAACATTTTTAACTTTCACTTCCCCTCATCTTCCTCCTCTATTAAATCTCCTGCAAACCTAGACCTTTCTCCCAACATGTGGAAGCATGTACCTCCCTCAGATTCACCCTCAAACCCTCCCAAGCCGGTCAAAATTGCAAATGAGATACAGAACTTTGCGAAAAAAGAGGAAAACCTAGAAGCAGGTGTTAGGGGAAAGCTTGGAATCCTCTTTTTTACAAGCCCCTGATTGAAATAGGCGAAAAGGTGGTGGTGACCCCAAGTTTTGACATCTTGCAGGAGGGTGCAAAATCTTGGGAAGTTGTGATCATAGGTTTCTTCATGGAAAAATGCTCGCCTTTTCCTGTAATACAAGTATGAGTTTAAAGGATTACAAGTATAAGTTTAAAAAAACTGGAAAGGAAGAGGCATTCAAGACGTAATGTTAACTGAAAATGATAACATTATTATTACATTTAGTGCAAAAGTAGAGGCTCTAAAAGTAATAGAGGAAGGACCATGACACATTTCACAGCTTCCTTTATTCCTCCAGAACTGGCAACCTGGTATGAAATTAGAAAAAATTAGAGTTAAGAACATTCCACTATGGGTGAACATCCGCAATATTTCATTGGATATTGGACCACCAAAGGTCTAAGCTTGTTAGCTAGTTACTTGGAAAAACTAACATGTATGGATGAGAATACAATATTAAGGAAATGGGTTGGCTATGTTAGCTTGTGTGTGAGTATGGACATTTCGAAGGAGATGAAACATTATATCCCTATTTTAAGGTTGATTGACGGTAATTCTCTCAAGGAGGATAAAGTCATGGCAACCTACCATTGGAAACCTTCCCTACAACTTCAGGGCAAAACATGAAAACCAACATGAAAAGTTTTTGTTAGGGGAGATTATGGAGAGTTGATGGGGATTGAGGAGAATAAAAATGATGGGAAACTTGAAATTGATGGACTTGAGTCATAGAAAAGGGTACCAGAGGATTAGGGATAGGTCAATCAAGTAGACAAAAATCTATGAGACTAAGGCTGAACACATTGCAGTAGATCGATAGTTAATACTGAAGGCATCGGGGAATATGTCAGGTTTACACAGTTCAGATGGAATGGAAGAACATGTTATCAATCATACAAATAAAGAAGAACTGTAGAAGGGAAATCCCCTTGGAGTTCAGCAGCAGGTAGTCATCAATTTGCCACAACAGTCAGAATCCATGCTTCAGGTTGAAAATCAGGAGGAAATATTTGAACAAGTACAAACTAGAAAGAGCATTCGGAGCAATAGGAAAGGCTCAAAAGGTAAAACCAACATTACATGACCTTTCTAGTTTGGAATGTTAGAGGAATAAACTACCCTTCAAAGTTTAATACCTTGAAGGAGTTTGTTCAATATAAGAAGCCTAAATTTCTTTGTCTTTTAGAAACTAAAATCAGACTCAAAATTTTGAATAAATTAGGTTGTTTTGGAAGCCAATGGTAGATAAATTCTAATCACCAGTTCCATGGTTATGGGAGAATCATCCTAGTATATGATGAGGATCTTATAGACGTGGAATTTTTGGAAGTAATTGAGCAATTCATGCATACAAAAATGAAATTCAAAATTGAGCACATTTCAGTGTTGGCTACCTTTTTATATGGTCATAATACTGCATTTCAAATAAGAGACCTATGGAATGCATTAAGAAGACTAAAAGGAGCAATGGCATAAGTGGTGATTTCAACTCCACTATTTATCAATCTAAAGCTAATGGGAATTGTAACCTACTCAACTACAATACAGATTTGCTTGAATGCTCAAAAATGTGGAAATTTCTGCAACTAGAAGAGTTCTAAATGGCTGATTAAAAAGAAGTTGGATAGAGCCTTGGTAAATGTGGAGTGGTTAACAACTTTTTCGAAAAGTGAAGCTGTGTTTTTGGATTTAGAGTTTTCAGACCATAACCCGATCTAGTTGGACAACCTTTTCAAAAAGGTTTTTTTAAAACATCCTTTCAGGTTTAACAACTTTCTGACTACTGTGCAAGGATTCGAAGAAGCTATTATCAAGGGTTTAGAGTTAGAAGTCACGGGTACTAAACAATTTATCTACATGCAAAAACTTAAAGAGATAAAGTAGGAACTGAAGAGATCAAATGGAACTAGGGGTGGGAGCACATACCAAGGGATAAAAGCTGCTAGATCTTAACTCTCACTCATACATAAATCACTAGTTGACAAACCCACCGATGAGTTTATTGCAAAGAAGGAGAAGGAAGCCCTGAAGCTCTACTTGCAAGTAGTAGACAACTATTGCTCATTATTAAGACAGCAGTCTAGATTCAATTGGATCAAGGATGGAGGCAGATGCACAAGATTTTTCTTTAATACTATTAAGGCAAGGAGGAATGTGAATAGGATAACTTCAATTAAAATAGAATCCGGGGAGATCTTGTATGAGCAAATTGAAATCGATCAAGATGTCTTGTCACACTTCCAAAAGCCCCTAATAACTGAAGGAAATGCTAGAACAATCAGTGCAATTCTCAATATGTTCATTTTAGCAAAAATTTCTAAAGATCATGCAGATCTCTTAATTAGACAGGTCACGGATCAGGAGATAGAGGTAGTGATGTTTCAAATGAAGGGTTTGAAAGCCCCAAGATCGGATGGTCTAAATGGGTTCTTCTATTAGAAAAGCAGTGCATGAATTCTTTAAAAATCGAGTACTCCTAAAAGACATCAACAAGACCTCCTTGTGTTTGATTCCTAAAACACATAACACTTCTACATGGAATTGATTCCTAAAACACATAACACTTCTACATGGAACGATTTCAACCTATCTCATGCACTAATTTCTGTTACAAGATTATAACGCAAATCCTGGCAAATAGATTGAAATCGGTGCTACACTACATCATCAGTGGAAACCAAGGAGCTTTCTTATGCAAGTGGAATATTAGAGATAATATTAAAATATTATAGGAACTTCTGAAAGGATACCCTAGAAGAAAATCTCCTAATAATTGCATATTAAAGTGGATCACCAGAAAGCTTTTGATAGTGTCAATTGGGGTTTTTTATTGCAGACTATGGGTGTTATGAGATTCCCCAGACTTTCATTAATTGGATAAAAGAGTGTGTCTTTACGGTTTCCATTGAGATTATGATCAAGGAGTGTCCCACTAAGATGTTTAAAGGCAAAATAGGACTTAGGCAAGGAGATCCTCTTTCCCCCTACCTATTTCTAATTTGCATGAAAGTTCTTACCCTTATATTGAGATCCAATATCTCCTCAAATCCATATTTCAAGTTCCATACCAAGTGTAAATTGCTTTCACTAACCCGTTTATATTTTGCAGATGATCTAATCCTTTTTAGTAAGGCTAATATCCCTTCAGTTACAGTACTAATGAATTCCTTACAAAGATTCAAGGAGATATTGAGACTGAGTATTAATCTTCAAAAAAAAAAAATTTATCTTATCAAAGAGTGCTGCACATCTTGCTAGTGATATTTCTCTTGTAACTGGAATGGGAAATCATGATTCTCCTATCACTTATTTGAGCATCCCTATCTCATCGAGACAACTATGATTTAGAGAATGTCTACCGCTTATAAAAAGATACAAAGGAGGTTAGGTTTATGGAAAAAATAAAACGCTATCCTATGGTGGCAAACTTCAGCTACTAAAATCTGTTATCATGTCTATGAATAATTATTGGTGTTCTCATATTTTCCTCTCCAAGTGGCTGGTCAAAACGGTGGAAAAAATGATGAAACATTTTCTATGGAGTAAGGGGAAAGAGAAAAGAGGAATTGCTAAGGTCAGTTGGACTCAAATATGTCAACCAAAAGCTTCAGGAGGATTGGGGTTGGAGTCAATTGGAAGAAGCAACAAGTGCTTATTGCTGAAAAGATTGTGGAGAATTTTAAGTGAAAAGGAATCATTATGGATTAAATGGGTGCATAGCTATATTTTAAAGGGTGGTAGTCTATGGGTTATTAAACTGAAAAATAGCTTCTCATGGTTCTTTAACCAAATTATTAGATTGGGGAAGGAAGTTCAACACTAGATCACTTGTAGGATAGGGGCAGGGGATCGAATTTCACTATGGTATGACAATTAGATAGGTCAAGCAGCACTAATTCATAATCCAATAGTTAGTGAGATGCTAGATAGATTCTTAAAAAAAGCTAAAATCCAAAAACTAGTTGTCGATGGCAATTGTAACCTTTCCTAAGAGGAGATCGATACCACAATATAGTTTCAATGGAGGAGATGATACATATCTATGGAAGGGGCTAGCTATTTCGGACATCACAAATAGACAAGCTAAAAAACTACATTATAGGACAAACACAAGAATTGGTTGGTGTAAGCTGATTTGGAACACTGTCAAGCCTATGCTAGCTTCCTGAGCTGGTTAGCAATGAAGGACATACTTAGCACTATGACAAGAATAAAATTCCTCTCTTCCTCTAAAAGATGCATCCTTTGCAACCTAGAGGAAGAAGACAGAGACCACCAATTTTTCAGATGCGAATTCTCTAACAAAGTATGGTGTCAATTTTTCTCTCTATGTTCGCTTAACTACTATCAAAGAAACTGGAATAGTATAACCCATGAGATACTATTGAACCATGCATCCAAACATGACAAGGATGTTTACATGGTTGCTATAACAACATGCATTCATGAGATCTGGATGGAGAGAAATAACAGAAGGTTTTGTAGAAAAGGAAAGAGGCATACATTCGATCACAGATATCATCTTTAACAGTATCAAAGAACAATTGGTCATAAACTAGATGGAGAAGAAATGTAGTAAGGGACTAGTAACTTCTTGGAGACTGTAACGAATCTCCAAGAACACCCAGTATATGGAACATTACTTCTGTATAACCACACACACAACAGTTACAGGAATCTAAAAGGGGAGCACTTACCTCTCGGGATCTCTCCTCCATGAGGTTTTAATGCCTTATCATCTACATCCTTCTCTGCTTCTAAAGTTTAGTACTTGCGCGATGGAAGATTAGCCAAATCTTAGAACTTGTGGAGAACCCATTGAGTAGCCCTAATAAGAGAAGTTCAATTAAGATCGAATGTGAAGAGGAAGAATCGAAGCTCAAACCAGAAATCACTTGCCTCCTTATTTGTCTGAAGAAAGAGTTGATGAAACCATCAAGCCCTAATTCGTAAATTGCTTAGGATTCTTTAGCGGGGAAGTTTTAGGGTAACTCTAAGAATGTGTTTTGGGAAATTCTGAAAGGAATTTCACTTGATGTTGTTTGCTACACGTGGAACATATACTTCTTGTTACAATGTCATTTAACTTGCTTTTGTTATCCTTGTAAAAGGATAATGTTGTACTGAATCTTTTTCCTTATTAATTCATTTTAATTTTTCAAAAAAGAAAAAGTTAGCAACAAATTGTAGGTGCGCAACAGTTCTTCAACTTGCTTTAAGAACTCATTTATTACATATTCCATATCATATAACCTCATCCAAATATGTCATATTGCCGTAACCATCAGGCCACATAACGAGTTAGCAACATATTGTAGGTGCACATGTAAGACCCAAGTTTAATCGTACAAACATTTACTATAGCATTAGATATTACTTTTTCTAGTAGTAAATTACTTAACCTATATAAACTCATACAAAAATTGACTATAACATCAAATATTACCGTCTAGTTGTAACCTAGTTAACCTATAATATTATTATTGTTGGGAAATCATACGGGGTTTGTGCAACATAATAAATACGAGATTTTTGTTCAAGTATGAACTTTTTTCATTTGAATTTTTAAAAGTCAAGATATGTTTAAGTTCTATAAAATAATTAATGCATAAATTTATAGAAGAAGAATTTGATTTTTTTGTCATTTCTTCTAATCGCTTTTTAAAAAGTGGTTTAGTCTCGTTTTGTTTTATATTTAGAGAAAATTAGACAAAAAGTGCTCATTTTTTAAAGTTTAAGTTTATTTTTAATATTTTAATTTTAATTAGCATTAATATCAATTATACCTAAATAAGATCTATTTTATATTAATATTTATTTATTAAATATTTCGATATTTAATCATAAAATTTATCAAACTTGAATTTGATTAGAACATATTTTCTTTCCTCAATCAATTTTGTGTGTGTAATATATTAGGTTTTCAATTATATTGGCAATAAATATAAATAATAACCCTAAATTATGTTTCGGATTAGTTAAATTAGTTTCTTTTAATTTATTTTTAATTATCTAGTTAAATAACTTATATTTATAGATTAAGACTACGTCTAGCAAGAATATCAAAATAGATTTGGTCAACCTTTATGTGCATAAATATTATATAAGTGTATCATTTAATTATATAATGTTTTATGATAGGTAATTTTCCAAATTTTAAATTAAAACATCTTATCTTACAAGTATATAGATTGGAAATCGTAGTATAGATAAGTATCGTCCCATGGGCACCGAAATGATCCACATTTTGTTTTGTTCAAGAAACTCAAATAATTAGATTTGAAAGATCCAAAATATAAAAATTAAGAGTCATACATACACACTTTAGGGTCTTTAGGGTTATCACAAAAGTAAGAACACAAATTTAGAAAATGATGAATCAAAGTATCAATTTAACAACTTAGGATTGTCATTAGCTAACTATGTATTCTCTCACTTTAGCAATGTTCGTTATGTTTAGTCCAAAATTTCCTAATGTCCTAGTTCTTTCACTCTCATTCTTGAACCAAATAAACCTTATTTAATGATGTAAATGAATTATATAAGCTCTCACTTTCCATTTTTCACTTAATAATTAAAAGGATATGAATAGATTTTTGGACAGCCACATTTTCATTCAAGATATCTCTCCAAATGACAAGGTAACTTGATATATGGAGTGTTCTTGGTGTAAGCCCACTCTCATGACACTAACATATTTCTTAACTCTATATCTCTATATAAGCTAAGTATGGACAACCATATATCATATACATCAAACACATCCATCAAAATCTCATTCAACATGTTCATAACATATCCATACATCCTTCTCAATCAACAAAATAGAAAAAATAAGTAAGAAAAGGGAAGTAAGGCTTATATATTGTAGAGCAAAGATGGAATTCTATGTTGGCAGCTTTGTGTCTCCTTGAAATCCTTTGATTCCACCTTGAATTCTCTTGGTTTTTCTCTCAAAAATGCATTCTTCTCTCTCCCTTGGATGTCTTGCATGAACTAATCTTTTTCTAGGTTTTAAAATTGAGTTCTTATACCCCATTTAATGCTTAAAACGATGTAGGAAGAAGGAAGTTGGCCGCCGGAATTTTTCAAAAAACTCTATTTTTTATCTTGATTTCAATCCGTGGTATCTTATTAATTTCTTATCCAAATTATGTCATCATTTCACTGATTTGAAACTGACTTCCTCCTCTTTCTTTTAGATTAAAAACGAAAAACATCTAATAAGAATTGTATCTTCTGAAAGCTTAACATTGGTGATGGGTCGGCCCAGGAAAATTCCAGCTTTCCTTTGGGTCACATGACTTGCTTTCTCTTTGGTTATTCTATCCTTCCATACCTTAAAACCACCTTCAAACCTATTGATTAACAAAAGAATTAATTACTTAATTATACACAAAACATATGCAATTAATACCAATATAATGTAAGAAAAAGACGCACAACAATACCATGCAAAATTCATGCAAAACCTAATCTTAAAGACGTAGTTCACACACATTCATGCATATTCACATACATTCATACATAATCATGCAATTATATGACACTAAGACAAAACATAAGCTAAAAAAGTTAACAACAATCAATTTATCACAATTAACTAACAAATTATCCTAAGAAAAGTATGTAAAATGCCACCTATCATTTTGGTCAGATATAAAAGATAAACTTAATATTTACTATATTTTAGTGCAATTATATTACTTCTCTACAATTTCTAAAACACTTTAGGGTTCTGAATCTTATACTAATCGCTCAACTTTGTCCATATGATATATTCAATAATCACTTATTGAGCTACTTTTAACTAGAATAAGTCATAAGTGGTATCAAACCATATTAATTCTTATATGAAATAACTTTGGTCACTTATATAATCACAATGAAAATTTTCATAGACATAAGTAGTGCTTCAAATGAATTTCTTAAATGAGGTCAATTCAGTAAACTTATTCTCTAATAAGCACTCATACATTTGTTTAAGTTTCTTTATATAGTCTATAAGATCGACTACTTCTTTAATAAGGAAGAAGCATAATGTGTGTTAGTACTTTTTTTTGCTATATTAATATTCGATTTTAATAAATCAATAGTTAAGAACAAGGACGGATCCAGAAAGTTTTTTAAATGAGGGCAAAATTTTAATGGAAGCAAAATTTTATTTTTAATAGGATCAAAACTTAAAATAATAATTTTTATATAAAATTTTTTGGAGGCAGTAGGGGCAATTGCCCCCACTTGCCCCCAATGTGGATCCGTCTATGGCTAATAACAATTTGTGGATAATATGTAAATGCGATATGAATCTCATAATAATGATTTCATCATAATTTTATTTGCAACGTACACTTATCCCTTCGACTTTATTATATACATCAAAATATAAGATAAAGAAAGTCTTTTAATAATTATGCTACTAAACCATAAATAATTGATTGGTTGTATGGTATAAAGCAACAATTTCCTACTTGCAATAAATTAGTCATTTAAGTATTTTATACCATATCACCACATAATAATCATGCTACTACTGGGACAGTGGTTTATTAAGAAAATTCTACAAGATTTTTTAATTTAAAATTTTCCTCTTTCATCTTAATTATCATTATAATTAAGAGAAATTGCTTAAATACATGCTTGGATCTTTAATAAGACTTTAACTCTTTTTATATGTCCAATAGTTCTAATATATTACAGTACATTACTATCTTAAGCAATGTATATAAGTATACCAAGTTCATTAAAGAACTCTTGGTCCAAATAATCATTTTTACTAAATGAAAACTGCATTATGGTTGATTAACAATTTTTTCTACAGGAACATTTCCAACCTCTAAAGAATATTGTTTTGAACATTTCCAATCTCTAAAGAACATTGTTCTAAATAAAATATACCTTAATTAGAGTTTACTTCTAAAGTTAATATTTTTATAATCTTGAACTCAAATATCAACTTATATATTGAATAATGGATATCTTCAATACTTCATAAATATCATATCTCTCAAATACTAAACATCTTTAGTACATTATTTATGTACTTTGACTTAGAATAGGTAAATGAATTTTGTATCTATTTTTTATAGATTTAATTCTCATAATTAAGTTATTACCTTTTATATCCAATAAGAGTTGTTCTTATTGGCAATAAAAAATAATAAAACTTTGAAAACTTTGTACTACTACCAATAATTCCTTGTCATTTCTATGATATCCTTGTTGAGTATTTATCAATTTTTTGTTGGTTTTTGTTTATTGATACTTATTATCTATAATATGTTTTATTTTAAATAAAGGTTTTTCTTTTGGAAAGATTAGTTTTTGTTATACCATACACCACGCTAAGTTGTGCGAGGTTTAAATGTGATTTGTGTATAAAGAGAACGCAGCAAAAACTTCAGATGAGCTTAAGTGAATCAGCACTTGCTTTGCAAGGTGCCCTGATTTACAATGGCGACATCTCACAGATGGAGGTAAGCTACTTGTGAAGTCATCTCATGTGTGGTTACCAAAAGTCACAATTCTATTAAGTCATTTATCACATAATCATCTATGTTAAATGTCAATCAATTTATAAGCTTAGTCATCCAAATTTTCATGTACCAACTTGTCTTGCCACACATTTTCCTAATCTAAATATACATTTTAATACATCAATTTTCTAATGATACCAATTAATTCCAAGTTACTAATTATGGTCCATCAAACCAAAAATCGAGATCAAACTAAAATCCAAGACATATACAATGCACAATCATATCAGAATTTTAACATCTATCACAAATACTTTCGTGGACACGTAACATTTCTACTAGGGTATAATTTGGGGCCTTACAGGATGATGTAAGTGGGTTGAAGGGGGGCGGAGAAAGGGCGAGAGAAGTAAGGGTATTTTGTAAGAGAGGTTTAAAATTGAACATTATCATAAAAAGAAAACAAGTGAGACAAGTAAAAAAAACAACAAAAAAAAAGAAAGGGAAAGGGCGAAGAACAAGAATAGAGGAAGGAAGGTCGAAAAGAAAGGACATATAAGGCAAGAAGAAAAGGATGAATAAATTTAAAGAGTGATGAAGGGGAGTGAAATACGAGTTGGAAAAGAAAGGACATACGATAAAAGTATGTAGGAGTTGGAAAAGAAATAAGGTGGAAGAGAAATAGTTTATGTACAAGAATATTATAATGAGAAGAAATGAAGATAGGAAAACAAAGTAGAGGAGAATCAGATGAAGAAGGCAATAACAATCATGCCTTCATACAGCTAGTGTAAAGAGAAGCTATAGCTTCTCACCATATGCGGAACTCTTGTTTTTAAATTTTAGGTAAAATAGAAATGTTATATTTCTAAAATTAGTATTTATTGTTTAGTGAAATTTTAGATAGTTGGAGTTGTGTCAATTTTTAGTAATATGTTGTAATTGTATTGAAGCATCTCAGAACAACTGGGCTTTCTTTGTTTTTGGGAATGAGAGATGAAAGTTCCATCGTTTCAACCGCAGAGTCATTATTTTGTATGTAGAATAGAAGCCGTAACCAGACAAACATCATGGTGAACCCGGTACAACCTTGTAAGTAACTATTCAAGTTTTGATAATTTACTTCATAAAACTATGAATTGTACAGTTTTCCGATCTCCAAGATGGGGGTTGGCGTCCTTGCATGTTGATGTTGGTTCTAAACCTAAAATTTTGTTGAAGAGTCAACATAAACATTGGGATTTGACAGAGAAGCGCGTGACGTCCGCTCGGGTACAAGTTGCCATCAAGTTTCTATTGCACGCCTCCTCTCTCTTTCGACGCTTTGACTTCTCTCTTTTTAGCCTCTAGCTTTCTTTTTCATATTAAAAATCATAAATTATTTTAAAATTAGTTCATATTTTAAAATTTTCACCACAGCCACAGCCACAAAGCGCAAAACAAATTAGTCTTATCTGACATTAGGTAAGGTAATAAAATAAAATAAAATGTAAAATTAGTCTAAAATCAGAATGCAATGTAAACGGATTGACCAAGTACAAACCAGCATTTCAACTGCTTAATAAGAAAAAGTGGCATCGTACGTAGTTTGTCAAACTTAGACAATTGGAACACTTTTTCTAGGCTCATCGATTTGTACAAAATCTTTGGTCCAACTGCAAATTGGACTTTCAATTACTTATTTCTCAACATGTTTTACCAGCGCACCAGACGAATGTAATGAATCGAGTGTCCATCTCTTGAATCAAGTCTTCAACCCAAAACCCACAGGCCAGCTGCTTTTTTTATCTTCCAAGGTTTTGTTTATGTGAATCAATAACAATATCTACGTGAAGAGATTTCACATCAGGCAGCGATAGGTACAGACTTTTAAAAATGGGGAGCCAACCCATTTGCTGAAAAGTTGTCACTGTAGGTGTTGGGTTCACGGGAAGCTTTCTTTTACTTCACTTACAAGGGATGTTTTAATGCTTTTTCATTGAAATCTTTGGTGGGTTCATGTGTCTAGACTCTTTCTTTTCCAGATATTCTAATCTTGTTATGAATTTGTGATCTTGGGATCTGGTTCTAGTTTTAAGTATCAATCCTCTTTCTTGCTCATAGTCCCTGCTTCATTTGATGAAGGTTGCTTTTAGTTGGTGCGCAGGTGCCTGGGGATGTGTGCTTCAAGTTTCTTCGCTCGTTGAAGACTTTCTTGCTGTCACTATATGGGGTAGCAGTCGCTGTCCCAAGCATGGTTAGGTCTTTGGGGTGGTTTTGTCGATTACAGTCAAGGGTTTTGGTTCCTGGTGGGGATTAGTTGCTTCCGTTGTCTAAACAGCCCAGCTGATTTCTCTTTTCTGTGGTGAACATTGTTTCTTCACTTTCAATTTGTGGGTGGGTTCTTGTTTCCGTTACTCGAGAGTTTTTTGCCGTAAATTTGGTTATTTTGTGCTTCTTTCACACATTGAGCAAAGTAATCAAACTGGGGATTTTGTTTTTTCTACTTTGTAATTGACTGGTTCTTGGCTATTTAACAAGCTTCGTTTCTTTCGGGTGGGATATTGTGTCTGTGGATTTGCAAGATTCTTCTTTAGACTTCTGTTCTTGACAAGAGGAATCAGCGTTATATGGGGGTTTTGGCTTGATTTCAGCTCAGACAAAGCTTCAGTTTTCGTAATTTTGGTTCTGGGGATTGTTCCATTTTCCAATGGCTCTCCTCAAGTGGATGTACTTTGCTTGCTTTCTATATTCTTTTTTGGCTCTTCAAACACATAGCCAATCTTGTGATGGGAATGATTTCCTTGCACTGAAGGAATTTGCCGGAAATCTTAAAGATGGATCCATTATAAAAGCTTGGTCCCACACGAACAACTGCTGTCAATGGGATGGTGTTGTCTGTGAGAACTACAACAATGGTTCAATCGGTGGAAGAAGGGTGACTATGCTGATTCTTCCCAAAAAGGGTCTGAAAGGGAACATTTCAAGCTCATTGGCCCGATTGGATCACTTAAACTTAATTGATCTCTCGTCCAATTATCTTCAAGGTGAACTGCCAATGGAGCTGTCTGGATTGAAGCAGTTGGAGTTTCTTGATTTGAGCCATAACATGCTATCAGGACCTGTCTCAGGAGTGCTTTCTGGTTTATTATCCATCAAGTCACTGAATATCTCTAGCAATTTGTTCAATGAGGAATTGGTTGAGCTTGGTGAATTTCCAAATCTAGCTGTATTTAACATTAGTAACAATTCATTCACGGGCCAAGTCATTTGCAGCTTCTTCAATAAAATTCGGATTCTGGATTTATCAAAGAACCGTCTTATGGGCAATCTCGGAGGCTTAAACAACTGCAGCACGTCTCTCCGGCAGTTGCGTTTGAATTACAATAGACTTTCAGGTGCTCTACCAGACTCTTTGTACTCATTGTTGGCTTTGGAGGAACTCTCAATCTCCAACAACAACTTCTCTGGCCAGTTAAACAAGGAATTGAGCAAGCTTTATAGCCTTAAGATTCTTGATGTTAGTGGCAACCAGTTCTCTGACCACATTCCAGATGTTTTTGGCAGCCTCACTCAATTGGAGCAATTTCTTGCGAATTCTAATCTGTTTTCCGGGCCATTACCTCCATCATTGTCATTCTGCTCGAAGCTTCAAATACTTGACCTCAGAAACAATTCTTTAACTGGTCAGATTAATCTAAACTTTACTGCAATGCTAAATCTCCGTACACTTGATCTTGCCAGTAACTCCTTTTCTGGAGATCTCCCCAGTTCCATGTCTGACTGCCATAACTTGAAAATTTTGAGCCTTGCTAGGAACCGCTTAAGGGGTCAAATTCCTGACAGTTTTGTAAAGCTTACTGCCCTTTCATCTGTCCTATTGTTCAACAATAGTCTCGTGAATATATCAAGGGCACTATTTGTGTTTCAGCATAGCAAAAATCTGTCAACTCTTCTCCTTCCAAGGAACTTTATTGGTGAGGAAATCCCCTTGAATGTAAGTGGGTTTCAGAATTTAGCTGTCTTTGGGCTTGCGAATTCTGGTCTTCGAGGCCAAATCCCAGATTGGTTGTGTAGTTGTACAAAGTTGCAAGTTCTTGATTTGTCGATGAATAAATTGGATGGCAGTATCCCTTCTTGTATTGGTCAGATGGAGCACTTGTTTTACTTGGACTTGTCAAATAACTCACTCAGCGGAGAGATGCCAAAAGGTTTGGCTGAGCTAAAGAGCCTGAGATATGCAAACTACAGTTACTTGACGGCTTCAGCTGGTATTCCTCTCTATGTAAAAAGAAACCAGAGTGCTAAGGGTTTGCAGTACAAACAAGTCTCAAGTTTTCCACCTTCGATGCTTTTGAGTCACAACTGGATAAACGGGACAATTTTACCTGAAATTGGACTGTTGAAGCAGCTTCATGTCTTGGACTTGAGCAGGAACAACATCACTGGGATGATACCCGACTCAATTTCAGAAATGACAAATTTGGAAACTTTAGATTTATCATCCAACCAACTGTACGGGTCAATCCCACCATCATTTGGGAGACTCACTTTCCTGTCACAATTTAACGTGGCTTATAATCACTTGAAGGGACAGATTCCAACAGGAGGGCAGTTTTATAGCTTTTCCAGCTCAAGCTTTGAGGGTAATCCTGGACTTTGTGGGGGAGTGGTTTCCCGTTGTAATGCCAATGACAGCATGTTGAAGCCTCTTACGCCATCCACTTCGAAAAGTAGGCTCGGTGTAAAAAAAATTTTAGTCATAAGCCTCACATTAGCAGTTGCGCTGGTGATAGTCCTTGCAGTTCTTTGGCTTAAGATGCCCAGAAGGGATATGGGGTATCCAATCGACAATATGGATGAGGAAACCAGCCCTCAAGGCAGGCTGTCGGATGCCGTTCGGCCTTCGAAAGTGGTATTTTTTCAGAATTCAGATTACAAGGATCTCACTGTCGCAGACTTGTTGAAATCAACAAATAATTTCAATCAAGCCAATATCATCGGCTGTGGTGGATTTGGCCTGGTTTACAAAGCCCACCTTCCTAACGGCACAAAGACTGCAATTAAGAGGCTTTCAGGAGATTGCGGTCAGATGGAACGTGAATTTCAAGCTGAAGTGCAGGCACTTTCGAGGGCTCAACATAAAAACCTTGTCTCTCTTCAAGGGTATTGCTGGCTGGGTAGCGATAGGTTATTGATATACTCATACATGGAGAACGGAAGCTTGGATTATTGGTTGCATGAGTGTATCGACGGAGCATCAACTCTTAAGTGGGAGGTGAGACTCAAGATAGCTCAAGGTGCAGCATCTGGGTTAGCTTACCTGCACAAAGTTTGTGTACCCCATATTGTTCACCGAGATGTGAAATCAAGCAACATACTTTTGGATGAAAATTTCGAGGCTCATTTGGCTGATTTTGGTCTGTCAAGGCTTCTCCGACCTTATGACACGCACGTGACAACTGATTTGGTTGGAACTTTGGGTTATATTCCTCCTGAATATAGTCAAACATTGACGGCAACTTGCAGGGGTGATGTTTACAGTTTTGGTGTTGTTCTTCTTGAGCTTCTTACTGGTCGAAGACCTGTAGAAGTTTGCAAAGGGAAAAGCTGCAGAGACTTGGTCTCTTGGGTGTTTCAGATGAAGTCTGAGAAAAGGGAGACGGAGGTTGTTGATCCCTCCATTTGGGATAAAGATCGTGAAAAACAGTTGCTAGATGTGCTTGAAGTTGCGTGTAGATGCTTAGACCAGGATGCTAGGCGCAGACCCTTTATTGAAGAAGTTGCTTCACGGCTTGACAGTATCGGGGTTAAGGAAAGCATATGACTGAACCTTCTTTTTCAATTTTGTAGATCAATTTCAATATGGTTGGATAGAGGATGGTATACTTTGTAAAGGGAATACTAGTCCATATAATGCTAAAACAAGTAAATTCACTGGTTTCCATGAAAGCATATACCAAAAAAAGCAAGAGCTTTTTGTGCATGGTCATCAAGGGTAATATAAGATGTTCTAGTTCTTGCTTATCTCCTCTGTGTTTCTGTACCATCTATGAATGAAGAGATGCTTATTACGAGCCTGGGGTGTACGTTGAAAAATCGGGTTGAGATTCGATTTCGACTGCAGTGGAATAATCACGAAATTTTTTGTGATTTTTGATTTTTAAAAAATTAAGATCTATTTAATTTTATAAAATGATCAATATAAATTATAATAGAGCGAAAATTTAATTCGTATCTTATTCCGAAACTTGATTTTTGTTTTGTCGCATCTTTCGAGCTGTTCTTAAAACTGATCAATCTCAATCATTGTAGTCGCATAAGTGTCTAGTCTTAAACGGTATCTACAGAACAAGTTGAGAGAATTCTATAACTCTTACAGAGAGAGTTAAGCAAGAAGTGTCAATTTCATAGAGCTTAAGTATATTTATAATAAGCTTTGAACGTTTTAATAATTTAATTGAAATTAAATTTTAATTTCAATTAAACTTTAATTAGAATTACAAATAATTTTAATTAAATACCAATTATGCCTATATAAGATTCAATTTCTCATATTGATCATTATTTATTAAATACCTTATATTTAATCATAAAATTTCTCAAACTTTACATTCAAGTCCAAATTGATTAAATTTAACTTTATTCTCTTCAGTCCATTCTACATGTGAGACTCATTAAGTTCTCAAATATTTTAGTAATGATTATAAAATCTTATTTTAATTCATAATTAAAATTAAATAAGTTAAAACTCCTTTTAATTTATCTTTAATTCTCCAATTAAACAATTTATAATTATATATCAAGATCAAGATTGGCGTCTAGTAACTCATTATGACAACCCAAATATTTAGGAATATCAAAATGATTTTAACTAACCTTTTTGTGCAGAGTTTTTCCGTATAATTCAATTCTTTCAACATACAATGTTCCGATTAGAC
Organism: Erythroxylum shatona; assembly: GCA_027568895.1. Classification (NCBI taxonomy): domain Eukaryota; kingdom Viridiplantae; phylum Streptophyta; class Magnoliopsida; order Malpighiales; family Erythroxylaceae; genus Erythroxylum; species Erythroxylum shatona. The sequence goes on along the minus strand of JAOSBK010000005.1, from coordinate 30,050,233 downwards.
ATAGAGTATGAAATTAATGTCTACTTAATTTTAAGTATAATCATATTAGATCTCTGTCATTAGCTATCGATTCAATTAATGACATTTGTAAACTATTTACAAAGCATCGTTTCATCTTGGCTAAGGATTTCTTGAATTAATACTAATTAAGAACAATGAAACATTCTCCTTAATTACTTTAGGGTGATGAATCTTATCTTGATTATTCAACTATCTCCATATAATAAATGCTATATCCAATGACTACCGATTAAACGACCTATGATGAAATAGATCATAACTAGAATCAAAATATAGCAATCTCCATACAAGATAACTTTGATAACCTCAAGTTAAAGGATCATTTATACAATCATCACAATGAGAATTTCATAAACATACAAGTAATGTTCCAAATGAATTTTTTATATCGGGTTTGTTCAGTGAACTTGTTCTCTAGCAAGTACCTACATGTTTGTTTAAGTATTTCTATAATTTAGCCTATGAAATCAACTACTTCCTTCATAAGGAAAAACAAAATGTGTTCTAGTCTTTTTCCATTTTACTAATGTCCAATCTTAATAGAACAATGACTAAAAACATTTAGGAATAATACATAAATGCAATATGAATCTCATAATTGTAATCTCATTATAATTTCATTTGCAATGTACAATTATCCTATGGACTTTATCATATATATCTAAACATGTACAGGATAAAAAATGTCTTTAAATAATTTGTCACTAAACTATAACCATAACGATTGGCTGTCGGGCATAAACCAACAATCTCTCACTTTCACTAAGTCAATATTTTTAGTATCTAATACCATATCATCATAGAACAATTATTCTACTACTGGGGTAGTGGCTTGATGAGAGAATTATGCAAGATTCTCTATAGTAAGCACTTGATTAAATCTTACAACTCTCATCTTAATTATCATCATAATTAAAAAAATTTGCCTAAACACATTTTTGAATCTTTGATGAGACATTAGCTCCTTACGCATGTCCAATGGCTCTAATGTTATATAGTACATTACTGTCTTGGACAATGCAAAAAAAAAATCAAGTTTACTAAAGAACTTGTTGATCTAATTAATCATTGTTACTAAATGAAAAATGTATTATGGTATATTAGCAACCAATTGCTAAATTGGAACTTTTCCAATCCTAAATGATATTGATCTAAGTAAATAAACCTTAAATAAGATTTACTTCTAAAGTTATTTCTTTATCATCTTGAACTCAAATATCAACTTAGAGTAATGAATATCTTTAATACTTCATAAATATCTAATATCTTAAATACTAAACATCTTTTATACATTATCTATACACTTGGACTTAGAATAAGTTAACAACGTCCAATCTATCTTTATAGATCTAATTCTCGTAATTAAGTTGTTACCTTTTTATATCCAACAATAGATATTCTTGAAAAATTATGTTTTTAATAATTAAAGTTAGAATTGTTGTTCTCTATGAGCAGTATGTCTTTACATACTCTCATTGAAGAGAACAACTATACTCTCACTAACCTTTTTGCAGATATGATCAATTCACAATCATCTTCAAAACAAACTCTTTGAATTCATCATGAAAGTGAATCTTTCAACATCTCGTCACCTTTCAATTCTACATCACATGTATCATTAAAGGCATTAGTTCCAATTAAATGTATTGTCATGAGCTTTGAACCTTTTAAATTCCTTCTTATTCCCATTACTTACCTTGAGAACCATTCTCTTATAAGTATACATTGAATCAAACAATTTGTTCAATGAATCTGTAAGATTATATCCAACCTTTTGGATATTTTGTAACACTTTATTACTCAATTTAGTTCTAAACTAAATGGATAATATATGCTTCAGCTAAGCATCACATCTTTAAATCATTAGCTTTAACTATTTTAAAGACTTAGCGTTTCATATCTAATATGAAAACTTGATAATTGATTTAACTGGAACTATAGAAGGTAAGTCATTGTACCAGGCATTGTTATAAAAGAAATACTATTGCATCATAAAATATCTTATATTATATTTTACTCCTTACATAAATTTGTACACTTATGAATTTAGTTGTGAAGGAATTTACTAAAGAATCTCATTCCTTATAGATAACTGAAAATTTAAAACTTACCACAACTTCTGCTTTAGCATTCTCAATGCTTTATTTCTACTAAGATTTAAACAGTTTGAACTTTTTCAAAATTTTAAATCATCATTTTATTTAATGCATATGACTATATCACATAAAGTCATTAGTAATAAAATAAAATATAATATTATCCTTTTATGAATAACAATTCAATACCATTATCATTCTTGCACCAAAGATTGATTTGGTTATTCTTCAATTTTACAAGTTTCATAAGTTCCATACGATTCATTATCAAAAGGATACACATATCCTTGTATGTAACTTTATGATTCTCGTTATGCTGAGTTAATCAATATGGCATAAAAGGATAATCTTAATTATCCAACTTTTATTCTTGCCATTTATGTTTAGCATAAGTCTCCTTTGATCCAATACATATTCAAACTATTTGCATAAACTTGGATCAATTACTTTTACTTAACAATCTATTTTTAACCATGTATTGAACATTACAATAATGTTGAATCTGAATTCAATATCAAATACTCATAAGCATGAATTAGAAATACATATGATCTCTATTATATCACATATAAGCAAGAAAAGTCATGAAATTGTTTTATTTTAATGACAACTATTATCATACTATAGCAAAGTCTTTAATTGTGGTCTATAATTATGCTTTTTGTAGGCTAAATTAAGTGGAACAATTTCATCAAGGTACTATACATTTTAGTTCTACTCAATAAAACCTCTTACATCTTACTATCATGGTGTTGACTTACATCTTACATGTCATCATCAAAGTTTATAAGACATTTGTCAACTCAAAATGTCAATATATTTTTGTCATCTATATGATTTTGACATATCTTTAAAAATTTGTGACTGAATCCTCAATAGGGATTATAGAAAAATTGCATAATGAACATAAAATTTTCTATCTAACTTTTGATAACTTTTCTCAAACATATCCTATGTCCAAGAATTTGGGTTTATTAACTTAGTATCAAATATACTAAATAAGGTAGATTTCACTAAAAACAAAATATAAATGTAAGAAAAGCAAGTAATCAATTATATGTCATGACTATTAAATAAGATTAGTACTTTCATAATGCATTTGGTTACTCCCACTATGTTATTCAAAATAATAGCTCTCACTACTATTCGAAAAGATTACTCTAATATCTCTAGTAGGCTAGGATCCCATTCAAATATAGTTGACCTTGAGTTTGTTCAACAAGCCAACTAGACTTAAATTAGGCAGATAACAACTCTATCAATCACATCTCATGTGACTCCTAGATCCGTTAGGTAACAATTCTTGTCAAAACATATCTTATATATCATTCCTAACCCTGCCTCTAAATTCATGTAATCATGAGTTTGCTCATCCAAATCACACAAATTTAGTTAAGTAAAACCCACTATTATAAGATTAAACATATTCGGGTTAAAGAGGCCTTGAGTTTGCTCAACAAGCCTTACAATAAACAGAACTCTGGTTTATTCTTATAACAATGGAAGGCATCAATCACGTTCTTAACGTGTACTTAATA
>JAOSBK010000005.1:30015467-30031623 GCA_027568895.1 Erythroxylum shatona | reverse complement strand
ATACCACCCTCGCGGGTCGCGGACTCGGATATCACCGTCGATGTCTGGTTCGGGTCTCGTGGGAGTGGGATGCTACAACTAGAGCATGGAATTTGGTATAAAAACTATCAGGTACAGAACCCTAAACATGCAGTACCAAATCGAAAGAGGAGAATGGATTAAGTAGTTACCTAAAAAAAGATGAAGTCCCAAAGCTGCTTTGTGGTAGTCGTTCCATTGGAAGACATGGAAGCATTGTATCATTGCTTGAGAAATGAAGTACACGAAAGACATGGGAGGAGAAAGTAAAGAAAGCTATAGAGAAACCAAGACATCTAGATGATTCCTCTTTTTGAAAGTTCTGGAGAAACAAGATGTGGACACTTGGGTGGGTTATTAAGATATTAAATGTATTCAATATGCATTCAATAGATGATCATCTTCTTGTATCAAATGGTTTGGTTCGCAGCTTGATGCCTCAAAAACCAATTCTAAGCAAGGTTATGGTTAGAATGCTCCTCCTTCATCTTAGTTAAAACTAAATATTGATGGATCAAGTCTTGGTAATCTAGGTTCTTGTGGAATTGGCTATATTTTTAGAGACTCCAATGACAATTTCAGGTTTGCAAGTTCAAGATATGTTCAACATAGAACATATTTATAGTTTGAATTGATGTCTCTTAAATTGGCACTTCAACATTGTCATTTAGAAGGAGTTCAAAAGCCATAAATAGAATTAGATTCTATGCTTCTGGTTCAAATGGTGACAAAAAATGACCTGTCCTTAGAGATATAAAGATCTTATTATAGCCATTTCTACATCTCTACAAATTTTTTAATTTAACTTCATGTATGTCTATAGGGAAATCAATTCTGTTGCCAATGCTCTTACGAGACTAGTAAGCTCAAAAAGATTGTAAATGGAATTTGGCAATATTGATCACCTACCTCAACACATTAGCGAAGCTTTTGCTTTAGATAAACAACATTTTCCTTACATAATATGATTTCGTTAGTTTTACAAAATACATTAAGTTTAGATTTAAATACATGTTATTATTTTATCTGTTATCCTTTAATCTCTTAGACGCAGTGGTTAGTGCCTACGTCATTATAATTTTGCCTTTTGAGGTAAGGTTTATGTCCCCCTCATACATGTGAAAAAGCTTTTATTGTACAAAAACTAAGATAACCATCCTCTCAGGGTACCGTCTTTGGTTTAAAAAAGGATGTATGGCTAGTTTGGTCTTTTTAAAGCATGTACAATTTTCCAATTTCATAAACATAATTTAATTTTTCAAACAAATGGATAAAACTTGAGAGGGAGAGAATGTTGGTTACTTTTATTAATGGTTCAAATCATGCTTTATAAATAATAATCTTATATTAGGGAATAAACTCAAAGAACTTGACACTACTACTAACTCCCTTTGGTTGGTTTTAAGGGACTTCAATAGTGTGTTATCTAGCTCTAAGGTGAAGGCTATTCTTTAATAAGGAACTACTTGGGAGACTTTAAAGACTATGCAAGTTCCCTATATATAATTGATCATAGGATGGAAGACAACTTCTTCACATAGAGTAATAAACAAATAGTAGGTTGGTTTATAAGGGAAAAACTTGATAGAAATCTGATTAATGCTCAATGGCTATTGTTGATTGCAAAACCAATTCACTAGTTTTACGCTCAAAACTGTAAGTATATAGGGTGTAACTTATAGTATAGAACAAATATCGATTCCTCAGAGATTGTATTTAGATGCTACTTAATTCAGACTGCTTTGTTTAAGAATCAATTTTAATAAATATAAACTAAAAAATTAAACTAAATCAAACAACTAATAATGAACAAATGATAAAGCAAAAATGCAGAAACTTGGAATTCAAGATTTAACAATTAGAGATCAGTTTTTCCCTATCTGATCTCCCTCCTACCTTGTTAATTGAATTGTGACCCCTAAGATGTCCTAATTATTAACTACCCTCTCTCAAGTTGTAATTAATTGTCCCTAGCCAAATTAAATGGAAATGATTAAGCAATCTCTCAATCTACAGAATTAGTTTACCAATTCAACTAGTTATGAAATTATCTTATAGGTAATAAATTAATTAGCCAAGATCTCTCTCTAACTAATCAATTAACTTGATGAATATAGGTTTATAGAGTGTCAATTCTCATTGTACAACCCAACACAATTTACCCAACTCAATTTCTCAATATATTGCAAGGTATAAGCTCAACATTCATCAAAAGCGTCATTCATTCAAATCAACAAAGTATGAGTTCAATAAGTAGTTCAAAAGTAATCTCTACAAATAACTCAACTGCTCATAATGTCATTAACATCCCCAACAACCATAAAATCCATAATAAAAATGATAGAAGAGAAAAACGAAATAAGAACTAGATGAAGAAAGTTCCTCTTTTTCTTTGTCAAAATCTGGAAAATCTAGAGTTGATGTGTTCTTTGTTTAATTTGGAATGGAAATTTCGATCTTCTATCTCTATCTAGGCTTTAAATCTATTTTTTTAGCTTGAGGAGGCAAGCGTTCATGACACCACCTTTGGCCCTAGGGATTTGTGACCTTATATAGTCACAAAATCCTAAAAATAAGTGAATCACATCTTTTAGGAGGGACAATGGATCTTATGTAGACTCCTAATATGAATTAAAATAGGACACTCATGATTATTTCACCATTAGTTATGGTTTTATTCCTAAATGCTCTTCCTTGTTGATTTGATAAGCTCCATCATTAAGGAATAAAATAGTCTTCAATAAAAAAGAATTTATGACTAAGACCTTTGATGCAAATAATGTTGAGAGTGTTGTTTTTGCTCTCAATCCCAATAATGATCTAAGTCCATATGGAATGCATTTTTCTTCCAAAGGTCTTAGCTAATATTCACAAACTTGATCATATCAGATATGTTAGGCTTCTTCACTAATGGTATGATGATTAAGGAATTAAATAAAACCTTTGTTTTCTAAATTCACAAAGTGCAATCCCTATAAACCTTGAAAGAATTTAAGCCTTTTTATATTGTAACATTTGAAAATATAAATTCATTTCTAAGATGATTGTAGATAAACTCAAGACTATGTTAGCAAACTATATTGATCTATGTTGGGGTGTATTCATTAAAGAAAGATTAATTGGAGATAACATCCTAATAGTGCAAGAACTTCTCAAAACTATAGAAAGAAGCAAGATAGAAAATATTGTGCTATCAAAATTTATTTTCATAAAGCCTTTGATACAATAAATTGGAAATTTATTCTCAATGCAATAAAGCCTTTTATTTTATAGTCTTATTTGTGTAATCGAATAAAGAATGTATTTCCACAATCTCCTATAGTATTCTTGTAAATAGGGAACCTACCAAACTCATCCAAAGTACTAGAGGGTTGAGACAAGGGGATCCTTTATTCTCTTACCTATTCATAAATAGAATGGAGGTTGTAATAGCCCATTCTTAGAAATTTAACAGTTAGATTGAATCATCATTTGAGAATTCATGAAATGCATTTCATTTACATACATCACACTTGCATATACATGTGAATCATGGTCTAAAGACATTGTCAAAATAGTACATGCACTCACTAATATATCCTATGGTATGAAAGATCTTAAATAATTATGACGTGTTTGTGTGTTGATTATGTCTTAAATTTTGTTTGATGAATTATAGTGAATTGGGAATTTATTGCTCTAATTGAGTGATTGATAAAGTGATATGTGTATTTAGTCTAAGAAAAATGTTAAAAGGGCAAGATAAAAACATACATGGGGTTTTAGGTTGAATGAGCCTATGAGATGGTGATAAGTGGCATCAATAATAGAGTGACAATTGGCTTGAATAAAAGAGAGAAAAATGGAGGTATAGTTGAGTGACATATGGTCTAGAGATTAAATGACAAATAGACTAATAAGGAAGTAACATTGTGAGTGTAGGAGAAAAACACATAGCTTAGCTCTTAGCTTGACACTTGGCATGACACATGTCTATCTTCTTCACCACACACCTTACTCACGTCTCTCACACTTTCAAGACCACCTTCTTTCATGTTTTGGTCTTATTTTTTCTTCTTCTTTCCTCCCACCTATGAAACTTTTACACAATCCCTAAAACTCTTAAAGTTTTACTAAAATTTCGTAACGCTTATCTTGTAAATTGAAACCCTTTAATCCCATCTTGTTTTTAATGTATGTTTGATGCTTGGGAGACTTACTTGGCTTATTGATTAAGGAAATCTTGAGATAAAAAATTAAGTATTTGATTAGCTTATTGAGTTATATGCGAGAAAAACATCAATAAAGATTGGTTAGAGATGAATTGAGATGAATTACATGTAAGGTTGATGACGAGATATGCTTGAAATGTGATGATAGAATTGGTTTTGTTTTGATGTATGAAAACCCTAGGTTATAAAATATTTTGAGAATGAATTAGGTTGAGATTATAGGTATGTTGAAGATGAATTTATGCTAAAGAAAGATGCTAATGTAATGTTCTTGGAATGGAAAAGAATTAGGGTGTAACATGTAAGATAGTAAATGAAAGCATTTGTTTGATTGATGATTCCTAAGAGAAAAATTATTTATGAATTGTCAATTGAATGGTTTTGGCTTAGAGTATAAGATGAAATGATGAAAAATTGAAGTATCCTTAAAGTATAAGTGAGGTACAAATGAAGAACTATCATTAAGGAGTTAGAGTTTGGAAGAAAATTTGAAGAAAAAGGAAGGTGGGTCTCATATTACATATCCCACGATCGTGGGAATTGTATGGTTCCTTTCCACGATAGTGAAAATGCTTGGAAAAAAGGAGAGTTTGTGTTCTGTGTTTTGGTTGAGTCATATATGGATAAAATAGTATACATTTATACTTTTAGACTTAATTAGGGCTTAAAATGAGCTTAGTTTGATGTTGAATCAATTGATTAAGTGTTTGATGAGTTTAGGTTCTTAAATGATGTTATAATTAAAGACATGTTTGTTTGATATCAATGCATATGAATTTGGAAAGTATGAGATGTTAACAGCATAGGGATGTTTATTGAACATAAGCTATGATGAATGAGTGAGTAAGATTTATGTATAAGCTTACATACCTGGGATAGTCAATTGGGCATGCATTGAACATAACATATATACATGTGTAAGATTAAGCACTTATTTGATTAAATAAGTTAGTAATGTCTAAATATATGTGTACTATATGATATAGAAGCACAAATTGACCGACAACATCTAGACATTGCCAGATCATTAAGGCAATAACTAATCTGGAGTAAACTATGAGTAATGTATATGTGTGATATTAATTAGATATGTGCTTTTGTTTGAATTGTTTTCATTTAATCCTTATATCTATATATATTGAAATGATTTTGATATGATTGTGATATTGATGATTCCAGAGATTTGATTGTCCAAGCAGTTCAATATTGGGGACTATATTGGGAGTGTTAACTATGTGTATATGAATGTGGGAAATAAATGCTAAACTAAATATTAAATGCCAAACTTGGGTATGACGAATGCGATAAATGACGGTGTACGCTAGATGAAAGTTATTGCTAGAATATTAAGTGAAATCATGCATGTCATGACATTGATATGCATGATCAAATAAAGGAGTTGTGACCTGAGTGACCAAAGTGAAAAAGGAACTTAAAGCTAAAAAATGTATGTACAGAGCCACAGGCTCAACGGTTAATAAGCCTGTTATCCATAATAGGTACAGGGCATCGTTTAAAATGAGACCGGTATCTGCAATAGATATGGGATAGTTAAATAGGTGCTCTATCACAAAAAAATTAAAAAAGTGGAGTCACATATACATTTGCATATATATGTGAGAAATTTAGTGAATTATGTTGAAATAGTAATATAAAATGTTTGTGTTCCAATATGTTTTAGTAAGATGTGAGATACATATATTATGATTTGGTAGACAATTAAATAATGTGATAATTGGGATTTGATTTTAAATAATGTGATGTGTTTGAGAACTTGGATAACATATGTTCGCGATATTGTGTCCTGACTTGAGTGAACATGTCAATGATGGTTCAATCATTGAGTTTGCAAACTCATCAAAATTACATCATTGATTTTCAAGTACCTAAACAACCTAGTTTATAAGAAAATCTAGTAGTAAACTAGCATTGTTGATTTTGGAACCAAGAATAGCTCAATGTTTTGGTCAGCTGACACTGAAGCGTCTAGATATAATGTTTTGGTCCAGCACCTAGTTTTATACACGTGGTATATAGTTGTGAACTTTGATATGCCCTGTATTGTATAAATAGGAGTTATGAGTGTAATAACACAATGGATATTTATATTTATGAATCAAATGCAAGGAATGTACTGACAATGTATGCTTATGTTTATGAATGAAATGAGAGAACTTAGTTTTTTAAATGTTTATGTTCTATATGATGCTATGATAACAGATGTGACTACTCTAACATGGCGCTTTTAAAAGGTTTGTGCTCAAATGTTCTCTAGAATGTTAGGTATATGCTCTATGGAAGTGGGATGTTACAATTTTGGTATCAGAGCCTAGTTTGGCTTCTCCATGGACATATAGGAGTCATTTAATATAATGTCTGGCTAGAATTCGTATAGTGATCACAATTGTTGTCTATTATAGGTCGTCCACTATAGGGGATTAAGTTGTCGAATCACCTGACCTTGAGTCAATATGACCTAATAGAGAGTCTCCTATGCTCCAGTCTGAGCCAATACCCCACAGAGTACTTAAGAAGAGAGAAAGGAGGTACGACAAGCTTAGGAAACATGGAGTTGTAGACTTCTACAGAAGTACAGACCCTGTTGAGGCAGAGAGCTGGTTAGAAATGACATAAAGAATATTGGACCAGATGGATTGTGAATTGGATGAGAGGTTTGATTAAGCTATCTTATTACTACAAGGTTCAACTTACCAGTGGTGGAAGACCATTCCCAGTAGTTCTGTTTGACCATGTAGATTGGCTTGGGAAGACTTTTTGAGGGTCTTCAAGGACAACTACATGCCAAAGATCTACCTAGGTCGAAAGATAAAGGAGTTCCTTGATTTGAAATAGGGGAATCTCACAATAGCTGAGTATAAAGTGTGGTTCAATAAATTGATGGGGTATGTTACAACCATGATCCCAACTGAGGAGGACAAATTTAGACAATTCGAAGATGGGTTGAATATGGAAATCAGAACGAGGATGACAATTACCAATTTAAGCAGCTTTATTGAGCTGAGAGCTACTTTGATTGGAATTGAGCAGCTACTTAAAGATGGACAATTAGAGTATAGGTAGGAGTTTAGAATGAAGAGGCCTGGAACATTTCAAGTTGATTCTAGCAGAAGAATCAACAAACGTTAGAGTAGACGCAGTCGAGATTGAGTCAGTCAGAGTTTAGGTTGAGAGATAGCTTTGGTTATTCTTGTAGAGGTCAGGTGTTTGGAAGAAAAACTTATAGCTAGCCACCACCCCAGATGCCTAGCTGTGAACATTATGGGAAGAAACATGGTGGTGAATGTTAGAAGCTATCCGGAGCTTGCCTACATTGTGGCTACTTCGAGCATTATATTAGAGATTGTCCTACCATTATTGGAGCATAATCGGGAGTGAGAGGAGGATCAATAATTAAAGTGACTATTCAGCAGAGTAGAGCTGGTGGTACATGATAGAGAGGCAGTGGTAGAGCAAGCTCTATAGGTCCTAGTGCCAAAAATGAGTTGTGAAGCAATCAATTGGAGTCCTAGGCCATGATTTATGCCATCACCAAACAGAAGGCTCAGGACTCCCTAAATGTTATTGCAAGTGTGTTAAATGTTTTTTAATTTAAGGTATTTGAATTGCTAGATCTAGGATCTATGCATTCATTTATCACACCACATCTGATATCTAGACTACATTATAAGAGAGAAATATTAAAATGTGGCCTTGAGTACTCTAGTAGACAATACTATAGTAATTAGGGAAGTATGTAAAGAGTGTATTATTCGAATTGATCAGGTAGAGTAGAAAACTGACTTGATAGTCTTGCAATTACGAGAGATAGATATTGTCATAGGTATGGATTAGCTTACCGCACATAGGGTTATGATGAACTGCCATACCAAGGAAGTGATTATTAAATCCCTTACTCAGCCAAGGATGATATTTTGAGGTGTTATTCAAGCAGTACTAGTAGATTAATTTCCTCGATGAGTGCTTCTAGGCTGATTCGGGGTGGATATGAGGCTTACCTAGCCTATGTAACTGATATCTGGACTGAGCAGACGATCCAAGATATTCTTGTTGTTAAGGATTTCTTGGACGCGTTTCCTAGTGACTTATCAATTTACCCCCAGAAAGAGAGGTGGAATTTATTTAGTTCAAGATATCGATTTCTGGTATCGATTCCTTCATATAGGATATCACCTATGATAGGATGACACCTGTGGAACTTAAGAAACTTAAGACTCAGTTCTAGAAGTTATTGGGCAAGGGATTTATTAGTCCTAGTGTATCACTTTGGGGAGCTTCGATATTATTTGTGAAAAAGAAAGCAGGGAAGCCCCAGACCCCACTTCACTATGGGACTCCAGACTGGGTGTGTTGATGAAAGATGAAACTTTCAGGCTATGTATCGATTCTAGGTAGTTGAATCGGGTGACAGTGAAAAACAAATATCCTTTACTAAGAATTGATGATCTACTTGCTCAATTGGAAGGAGCTCAGGTATTCACTAAACTGGATTTGAGATCAAGGTATTATCACTTAAAGATAGCAGAAGATGATGTTACGAAGACTGCATTTAGGATCCGTTATGGACATTTCAAATTTTTGGTGATGCCTTTTGGACTGTCGAATGCTCTGATAACTTTTAGGACACGGATGAATAAGTTATGTCAATCTTATCTAGATCACTTTGTGACTGAGCATTTGAGGCTAGTTCTAAAAATTATGAGGGAGAAATAGTTGTATGCCAAGTTCAATAAGTGTGAATTTTGTCTTGATCAAGTGGTTTTTTTAGGCCATAGAGTGTCTAGATAAGGTATTCAAGTGGACCGAAAGAAAGTTGAAACAGTGATGAAGTGGGAAGCACCAAGGAATGTATTCGATATTTGGAGTTTTCTTAGATTAGCAAGATATTATAAGAGGTTTGTCAAGGGATTTTCATTGATCTCATCCCCTTTAACAAAGCTTTCGAAGAAGAATGTACCATTCAGATGGACTGATGAGTGTCATAAAAGTTTTGAGGAATTAAAACATCAATTGACTACAACACTAATGTTAGTTATTTCATCTGGGTCTGGAGGATATGTAGTATATAGTGATGCTTCACACCAAGGGTTAGGATGTGTTCTGATGCAGTATGGCAGAGTAATTGCATATGCATCGAGACAGTTGAGACCTTATGAATTCAACTATCTGGTCCATGATTTAGAACTTGTTGCAGTGGTATTTGCTTTAAAAATGTGGAGACACCATTTGTTGAGTATTTGTAGAGTCAGAGAGAGATGAATATGAAATAGAGGAGATGGTTTAAACTACTGAAAGACTATGATTGTACGATTGAGTATCATATTGGTAAAACTAATGTTGCAGCTGATGACTTAAGTAGGAAATCTAATAGTAGTGTGGTACAGATTTAAATTTCGAGGTTATCAAGCCTAGTATAATTGAGAGCATTAAATGTTGAGCTGAATTTGGGACATAATGAAACACTGTTAGCTACACTAAAGCTTAAACTAGTATTACATGAAAGGATCAGGAAAGCCCAAAATAAAAATCCTAAGTTTGAGAAGCTTATTGAGAAGTTGAGACAAGATTCAAATTCTGAGTTTAAATTAAGAAATAATACATTATGGTCGAAACAAAGATTGTGTGTACTTGGTATTGATGATTTGAGGAAAGAGGTTTTGGAGGAAGCTCATATGGCAGCTTATGCTATACATCGTGGTACTACCAAGATGTCAATACATTGAAGCAACATTTTTGGTGGCCAAGAATGAAGAAGCAAGTAGCTAAATATGTTGCTAAATGTTTAACTTGCCAATAAATTAAAACCGAACCTCAGGCTTCGATTGTGAAGTTATAGTCACTACTTATTCTGCAGTGGAAATGGGATAAGATCACTATGTATTTTATTATGGGTTTGCTAATAACTCTGAGGTAATATGACACCATATGGGTCATTATTGATAGATTGAAAAAATCATCCCATTTCTTACTTGTGCGAGAGAATAATACACTAGATCAAGTAGCCCAGAGGTATGTTAATGAGGTGGTGAGGTTGCATGGTTTTCCATTGTCTATCTTTTCTGATCGGGATCCCAGATTCACTTTCAAATTTTGGGATAGTTTACAAAGAGATTTGGGTATAAAGCTGAACTTTAGTACAACATTTCATCCTCAGATAGACGGACAAACTGAAAGGACTATCCGAACTGTTAAAGATATGCTTAGAGCTTGTGTATTGGAGTTCTAAGGAGAATGGGACCAATATGTAACTCTTATTGAATTTGCTTACAAAAATCATTACCACAGTAGCATCAGTATGGCCCCGTATGAGGCATTATATGGTAGGAAGTGTCTATCACCTTTGTATTGGGATGAAGAGGGTCTAAGAATTATTAAAGGCCCAGAGTTGATTTAAGATACTACTAAAAAGGTGAAGTTGACTTGCAATAAAGTCAAAGTGACTCAAGACAGCAGAAAAGTTATGTAGATCAACATTGGAGAGATATGGAGCATCAAGTGGGAGATAAAGTATTTTTAAGAGTATCGCCTTAGTGAGGAGTGCTAAGGTTCGGTAAAAAGGGTAAGTTAAGCCCTATATACATTGGTCCATATGAGATAATAAAGAGTGTTAGACCATTGGCATATAGATTAGCAATACCAAAAAAGATGGATTAGATTCATAATGTGTTCCATATTAGTATGCTCAAAAGAAATTGATCAGAGCTAACTTATGTGATATCTACACAACAAGCAGAAATTTCAAATAATTTGAGTTATATAGAAGAGCCGATTAAGATAGTGGGATATCAAATTAAAAAATTGAGAAATCGAGAAATCCCATTGGTTAAAGTTCTTTGGAGGAATCAATTCAGAGAAGAAGCTACATGGGAGACTGAAGAGAACATGCGAAAACAATACCCCCATTTGTTTTATCAATCAGGTAAAAATTTTGAGGACAAAATTTCTTAAGGGGGGAGAGTTGTAGTAGCCCATTCTTATACTTAAAAATTTAATGTTAGATTGAATCATCATATGAGAATTCATAAAGTGCATTTCATTTACGTACATCACATTTGCATATACACATGAATCATGACCTAAGGACATTATAAAAATAGTACATGCACTCATTGATATATCCTAGGGTATGAACGATCGTAAATGATTATGACATGCTTGTGTGTTGATTATGTTTTAAATTTTGTTTGATGAATTAAAATTAATGAATTGGGAATTTATTGTTCTAATTGAGTGATTGACAAAGTGATATGTGCATCTAGTCTAAGAAAAATGTTAAAAGGCAAAGATAAAATGATTTATGGGAATTTAGGTTGAATAAGCCTATAAGATGGTGATAAGTGACAACAATAATAGAGTGACAATTGGCTTTAATAAAAGAGAGAAAAATGGAGGTATAGTTGAGTGACATATGGTCTAGAGATTAGATGACAAATGGACTAATAAGGGAGTGACAATTGTGAGTGTAGGAGAGTGACAATTGGGAGTGACAAAAATGTCTATCTTCTTCACTACACACTTTACCCACGTCTCTCACACTTATAGGACCACCTTCTTTCATGTTTTGGTCTTATGTTTTCTTCTTCTTTCCTCCCACCTATGAAACTTTTACACCATCCCTAAAACTCTTAAAGTTTTGCTAAAATTTTGTAACCCTTATCTTGTGAATTGAAACCCTTTAATCCCATCTTGTTCTTAATGTATGTTTGATTCTTGGGAGACTTGCTTAGCTTATTGATTAAGGAAACTTTAAGGTAAACGAGTAAGTATTTGATTACCTTATTGAGTTATATGTGAGCATAACATCCATAAAGATTGGTTAGGGATAAATTGTATGAAAGGTTAATGATGAGATGTGCTTGAAATGTGATGAATGAATTGGTTTTGTTTTTTATGTATGGAAAACCTAGGTTATAGATTGTTTTGAGAATGAATTAAGTTGAGATTAGAGGTATATTGAAGATGAATTTGTGCTAAAGAAAGATGCTAATGTAATGTTCTTAGAATGGAAAAGAGCTACGGTGTAACATGTAAGATAGGAAATGAAATCATTTGTTTGATTGATGATGCCTAAGAGATAAAGTATTTATAAATTGTCAATTGAATGATTTTGTGTTGGATCCCATTTCTGAAGCCTAACAATCGATTCGGATACCAAAGATGCTTGACTCGAGTTTTGAGATCGAGAAGACCATTCGAGACAGTTGCGTGTGGATGGTGTGAATGAAAAGTGGCAAGTATTACATTTATAAGAAATCTCTGCGTGGCAACAAAGGGAAGTTTGCAACAGTGAAAGTCATTCTTCATTGTGGTGAAGACGCCTTCAGAAAGGTTCGCTGCGGTGACCTTTGGCTTCGCCGCAACGAAACACTCAAAATCTAAAATTTCACAAACATTTTTAAACAAACACATACATTTAAATCTAACCACAAGCTAAACATACTCACACAAAAGAAACTTCAATTCTTCATGTCATTACAACCAAAAAGTTTAAACAAACTTTACTTACATAACATCATTCATATCAAAGCTTAATACAAACATAAAATGATGCTCACGATTGATATGCCTATAAAACTATCCAAAATAGTCACTAACTTAGTATAAAATTCTCTAACTATCTTGGAGTTTTCGATTCCTTGCAAGGATCAACTATCATCTTGTTCCATACATAAGGAGGGAAAAATAATGGGTTGAGCCACACAGCTCAGTTGTAGTGCCCCCTTACTGCAGGGTATACATCGGGACACCTAGAGGTCATTTCGGTACATAACCTATGATAAGGGTGAGCTACGTTTGATCATTTCAATCAATTCATATGGCATCCTTTCAATATTTACTTATAAAGCATCAATAGAAAAACCATAATATTTTTAAACCAACTTTTTCCTCATTTCACTTTACAAAATCGAAAGTCTACATTGTGTCTTTCAACATTTTCTATAGGGACATCAACAAAACCTAATACAAAAGTACTATAAGGAAGAGGAAAGTATACAAAGTCTATTTAATCTGTCCAAAAACCCCAGCTGACTGACCTTTGAGCTATGACTTCTCTTGCCAATTACAATCTACACAGTTGGTAGAGCCCCTCGATAGCTAGAGTCGTCTCACGGTCCTGAAAAGACAATGTTTCAATTTTGGTGAGTTTTGTGAGCATAATAAGATAACCATCATCGATGGTTCACTCAATTCATACATCATAACAATTCACCTAACATATATTCACATAGTGCACTTTTCATAAATTTCACATCTTCACTTAAACATAGACATTTCATTTCAACAAATATACTTAACAATGTGCATATGAAATGCTCATGAGACACTTTCCATTTATTACGATGTTGTGACCGAGTGCCTGAATTGTCCCGTATCCATTTTAGATACTGGGCTCATTAAAAGCTATTCCTTATCCTCTTGGGGAATACAGGGCTCATTCTACATAGTGAGCCTTAGGCCCTTAATCACTTTTGAGCTCGAGGCTCATTTTCACTCGTTGAGTTTTAAGCTTTGATCGGTGGCTACTTGGGTCACAACTGTCATTATCTGATTATGCATTCATGTATGGAATGCATACACCACAATCACTCACAATATAAGGCACTTAGGTCTTTAAATTCACATTCAAGTAGCACTTCAATATATACTCCACATTCACAATCATCAGACCTCCTGTCTAGAATCAACAATCAAGCACATTCATTTATCATTCAAAGCATAATTTAAGCAAACAATAATTTAGAAAAACCGTCTAGGTTACTCACTAGTTGCTCTCGAAGCTACTTCCTCGTAGTCCTGACAACGTCTGGAGGATGGTGCTCAATTCAATCCTCTATATTAAACACATACACATATATCATAATATGCGCAATCATAATTGTTCAATAATGCACATATATGAAACGAAATATGTACAATGCATGCTTATGATAATCCCAGGTATTTACCCATCAATTTTATCCCAAAATCAATCTCATATCAAATCTCATCTAAGTATGATTTATGCTTAGGTTTACGCCTTACTAAAGCCATTAAAATCACATTTCATTATCATTGAATCACTTCAGATTTTCCAAGACAACCCTTTTGGGTCTACTGTTTACGTTCATTCAGAAGGTGAAACTAACATAATTTGGTCATACCATCTTTTAGAAAAGTATTCCTCTATGTCTTAGGTTTCTATTGCCACAAAAATCACTCAATTTGGTTTAGTACATAGGAAGATATGTCTCAACATTTTCAGATTGTCATATTCCACAAAAAGTGTACTATGCATAAATTCCATTTAAAATTTGAATATCTTAGAGACTGAATCACAATTATACTTCTTGAGACAATTTGTAGACTATATCTCTAGTTCACTCCAAATCAACAATCTCTCATTTAGAATCCTACAGGTCTATATATACTCAAAATACTGAAGTATGTTCAGTGGAATAATACCATTTCATTTTACTGAAGAGCACACTCACTATACTTGTCCCACGTTTTTCATTCAATCTCTGTCAATTCGATTCAGAGGGATATGATTTTTGGTGGAGATGTAGACCAATGTATTACGAGTCCAATGGTTCAATAATCAATTCATTTAGGCATCTAGACAAGAAGTTAAGGCCAAAAAAATCAAACAGGGTTTTGTCCCTAATCATATTGAACATGTCTCGGGACAAATGGCATAACTTTCACTAAAGATGTCAGATTAAGGCCTTCTTTATATTGTTCAAAAGAAGAATTCAAGATATACAACTTTTATGAAGACTTTAAAGATAGATTCTATTTTTTTAAGGGTAAAAAATGGAGTAGAAGATAGGTATAGAAGAAGCAAAAGACAGAAGATAGCAAAAGACAGACGACATGTCATCACAGACGACATGTCATCGCAGAAGACACATCATCACATAAGACACATCATCACATAAGACACGTCATCACAGATGATACATAATTATAGATGACATGTCATCATAGAATACATATCATCATAGAAGACATGTCATCATAGAAGAAGTAAAACATAGAAGAAGTGAAAAGATAAAAGATACATCTTTCCTTATAGGAACCATAACTTTCAGCCTAGAAGTCCAAAAATTCCATACTATATATCGTTGGAAAGATAAAAGAAAGATATACAACTTTTTAGAAAACACTTTTCTCAAATTTATCCTAGAACAAATTTAGAATTTCCCTCAAATTCAGAACACAAATTTTTACGTTCATCCACCAATGTACTACACCCAGTTCTCAAATTTATGCCAAATTTTGAGATTCTTAAAGATATAATTTAAATTCAATGTCTTCATAAGAAATTCATCCATATGTTTCTAGGTTAATCCAAATTAAGAATTATCTTGTTTAGATAACTATAGAAAAAGTTGTGGCTAAAAGACTGAAGCATACTTCGAGAGTATTTTCCAAATCAACCACCCATTTTGTTTCACAATCTTTCCTTAACACAACTCATACCAAGGTCACCTTTTTTACTCCATTTCAAATCAAGATAATCCATAAGAAAATATAGTCCATGATACATGCGATGACAAAATTTCATCAATTTATTTCAAAAATTTAACTATAATAAATTTATTCACTACTTACTCGTTGAAAACTCCTAAAAGCTCCAACTATCTTCAAGCCCTACTGTTGGATCGGAAAAACAAAGCATGCTATATTTGGAGAAGCAGTAGATTTCAAAACTTTTAAGAAATCATTACTTGCTGTGGAAGCAACAAATCCAAATCATCATGCTAATCCATACATGATAAGGTATAAGATAATAAAATACAAACAAGATGAGGAGTATTACCGACTCCTTTGCTACAGCTTTAAATCCTTGCTGCGCTATCCTCTCCTTCTTCTTGTATCCAAATCCTTTGCTTTTGAATCTTTTCCTTTAGCAATCTATCTTCTCC
>JAOSBK010000005.1:29960194-29973364 GCA_027568895.1 Erythroxylum shatona | reverse complement strand
TTTATTTTAGATAGTGAAGGGGGTTCTTCCATTCTATCCTTTTCATCCGTACTGATGAAGGATAGTGGAAAAAAAGTTTCTTTTCTTTTGTTCCAGCCCGCGATTTGAACGAGTCGCACATACACCCTAGTACATGTTCCTCGGCGCTGAGGGCATCCCCCAAGAGCGGGGGATTTGGTGACATTTTTGATTGGCTGTCTTGTGTTCCTAATAAGTTGTTTAATAGTTGGCATGCTGAATCGTATGCATAATGGGTCGGTTTAGGTCGATCCTAACCCCGGATGATTGTACTATTCACAGCACCTTGTTGTTCATTGAAAAGTTACGGGTTTTAAACTGATAGAGTGATAACCTGGACTAAGATATCAACTTCACTTATAAATGTTGGAGAACTCAATACCGTTGCAGATTTTATTGAACCTCTTCCTGAAATCAATTTTGCTAGTGATGATTTAAGCGTGTCTCCACAAAACTCTTCAAAGGATGAAGACTCTATGATAGTTTGAGTAAGCATCTCAACAAAAATCTTCTTAGGTTGACACTTTATGATAAAAATTGCCAAGAATGAAGACTTGTAGATGAAGGTTTCAAATCCACGTAGAAAATTGTATGAATTTAGGTTAAAGGCAATTTGTAACAAACTGAAGCATCTATGTTTCACTTGCGAGAAAGCGCTAGATATTTAGCATATTATGTTATGGATTCTGATAAAAGTATCCCATGCGAAATAGTACTATTTTGGAATATTAAAGTTAGCTTGTATTACCCTGCTATTATAAGTAGGAAGCCTAAAACCTAGTTAACAATAAGCAATTGTGTCTAGCTTTCCCTTCTACAAATCACACCTCATTACCAATTTTAGGATCCAGCATATGGAGCCAGCTAGAATATGCAAAACATAATAATTACTAATTATAAAGAGGAAACAGAATGGAAATAAACAAAACTAGAAAACAAAAAACATATATTGTTTTGATTAGTGAAATATTTATCTTTGTTACCTCAGGCAACCAATATAGGAAAAGAACAATTCACACATCCTGCAAGTACAATACTATCATGAAGAATAAAACACCCCAATGAAATGAACAATTACAAGGGCCACAAAGCACCCCTGCATGCAAAATTTCAAGTGTTTCAATTCAAAAAACCAACATCATACAAATAAAACATTGCAATGAAAAATAACAGGTTAATGTAAATACAAAGCAGAAGATACCAAATAAACTATCTGCATGCCCCAATAACATCTTTATATTTGACAATCAAATATACACTTTCTTAAGGCCATGTTTCGTTAAGGGGTTAGTAATAGAATGGGATGGAACGTAACACACTTTTATCGTTTGGATGAGGGTTTCATAATGGACTGGAATACATTGGGATGGGATGGGATGGAAGTGGAGAATTTCATGTTACGTTCCATTCCATCCCAAACAATGAAAATAAGAAACCTCCGATTCGGAAAGTTTAGGATGGAATGTAAACTAATAAAAACATACTACCTAATATACCCTCAATAATTCTTCTTAATACCGTGACCAATTCTTAATATTAATATATTAAATAGAAGATAACAATATTTAATATAACTAAGTTTATTAAATAATTAATAATAATATTTTTATATTATTAATAATAAATTAAATATATAATAAAAAAATAAAAAATTATATTTAAAAATAACTTATTTTTTATTTATATAGAAATATATACAAACAATTAAAGAATAATTTTTATATATTTTTTCTATTTTTGATTAATAAAAAATATCAAAAATTATTCTTGTTCGTATATATTTTTATATAAATGAATATATAAGTAAATTATTTTTAAATATAAATTACATACAATAGAATAAATTAAATTTTATTAAATAATTAATAATAATATTTTTATATAATTAATCATAAATTGTATATAATTAATAAATAATAAATAAAAATTTTATTAATGAAAATAGAAAATATATTAAAAATAATTCTTTAATTGTTTGTATATATTTCTATATAAATAAAAATAGAAATAAATTATTTTTATATATAAATCACATAGAATAAAATTAAATTAAATTTATTAAATAATTAATAATAATATTTTATATAATTAATAATAAATTGTATATAATTAATAATAAAATTAAAAATTTTAATAAAATTTTAGTAATGAAATATTTTATATAAATAAAAATATAAATAAATTATTTTTAAATATAAATCACATAAAATAAAATAAATTTATTAAATAATTAATAATAATATTTTTATATAATTAATAATAAATTGTATATAATTAATAATAAAATAATAAACCTCCTGCAACAATCATTTTAATATAAGGGGTATAATAGTCATTTATTATAAATTAATTCCATTCTATCTATCTTCCAAACAACAATTCACTATATTACATTATGAACCATTCCATCCATCCCAAACAACTTTTTACTATATTACATTCCATTCCATTATAAACCGTTCCATTCCGTTCCATCACATTACATTCCATTCTATTAATTAACATCTAACCAAACAGGCCCTTAAGAAATATTAGGCGTCAATTTTTGTAATTCAATTGAGAATTAAATATGTATATCTTGAGTTATTAGCTATTAGGCCAACTAATGAATTTAGATTGGTATTTGTTGGTATCATTTTAGTGAGCTCTCAAGAGACTATAGCTTTTTCACTAGGGATACCTAATGGTTAAAAGGCTTATGATATATGCTAAATGTCACTATACACCTATAAAAGCGAAATATTTCTTGTTGTAGTTAATTAAGTAATAAGCTAAGGTTTCTTGTTGTCAATTACTTGAGAATAAGCAACGAGTTAAGTATAAGAGAATCCGATAAGTTTATATTTGTGCATGTTTATAGGGTAAAATTAGTTATAATTTAACACTATATAGCATGTTGATGTATTTTAATTGTAAGTGCATGATATAGTTGTAGTTAGCATCGATAAGTACAGTTCAATCCTACAAGGACTATGATTACTAGTACTAACTGTTTTTCTATTTTCTAATCTAAATAAACAAATGCTTAAATTGGAAAAGAAAACTAAACTAATATAAACAATAAATAATAGTTAATTAGCCAAAGTGATAGATAAGGAAAAACAATAATAAATAGATAAGACTTAAATGTAGAATCATCCTAAAACTTTAATGTGATTGAGTTTATGTTGATTTAATGAATAATTATATGTTTTAGACCGATAAGAATTCCTAAGTTACAATTTTATTCTCTCTCAAGACATGTGACTCCTAACTTAGATTAATTAATCGAAATTCCTTTTAAATCAAGACTCCTTAAAAATCAATTTATCCATTATGTGAACTATATTGATAGGTTTTACCCTACCCTAGGAAGATCTTATGGTTCTCTCTCGATTAATTCACACTTAACCCTTTTTATCAACGTTGTGATCTAACTATACGTCTCATCTATCGAATATCAATGTATGAATCAAATAATTGAATCTTCCATTTTTACTCATTCAATTCAATTAATTATAAGAACATGGATAACTTATGAAAACTAGATATTTATTAAAACTCTAAGGTTCTTTATATCTAAATATATATCCTAATTTAGTTCATCATAAAACAATGAAAACCAAAAAGAATAATAAAGAAATAGGAGATCAATCATGTTTATTTAATATTGATCCTTCTTGATTAATCTTGATGGATTATTGGTTTCCTCTAATATTTCTTCTGTTTGATCTACCTTTAAAGTCTCCTTGGCCTTAAGACTAATTTTTGGCCCTCCCAAATGTCTCTCCCCTTTTTCTTTTATTTTCCCGCCTTTTATTTTATGAAATATGAGATTTTATGTTAAACTTGATTCAAACACGAACCTATCTTATTCCTTTGTTTCTTTACACCCCTCTTGACTTCTTTTTCTCATAAAATTACAATCAATATAGGTATCATATAGCCTTATGTTTGTTTAATATAGAATTGTATTGGTCCTATATTGCTCTAGCCAAAAACCAGAAGAAACATAATGAAAATGTAACATCCTATTTCCATACTAAACGTTAAAACTCTAGATTTCTGTAATTGAGAAATAACAATGAGAGATTAGAAAAATGCATTTCATACTCATGCATAATGTTAGCATACACATACATGAATTTGATTATTGCACACATTACAATGAATTTTTCATGCACTTATTTGACATTTTTCGGGTATAAATAATTGTTTTAATGTGATTATAATGTGAATTATGGATTATGTGTCTTAAAAATTGAGTTGGTGTGTATAAGTAATGATTTAGAATTTTTTGAGAAATTTGAGAATTTTTTGGAATTAAGGATATTTTTGGACTAAGAAAAATGTCAAGTAGCGAGACAATTGATAAATAGTAGCAGAAATAGGAGTCAAATGACAGTGGAAATTTTTATAAATGACATTAGGATTTAATGACATATGTCATTGAAAATTGGGAGACAATTAGAGTAGAAATGGGAGACAAATGGACTAGTTAAATAAAAGAAGGAGTGAAGACCATAAGGTGGTGACATGTGGCAAGTGACAAGTGTCACTTGCCTTGCCACACACCTCACTCTTGTAACTTACCCTTGCAAGACTAATGTTCATTTGTTTCTCACCTTTGGCTAAATGCTCTCTTTTCTGCTCTCTCTTCATTTCGTTCTTCATCTTCTTTATTTGTCTTCATCCCCGATATTCACTTCTCACCTATCCACGTTGAAGCTTACTTTCACCTTTCATTTGCTACTACTGTTTTGTTGTCTTTTTCATTTCTTACTAAAGACCCAACCCTACCACCTTTGAATGATGACGATCGTGTGGTGTTAAGAAGCTAGGGTTAAGAGTGATTTGAAGATCTTGAAGCTTAAACAAGTAAGTCTTAAGCATTACTCTTCACGATTTGTAGAGTGAAACATGCATGATGATAGTTAGTTGTTGAAAGATCTTAAATCGTGATGAAAATATGTCGATACGTAAAATCTGGGTAATTTTTTTTTGTATTTTGGCTATATATTGATCTGTAGACATCCAAATGGGATGATTTTAATTTTAGATTATACTAGAGACATATGTCTATATTTTTTATGAAGGAATTGAATTTTAATTTTGTCTCTAAGAGTTTCAAATTCTAGCTTGAAGTTGAGTATTGTGTACTATCACGGTGTGAGAACAGTCTGAAGTATTTTGTGTATAACTTATAGAATACTGAACCGAATTGTATGAACTATAGTTCCTTAGAAACTTAAGACATATGGTAACATTTGTTTAGAAGAGTGTATTGCCTAAATACTTCATTTTCCTTGTCAAAATGGCCATGCAAAAAATTGATCAAAAAATATGTTTTGAGAAAAGCTGGATTGATGCTTGGATTAAGTGACTAAATGTGTGACATGTATGAGGAGATAATGGAGGTTACATCTCAGTGAATGAATTTTTGATATCAAAGTACCAAAGGCTTATGTATAATGGGAATGAAGATGTTCATATGATAGTAGTTGTGATTCAAAGGAGTTGAGTAATATGTGTTAAGTAAAGGTGAATGAGAATTGGATATTATGAGAGCATATACTGTTAGAAAAGAACTAACGAGTAATTGAATTATGATATTAGCATAACCAAGTGTTCTTGAGGTGTAAACTTAAGAATAAGCTAGACATATACAAATGATAAGGTTTGATTGATCAAGAGACGAGATTAAGGAAACATACTCGGAATAGTCAAATTGAGCATGCATTATACATGACACACACACACACTCACATATATATATATATATGTACGATTGAATGTTTATGTGATTGTGCAATTAATAATGAGTGTGCAATATGTGTATGGCATGATGCTGATATACAAGATAGAATGTAACATCTCATTACCTGCGGGGAGGCTAGAATAGTAAATATGAGTGATCAATGAGAGCATAGACATGCATTTTTCATGCTCATGCATAATATAACATACACATACGAGTGAATAGTGAAATTTTTACACATGAAAATAATTGTACATGCATTCATGAATAATTTCGGGTATAATTGAATTGAGATGTGATTTTTGAGAATTTTGAATTTTATTTATTATATTGAAATTTTATTGGTTAGTGAAATTGTGGTATTTTTGAATTTTGGTGAATTTAGGAATAATTTTCGAAAATTTTTGAAAAATAGGAAAAATGAATCAAAAGAATATTGGAGATAATTAGATTGTAAAGATGAGAGTTGAAGAAGTTAGTTCAAAAGGAACTTGGTTAGAGCTTAGACATTAGGAAAGTGACAAGTGTCACTGACTTAGTAAGTTGCCATTAAAATTTTGTCTGAGAGTGAGTTATGATCTCAAAGAGTTAAAAAGGCTAAGTGTTATTTCCAGTTACTTTCTTAGTAGCTACCTTCATCAAATTTCCTTTAAAATTTTGGGATGAAGAGGGCTTGAGAATGGTTGAAGGCCCAGAGTTGATACAAGATACAGTGGATAAGGTGAAGTTGATCCAAAGCTGAATCAAAGCGGCTCAAGATAGACAGAGGAGCTATGTGGATCAACACCGACAGGATATGGAGTACAGTGTGGGAGACAGAGTATTCTTAAGAATGTCACCTTAGAGAGGAGTTCTAAGATTCGGTAAAAATGGCAAGTTGAGCCCTAGGTACATTGGTCCTTATGAGATCATTGAGAGGATAGGAAGTTGGCTTTACCGAATGAGATATCTCAATTGTATAATGTGTTTTATGTGAGTATGCTCTGAAGGTATTGATCGGATCCGACACATGTGATACCGACTCAGGAGATTGAGGTTGCTAGTAACTTAAGCTATGTTGAGGAGCCGATCAAGATTGTGGGATCTCAAATCAAGCAATTGAGGAATCGAGTCATTCCATTGGTGAAAGTCCTTTTGAGGAATCACTCAATTGAAGAAGCCACTTGGGAAACAAAGGAGCATACGAGGAGACAATATCCTCACCTGTTCGAGTAAATAGGTAAGAATTTCGAGGACAAAATTTCTTTTAAGGAAGGGAGAGTTGTAACATCCCATTACCTGCGGGGAGGCTAGAATAGTAAATATGAGTGATCAATGAGAGCTTAGACATGCATTTTTCATGCTCATGCATAATATCATCATCATCACACCCAGTCCGAAATCCCGCAATGAAGCAGGGTCTGGGGAGGTCTGATAGTACACAGCCTTACTCCTACATAGTAGAGAAGTTGTTTCCAATAGATCCATATGCATATGTGACAATAAAAGAGTGATGCAGGTTAAAGAGTAAATAAGTAAAAACTGGCACGTTAAAAAATTATGTAAATAAAATTACAATAAATATATAAATAAATAAAATATAAAATATAAGTCTGACTTTTAAAATAAAATATATTTTAAAACTAAAACATAACGAAATATATCATCTCTTTATATGTAGAAAAGTATCAATACCTAGATAAAAGAGCAATAAAGCATTAAAGAACTTGACTTTGATTCAACATGAAGAAACACAAACGTCTAAAACCATAAGATCATTAAGCATAAAAATTCACTCTTGACATAAACCCACCAATATCAGTGCAAAGAGATGAACATAATCAAACTCAGAAAGCATTAAACACTAAATTAAACAAAGAAGCTAATATCAAAAGCAAAAAATCATAAACAACATAAATTTCAAAAAACTCAACAAAACCCAGAAAGCACCAAAGCAGAAGAGACTGATTGCTCAAGAACCATAACTGAAAAGAGGAGACTGCGGAGAAGGAAGAGAGTGAGAGCGTTAAGAAAGAGGGAGAACAACTTTTACATACCTCTTATTCAATCCTAAAAAAGAACCGCCTGCTTGCATACATCGTCGAAGAAGAGGGCATAACCTTTTCATCAATCCATGCATCGGAGGAGCACTGGCCATAATCTTAACAATCTCTTTGCAAAGAGGGTATAACCGTTACATCAATCCGTGCATCGGAGGAGCACTGGCCATACTCTTAACAATCTCTTTGCATAAAAGGGCGCAATAATCTCTATATATCGTAAATGTATTTTATAAAAACTAAACTACAAATCAACACTATCGCCAACAAAAATTTCCACAAAACTTAACTACTTTTATCTCCAAAAGAATAAAACATTAAACAATTCATCACCCAGCCAAGCAAAATCTGAATCTTGATTATGCACAAGTTACTTCACTTTCAATCACACACAAACATCAGCTAAGGAACTCGATTATGAAGTGAAACAAAAGACAAAATCTTTTATCAAAACCAAGTGACAATCCAGCACAGATCTGCATTCTGTAACTACAGATCAAGCAATTAAAGAGAAGCCACGGATCATCAACACAAGAACATGACTAGATCCAATCATACTTCATATCATCAAACTAAAGCCGATGGTCTTAAAGAACCAACCTTTCACATGAAAATCAAAGAAGAACTCCAAAATAATAAAACCCAGTAGAGTATATACATACTAGAGGATATACAATCTTTTATAAAAAAACTAGTTATTCTCTGATTTGGAATTGGTAGATCAGTATGGAATTACAACTATCCACAGATGGGTTTAACATAAACAACATGATTTTGTACTACAAATAAATAACAAATCACCGACCAACAAGAATATAATATTGGATATGAGGGATACGTCAAGATGATATAACAAATCACCGACCAATAACATGATTTTGGTGTTTCTGTTTGTTAAAAGCAGAGAAGAGGAACAAAGAGAGCTGAAAATGGCCTTTCACCGAATTCTCATCCCTAATCGAAAAACCCATGAACAAAGCCTAATCCCTCACCCAATCGAAACCCATCAACAAAACCTAATCCCTTACCCAATGGACACCCATCAACAAAAACACAAACATAACTCCATCAACAAAACCCCTCACCCAATCGAAACCCATCACCCATAGCAATCTTAGAAAAACAAAAATGATAGGATGAATATTGAGTCTTACCTAGAAGAGAGGACAGATGGTAGAAGTAACAGAGAACATTAAATATTGCAATTTTAGAAGAAGCAATAGCTCAAGCATATAGCCCGTGAACAGGCAATTCTAAGAACACTTTCACGAAAATATGAAGAGTCCCACATGGGCATTTCAACAAACATCGAGCACACATGTTTAAAATCAGTCCAAAACTCGCAAAAAAAACAAACTTTGAGCACAAACATTTACAATAGGTCAAGCATATAGGCAGTGAAACTCTAAGCACACAATCACAATAGCATGAAAAGTCCCACATAGGTATTTCAAAAAAAACACCGAGCACACATATTTAAAATCAGTTCAAAACTCGAAAAAGAAATAAGTTTTGGGCACAAACCTTGAGTTCATAGGGTCTAAGGAGGACTCCATTTCAGAGGAGCAATGAACAACCAGCCTTCTGTCTGACTTTCAACGAATCTCAATAAACTCGCCACTTTAGAAACACCAATAGGAAGGAGTTGATGCTGGAGAACTTGGCCGGAGGTAAGGGTGCTATTGCGTGTGCTTAGAAGCGCCGACATGTGGGAATAATATGACATATACATACACATGAATAGTAAAATTTTTACATATGAAAATAATTATACATGCATTCATGGGTATAATTGAATTGAGTTGTGATTTTTGAGAATTTTTAGAATTTAGAATTTTATTTATTATATTGAAATTTTATTGGTTAGTGGAATTGTGATATTTTTGAATTTTGGTGAATTTAGAAATAATTTTTGAAAATTTTTGGAAAATAGGAAAAAGGAATCAAAAGAATATTGGAGATAATTGGATTGTAAAGATGAGAGTTGAAAAAATTAGTTCAAAAGGAACTTGGTTATAGCTTAGACATTAGGAAAGTGACAAGTGTCACTGACTTAGTAAGTTGCCTTTAAAATTTTGTCTGAGAGTGAGTTATGATCTCAAAGAGTTAAAAAGGCTAAGTGTTATTTCCAGTTACTTTCTTCGTAGCCACCTTCTTCAAATTTCCTTTTAATACACAGAGTTTTTCATCAAATATCTTCCAAGAGTTTTCTTTGTTTTTCCATATCCCACACCACTTCCACACTACTAATTGTTCTTCTGCCCTAAGAAAAACCGAAACTGGTCAATTTATACATTGGTATACGTGAAATTGCATGAAGTTTAGGGCTTTGGAATAGTTGCAGATCTTGGAGTTTTTAACAAGTAAGTATTGAGTAAATCCTTTAGAGTTATAGATTTATAAAATAAATTTGATAAATTACTGTCAATTGCATGAACATGGCATTTACGTGTTTATTCATGAACACTATGTTAATGGGATGAAAATTGTGGATATAGTGTTATTTAGTCGTTGATGGATTATTAGTGATCAGGTGATGTAGAAATGAATTTTGGAGTTTGAAATAACAATAAAATGGTGTATAGGATTAATGTAGAAAATTAAAGTATGAAAAGGTGATATGTTCTGTTTTCTATTCACTAAGCATGTAATATATATGTGTGTGTACGTGAATGGGTAAGTATTTTAGAGTTGATCAAGGAAATAATGTTTGAGTTAAAGAGTAGTTGTAAAATGATGGTCTAAGATGGGAATGAGTGTATAAATGAAAGCTGAGAGGAAAATAGAGAATATGGACAAAAGTTGAAAATGCAGTGAATGGTGTATGGCAGAGCATGAAGAGTTCAACTACTGATATTTGTTTTTTAAAATGTTTTGGATGGAACTTGATTAAGTTTGCAGATTTAGGAGTAGTATGAATTTGTGGTGAATGAGTTGAATGAAATGGAGTAGAAAGACTAGAAATAAAAATTGAAGTGTTGGATTTTGGAGAATGGAAGTCTGGGAATTTACTGAAAGTGAATAGTAGAGAGTTAAAATTTTGATCTGAAAATTCCATGAATACACTGTACTGATCTAGATAGATTTTGACAAAATTGTCTTCATTAAAGTTGTAGCTCTTTCTTTTAGCTTTCCATTGAAATAAAGTTTGCAATTTTTGGAGTTCTGGATCAAACGTTATGGAGTTTAGAAGTTGCGATATCGGTGGAGAAGAAGAAGTGAAATTGCACCGTCGTGGACGGTGACTTTTGAGGTTCAAAATAGATTTGCACCGTCGTGCATACTTTTGAGTATAGTGAAAATGCACCGTTGTGCACAAGTACGACGGTGACTTTGGTAATAAATGGGAAAATGCACCGTCGTGCATAAGCACGATCGTGCATTTGAGGTTTTCCCTTTTCTGAACAGTCTTGCTTCTTTTGACCATAACTTCTTCTTTAGACATATAAATGACTTGATTCTTAAACCAATAGATTCCTAACACATTATTCTATCTCTCCAAAAACATTTGTAGTATTCTTAATTGATTTGAAAATTATTGATCTAATGAAAGCGTGGAATCTATTGGAACATTGTAATAGGAATATTTTACTGAACATACTTCAGTATTTTGATTATATTTGGGTCTATAGGATTCCAAATGAGATGATTTTTAATTTGGAGTAAACTAGAGACATAGGCTTACAAATTACCTGAAAAATTTGAACTGTGATTCAATCTTTAAATGTTTAATTTCTGGCTGGAAGTTGTGTATAGTCTATTATTTTGGATAAGAGCAGTCCGAAAATGTTTGAGGTTTATCATCCAAATTACTGAACCAAATTGAGTGATTTTGGTGTCAATGGAAACATAAGAAATAGACAAACACTTTGCTAGAAGAGAGTATGACCAAATTTCATCTTTTTCACTTTCTGATTGAACATGAACAGTAAACCTGAAAGTATGTCTTGGAAAAATCTGAGAGTAAGTCAATGAGAAATGAATTGTATTTTTAATGGTTTTAGTGAGATCTGAACCTAAGTAGAATTTATACTTAGATGAGTTTTGATATGAGAATAATTTTGTGATGAAATTGATGGAAAGATACCCGGGATTGTCATGAACATGCATTGTATAAATTTCATTTCATACATGTGCATTATTGAACACTTATAATTGTGCAAATTGTGATATATGTGTATGTTATTTGATATAGAGGAGTAACTGGAACGTCAACCTCCAGACGTTGCCGAAACTTCTAGGCATTAGCTTCGGGAGCAACTTGTGATTAACCTAGACGATTCTACTCAATTATGTTGTGTTAGATTATGATTGAATTGCTTAATGAACGTGAATTGAATTGCGTTGATTTCTGAGCAGAAGGTCCAATGATTATGAATTGTGATGAGATATTGAAGTGCTGCTTGAATGTGAATGGGATGAACTATGTGCTTCATAATATGATTAATTGTAATAGATGCATTCCATACATGAATGCACAATTAGATAATGGCAGTTGTGACCAGAGTAGCCACCGATCAGAGCTTAAAGCTCAAAGTGTGAAAATGAGCCTCGAGCTCAGAAAGTGATTAAGAGCCTAAGGCTCACTATGTAAAATGAGTCCTGTATCCTCATTGGATAAGGGACAGTTAGCAATGAGCTTGGTATCTAAAATAGATACGGGACAGTTTAGGCACTCGGTCACATCAACGTAACAATTGAAAAAGAGTCTCATGAGCATTTCGTATGCATTTTTAACAAGTATGTGGATTGTTTGAAATGCCAAATTGATTTACTCTTAAATGTAAATGTGATATGTGTTCAATTATGCAAAGATATGAATTATAAGTTATGTGAATTGTTTTGTTGCATGAATTGAGTGAACTATCGATGATGGTTATCTCATTGAGTTCGCCAAACTCACCAAAATTGCAATGTTGTCTTTTCAGGACCGAGAGACGACTCTAGCTACTGAGAGGCTACACCAGCCGTGTAGATTGTGATTTGGCAAGAGAAGTCATGGCTCAAAGGTCGGTCAACTGAGATTTTTGGACGGCTTAGATAGATTTTATATATTTTCCTCTTTCATGTAGTACTTTTGTACTAGGTTTTGATGATGTACATGTAGTAAAGGTTGAAAGACACAATGTAGGCTTTCGGTTTTATGCAATGAAATGAGAAAAAAGTTAGGTTTTTAAAATATTGTGATTTTCTACTGATGCTTTATAAGTGAATAATGATATGATGTCATTTGAAGTGAATGTAGTGATCGATAGTAACCCGCCCTTATCTTAGGCAAAATTCGAGAAAATGATCAACTTGAAACTTGTAGCCTCTGTCGAGAGCTTTTCGTGGACATAAAGTTTGCTATTTTTCGATGTCGGGATTGGGAGATAT
>JAOSBK010000005.1:29914842-29925570 GCA_027568895.1 Erythroxylum shatona | reverse complement strand
GAGAAGTAGGGTAGTTGAAGAAGAGGAATCAAGCCAACCAACTAGCAGAAGTGAGTCTAGAGAGAGAGTGATCATGGTTGAGAACCCCACTTTCCTACAAAATCCCAACTTTCATGTAAACCAACCTAGAAATGGAGATAATGGAGGAAATGGTGAACATGAGAGAGTAGGAAAGAACAATGGGAATCCAAGACATAGAACTATTAGGGAAGCGACAACTTCTGACATGAACTATGATCCATTTACTGCTGCTTGCCCTAATTTTGATGTTAATTTTGAAGTGAAAGGATTACTTATTAGCTCTCTTCCTAAATTTCATAGTTTGGCAGGAGAGGATCCTTACATGCACCTACAAGCCTTGTCTATGATCTGTCAGAGTATGAAACTAGTGGGAGCGTCATTAGACCAAGTTCTATGGAAGGTTTTTCATCTATCCCTTGAAGGAAAGGCACGGGAGTGGTACATAAGCCTCCCAAGGCATGTGGCGAATGCCTATCATAGCTGGGCCAATTTGAGGAAAGCTTTCTTGGAGAAATATTTTCTAGCCTCAAGAATGTCATCAATGAGGAAGGAGATTTATTCAGCTCGTCAGGATTATGATGAATCTCTTTATGATTATTGGAATCGCTTTCAAGATCTTCTATCAAGATACCCCCATCACCAAATTCCTGATGAGCAATTAGTGCAATACTTTTATGATGGGTTGAAGAGTTAAGATAAGGGTATGTTGGATGCGGCATCTGGAGGATCTTTGATTTATCTTACAGCT
Source organism: Erythroxylum shatona (assembly GCA_027568895.1). Classification (NCBI taxonomy): domain Eukaryota; kingdom Viridiplantae; phylum Streptophyta; class Magnoliopsida; order Malpighiales; family Erythroxylaceae; genus Erythroxylum; species Erythroxylum shatona. Next base: position 29,924,801 of record JAOSBK010000005.1, on the reverse strand, counting down.
TCGGAAGCATGGGATTTAATAAAGAAGATGGCTCTAAATCATCAACAGTACAGTGTGAGAGATTCTAGAGGAGTGCATGAACTAGGAGCTTCAACAGATCAAGCTAAGAGAATGGAAAGTTTAGAGTCGAAAGTGGACTCCTTGGAAAATAGGATCACATCGCAATTATCTTTCATCACTGCTAAATTGAACAACCTGAATGTGCATTGCCAATCATCTTCAATGGATCTTACTGCACCAAGTTATGATACTTATGGGTCAGTTATGAACATATCTAGTGTATGTCTAGGACGGTATGAAGAGGTGTCAACAGTGTACCCAGGGAGGACAAATCATAAATGGGATCCATACTCCAACACTTACAATGAGGGATGGAAGGTTAATCTTAGATTCAGTTGGAGAAATGAAGAGGGAAAAGTTCCAAATAGATTTTAACAAGGAGGAGGAGCTAGCACTTCCACTAACCAGTTCCCCAGCCAACAACAAGCTCTGACGATCCTAGCAAAAGAGGACACCAATCAACTGCTTCACAACATGATGACTTTGATGAAGGAGGAAAGGAATTCGAACAACAATCAATTCAATGCCATAACAAATCTCATTCAGTAGGATTCCTCCAAAACCACTGCTCGATTCAATGCTTTGGAGAAGAGAATGGAACAATGGGAGACCCAAGCAACATGAGTGAGACCCAAGCAAGAAGCAGTGGAACAATTCATTCTAACAATGTGATGAATCCAAAAAACCTCAATGCAATTGCTCTCCAAAGCAGGAAACAAGTGAGGTTTGATCATCAAGAAGAGGAAGCATATGATGAGGAGAATGAGAATGAAGAAGCACCTCTACCAAATGAAAGCATCAAGAAATATGAGAGTGTCAAGGAAGAATAAGATTTTTTTAAGTAAATTGATGGTTATGCATTTGAATATGAAGAATTAAGTAAATAGGGTTTTTGAATTAAGGATGATTTTCTAAAAGGGGAAATCCAAGTGTTTTGTATGAAATGCAAAAAAAAATTTATACCGATTTGAATTTGGCTTAGATTAAATGTCTTAAGGTTTCCAACGCTAGTGTTCCTAAGTAATTGTTCTCGGATGTAGGAAATTTGTTTCATTTCGATTGAACCTTTTGTTTGCTTTGATTCAGTGTGATTGATACGTTCCATTCCTTCGATTCCGTTTTGATTTTTTTCTGATTATGTTTTCCGAGCCTTTCGATTTTCTATGGCTCATTAAGAATCCGATTCGTGTTTTCTTCCGTTCTTTTGTTTCGCTTTTCGTTTCCGTTTTTCGTTTTTCCGGTTGGGGTCCGGTTCCGAAATTGGGTCCCAGCAGTTTCCACATAAATTATGTCCTTATTGGGTTGACCCTTTTGTGGTTACTAGTCTTTCCTTATGGTTCGGTTGATGTTAAGACTCTAAAAATAGGGAAGAAATTGAATGTGAGTGGTTATAGGCTCAAGCCTTGCCTTAAAGAATTTCAAGTGGAGAATGTAGAAGTTGTGATCCCTAGAGATCAAAATTTTATCACGTGATGAAGAAAACATGGAGTTAAGCTAACAAAAAATAAACAACGTGTCACTTTTGAGGCAACCCAAGGGTAGTTTATTCCTTTTCTTTTAAATTTTTGTATTTGTTGTTTTTGTTGAATATTTCATTTCTTACATTTAATTATTATAATGGGACAATGCAAGTTTTAAATATGAAGGTTGAGATCTTATTATTATATATGATTTTAGGTTTTTTATTATATGTTTAGTATTATGTGTTTTAATGTTTGTTTCTTATGTGTTTAAGTTCTTTTGACATGTTAAAATAAGAAAACAAACATTTTCCCCTTTTTCTATTGCTTTTAAGATTATATAGTTATAATTAAAGAGTAGAATTAACTAAAAAGTTCATAGCAACTTGGCATATCTTCTTACTTTTGTGGCTAGCCGACATGCATTTTCTTTAAAAGAGTAGTAACTAGTGGGTAGACATAAGCCAGTGAGATTTTGAGCCTTTTAGATTGAGACATCTATATTAGTCTTATTGTCTTTTATTCATGTGTGACCTCTGTGACATATACATCTAAACTTTTCCTTGATTTTCCATTCGAAAACACCTTTTTATCATATGTATTAACATGGAAATGATATAGGCATTCTTTGTTTTATAAACTACATTAGCGAAATAACCTACCTGATGACATGCTTTATCTTGTTGTTAAGCCCCTTAAGCTTCATTAGCCTTTTTTTGTGTTAACCATTTTACAAGCCTTTAACTTAACAAAATGTCTTGCCGAAGCCTTAAAGATAGTAGTGATTGTTGATGTTTATGGATGCAAAAGAGTATAAGTTTAGGGGTGTGCATATATGTAGGTTGGTTATAGTTGATGGAATGTGATTTCTATCTCTTATCAATGAATTCCATAATTAATGTAGTTTTTTTAATTTTTTATCTTTATTCAAAATAAAGGAAAAGAATAAAAGAATAAAAGAAAAGAAGTTATTGAGGAGGAAAATCTTTTGTTTCAAAGAATCACGTTAGTCTTTCCTCATAAATTTGGATCAAATGGGTGAATTGATTATGATGCAAATAAGGCATAACTTGTTATGAAAAGTCAATCTTTATGGTTATAGTGTATTGTTCATCGTTGTTTTTATAGGCAATCCTTCAAATTCCTTGTGCTTTATGTGGTTTGTGGTGTGAAAGCCTAAATCTAAGTTGTGAAATAGAATTTTTGCACTCATTATAGCTGATGGTACCCAGTTTTAAGTGGATGTTAATTTCTATACCCGATACTCTATTTGTAATACCCCCTATACAGAATCTACAACCACCCATATAAATGGCAACCAATTTCCTACACATACATTCATGACATAAATTTCTATTCAATGCTATACATATACACATTACAAAATTTCAAATCACTTAACATTATCATCTAAAAGTAGTATTACATCTTTATATTTATATGATAATCCAAAAGGAAAAAAAGTAGTATTACATTTGTATATTTATATGATAATCCAAAAGGATAACATACAATTTCCTTTACTCTTTTACATGTACAATAATCTTAAACCAAAACACATTCTAAAGGTAATTTTACTCTTAGCTGCTGGCTATGGTTTCTACAGATGTTCCCTGTACCTCCTTCCTATAACCTGGACATACACGGATTAACACCCGTGCTAAGCATGAAAGCTTAGTGAGGAAACACTTAGTTTGGATGACCATTCACAGCAGTCATCCGCCAAGCACACACATTCAAAAATATCATTACTCTTGTACCTTAAATTCACATTCATGAACCAAACATTGATATTCAACACTCATTAATACAAATTATTAATACAAATGCAAATGTTCATCAATACCAAATATTTATGTCCTTATGTTGTATTTCTTATCTATAACTATTTATTTTACTTTCTATGTTAGGCATGCACATTCCTGTGGATGTGGATAACAAGAGTTGTAAATATCCAAAGATACGAAAATTGTCAATACTTGAAAGTATCAAACTATGGTAACCCGAAAGCATCGAACTGTGGAGATGCTATAGTCTCAAAATGAAGACACCATTGATGTCAAACTATAGTAGCTGCACTATAAACCTATAGGCATGCTATCTATCTATTACCAAGACAATAGTGCAGGCACTATAACATTTCCTTTAACCATATGTCAATTTCACAATTCATATATTAACAAATCATATGATACACATTTCAAGTCATAAAATCTGTACTTGCGTTCATACATGCGAGTCACAACTTACCACCATTAGGAGGGTATCAAAATGACACTTGTATAATCATACCATACACATATGAATGATAAATATGCATACAAATCAATTATGTACATATAAATTTCTTTAGCTTGCATTATGCTCAATCATAAATTCCTAATTTTAAACACCCAATTCACATATGGTAAGTCATATTTCATTTATTTCTAGGTATTTAAAAAGTTTCATACATATTAAAAAAGGCTTGGATATGATTCGATAAAAATCATAAATGAAAACAAACTCAAAACAGTGCAATTTCCTTCCCATCGTGTCCCCTGCATAGAATTCATACCTCCACTTGTTCAAATTTTCATATAGAAAAAGTTCGAATTATGTATCTCCCCACTCTTGCAAGACACGTACCCAGTATCCTGAGTGATGTCGGAGTGTGAATCCTACAAGGGTGACATCCTCCAACAATCAAACTCTTTAAAAAAAAAACAATATACGCATATGCAGAAATCAATAATCAAATTGGGCCTATATTTTTATTTCATAAAAGTCGAAATCATAATTATCATTATACTATGATCATTCTCATTTACAAAACATTTCCAAATTTCACCAGTTATTACATACAGAAATATTTAAATACATATTGTATCGAAATCATGGAATAAATAAATTGATACATAAATAAGAAAGTACAAATGCAGACGCAAACTAATCCCAACCTCTACCTCTTACTTGAATGCAGCTTCTGTACTCCAGTTAGCCTAACAGGGTAACTCTTCTAAGCCTAAAAAATATTGCAAATTTTGGGTGAGTTTTGTGAACTCAATGAGGTACCATCCTCGATGGCTCACTCATCACATAACATATACAATTCACATATTCACATATTCACATAATTCACATCATTTCATTAATAATCATATTGAGTCACATACATTTCACATTCGTTTGAAACATATCTCACACTCAGAGAATCAGTCCAACTGCTCAAATCATACACATCAAACGCATATCTAATGCTTATGAGACTCACTTTCAATTTTGTTATTGTTGTGACCGAGTGCCTATAACTATCCCGTATCTATTGTGGATACTGGGCTCATTAATAACTGTCTCATATCTATTAGAGAAACCTGGCTCATTTTACATAGTGAGCCTTTGGCTCTTATACACTTTCTGAGCTTTAAGCTCTTTTTCACAATCTGAGTTTTAAGCACTTGTTCATATTATGAGATTTAAGCTCTTTTTCAGTGACTACTCTGGTCACAACAGCCTTTATCTTTCTTGCATTCGGGAAATGAAATGCATCACATTCACATATTTTTAATCAATTACTTTATTTTACTTTACACATATCATCGAAGACCTTAGTCCAACATTCAACATTAAAGTTAAGAGTCACTTTTTCATTTATATACATATTCACATTTCTCTTCAAAACTCGGTCTGGCATTTAACAATCAATTTGCGTATCACATATTTCATCAAATTTACATACATGGAGCATTTCTATTATTATTCATGCATTATCAAATGGAATCAAAACAATCACATTTCATTTCAATGGTTATTCAAAGCAGAAAGTTAAAACATAACAAACAGTGAATGAGACCATCTAGGTCGACTCACAGTACGCTCCAGATTAGCAATAGCTTCCATGATTTGGAAACGTCCAAATGCGGACGTTTATCCTGCACATCCAAATTATTCAATATATACATTGCATACATATACACATTAATAACTTTGGACAATTATAAGCATTCATTTATTCACACTATATCCATATTCGCATTTATAACTTAATTACTCGTCATTTCATTCTTAGCATTATTTGCTCTCATAATAACAATTTCTCATTCACTTTAACTTGATACCCATTACTCCTTTTCTTTGAATCACAACTACAATCATATGAATATCTCTATTCCCAATAAACTCATACCTTCGGATTTTTGATAACAACAATTCATTCACTAATGTTATTTCAATATTAAAAGATCAAACATTATCCAAACTCTCATTTCTTCTTATAATATCTCCCAAACTTTTAGACCTTCAGGTCTATTTTCTATGAACATTCTGACAAGAAAAATGAAGTAATTTGGTAACACTTTCTTCTAAAAAAATGTTCCTCTTGTCTTAAGTTTCTAATGACACCAAGACCGTTCAATTTGGTTCAGTAATCTAAAAGTTGCATTCCAAATATTTTGAACTATTCATAAATAAAAACAACATCCTGCCAACTTTAATTCAAAAATCTGGAATTCTAAAGAAAGAATTAAAATTTGATTTCTTCAAAAATATTGTATCCTTAAGTCTCTAGTTTACTTTAAATCAAGAATCATCTCATTTGGATCACTACAGATCAAGTTATTGTTAAAATACCGAAGCTTGTTTAATGAAATCTTTCTCTCATGTTTATTTAACCCAATTCAAAATAAGTCACGGCTGTGCACTGATGTTGCACGGCCGTGCAGTCTAAGGTAATTAAGTCACGGGTGTGAAATCATCACTCATGCCTATGTATGGTCGTGCATACCCATTAACAAATTTCCAGAATTTTTTCCAAAACACTTTTTCGGGTCATTGTTCACGATCACTTAGACACTAAAATGAAGTCATTTGATAATACTTTCTTCTAGAAAATTGTTCTCCCATTTCTAATGACACCAAAATCACTCAATTTGGTTGAGAAAACTGAAAGTTATACCCCAAACATTTTGGATTGTTCTTAAGCTAAGACAACATTCTATAATCAAATTTGATTCAAAATCTGGAATTCTAGAGACAGGATAAAATTCGATCTCTTTAGAAAATTTGTATTCCTATGTCTCTAATTTACTTTAAATTAAAAATCATTCCATTAAGATAACTACAGAGCAAGATAGCTTCAAAATATTGAAGCAAGTTTAATGAAAATACTCCAGTGGTCATTTTCCAAAACTTTTCTTTTTCGTCCCACATTTACCCCTAAATCTCTCCCAAATGATTTCAAATGGCTATAATTTTTGGTAGAGATGTAGATCAATATGTTTCAAATCTAATGGTTTAAGTACGATGTCATTTGGAGGTCAGGAAAACAAGATATTGTCAAAAGATCGAAAGCTATTAGGAGTTTTTACCAACCAAAGAAGTCGCGGTCATGCATGAGCATGATCGCGACTCTAATTTCAAGCATGATCATGATTTTCTAGCCAAAAGAGGAAAGTTGGGATCATGTTGAAGCACGATATCGCTTTCCTATCCTTTCTTAGTACACAATCGCGAGTTAGCCTCTCCTTTCGAACCTTTGCATTTTTTTCTTCTTCTTTCTTTCATTCTTAATCAACTTCTCTAACTCATCTCTACTACATTTTCAACTTCCATGCAACAAAATCATTCGTAATCCACTCCAAAAATCCAAATTGAAACACGACATTAAAAATGAGAAAATTCATCTCTCATCTTTCTCATTTTATGCATTTCCTTCCATTGCTAAAATTTTTTCATCTCATGTATATTTTGCATTTTCCTCTCTAACGTCCATTCAACTCTAATCTTTCACAAAAAAATCCAAAATTCATACTTAAACAAAAATTATCAAGAATAGAAAAAGTTCATTTACACATTTCACCATTTCCGATATTTCTTCACTACTGCACCTTTTTTAAATTTTTATATTACACTCTTTCATCTCCATCAACACTTTCATTTCATCTTAATCTATCATTTTAATGATTCCCATATCAGAGCATCAAGTTACACCTATTTCTTAACTCTAAAACTCATTTTTAGTTAATATCACAAATAACTCAAAATCCACATACACTGTGAATACACAACCATAAACAGAGCACTTACTTGTTATTTTCTCCAAATTTTTCTGCAACTATTTAAGCACATTTTCTATGATCTTTCAACTCCAAACATCATTTCTACAACCTCTTGAAACATTTTTACCATCAAAACCGAGAAATCAACAAATCCATATTTTCATCTTTTATTCACAATGAATATAAAAAATGTCCATTTTTTCTTATTCATGACATGCCAATAAATCACTATTTTTGCTTCATAAAACAACAACTCTAAAGGATTAACAAGTTACCTACTTGATATAGCTCCCAAATCTGCAGAAACTCAGGAATCCCTAAACTTTATGCAACTCATGTACACTATTGTAGAGGTTGGCAAGTTTCAGTTTTTCTTGAAGAAATGAAAGAAAATCGAAGTTGGAAGTATCGAAAGGGTAGACGAGAACAAGTTTTTTCTTTGGTTGAGATTTGATGAAAAACTCTGTGTAAAGGAACAAGCTTGAAGAAGACAACCACGAAGAAGATATTTTTAAGACAAGCATAGTACTTGGTCTTTCAAAGTTAAGAAAAACGTGACTTGGTCTTTCAAAGTAACTGTATGATAAAAGTTGAACTAGATAAGTGAAACATCTAGGGCTCTAACTAAGTTCTTATTGAACTAGTCCCATATCTCCCATCTTTTCATTCCAATGATCTATAAAATTCTTCAATATCATTTAACTCTCATCTTTTTTTCCATTCATCAATTTACTCGCCAAGTGGCTTTTTTCCTAGTCCAATAATATCCAATAACTTTGGAAATATCTCCTAAAAATTCCTCAAAAATTATAAATCCATAAATTCACTCTCCGAATTGGTTTTCCATACAATTAAATCACAGATTCTCAATATAAATCACCTTTCACATATATCAATCAATTATATCCAGAATGTCAATGAATGCACGTATAGTCACTTTAATGTTTGCATAATTTAAATTCACATGCGCATATGCTTACAATATGCATGAGCATGAAAAACACATTTTTCTTAATCTCTCATTGATCTCACATGTACTGTACTTTTGGGTTTTAAATCTTAATATAAGAATGGGATGTTACATATCTTCTCTCCTTAATAAATTTCGCCCTTGAAATTCTTATCTGATTGATCAGGAAGGCAAGGGTATTGTTTCCTCAAATACTCCTCCATTTTCCATTTAACTTCATTACTCAAATAATTTCTCTCAATTGACCATAGCCAATGTAATTAATCAATCCTCTAATTATTTTTCCAGATATCACACTATCTTAACTGCTTCCTCAATATAATTCAGGTTACTCAAAATTTTCACTTTGCAAGTCGATAATACATCTTTGTCAGATCATATCATTATTTCCTAGCATATTCACATATCTTACATTATAATTATGAGACATGTTATTAATAATACAACTCATAAGTTATTAGTCCTATGTTCTCAATGACTCTATGTGGACCAATACAATTTGAGCTTAGTGTATCATTTTTCCTAATCTAAGCACACCTTACTAAGGTGATACTCTCTGAAACAATTCATCTTTTGCTCGTTAATTCACATCTCTTCAGTGTTAATACCCTTAACTTGTTTATTTTTCTTGAATCACTTAATTTCTGACACATATCAATTTCACTAATCCATAGTATCTCGAATTGATTTTGGCCTTTATCCATTTTTAGGCCCTCTTCATTTTGATGTAAGGGCAAACAAATCTTTTTTTTTCGTATAACATCTCATACAATATTCTAATGATATCACTATGATAATGATTGTTATGCTATACATTGACTTCATATTCCTATGAACTCCAAATTATAAGCTTTAAGCACATCTCCAACGGTTAAAACTGTTGGCAACTCATACATATAGTCACTTGGTTCTATATCCTTACTTGTTAAATGCTATTTCGACGTATTCCTACTAGGATGTATAACTTAGGTCACTATTTGTACTTTATCCAAAAATCTCTTTTCTTAATCATCTTTATCATGTACACATACCTCTCATTTTTCCCAAAGTAACATTCTTCCTATTTAGACTTAAAATTCAGATTCATTCTAAATTCCTTAATAAGATTCATAATTTTGGATCCTTAATTTGGGCTTTGCTAATCTTTTCATACAAACAAAATTTTTAAATTTCAATGCTGCTAATAATACTTTGATTTGCCTAAAATTTAACTCGACATTCTATGCTTTTTATTGCACTAGTTTGGTAACCTCAATATCTAAATTTGTGATACACTATTATGGCATTTTTTATTTAATGCATTAGATTACAAAACTATCTTTATTGGGAAATACTCATATGTACATCATAATCTTCAAATAACTCTTATTCATTGTCTCCACCTTATATTCAGTTCTTTCAAACTCCATAATTACCTCAGACTTTATTGACCTG
>JAOSBK010000005.1:29887179-29897989 GCA_027568895.1 Erythroxylum shatona | reverse complement strand
GGAATTTGATAACACTTCCTTCTAGAAAAATGTTCCTTATTGTCTTAATTTTCTAATGACACCAAAATCATTCAATTGGTTTGGTAATCTAAAAGTTATAACCTAAACATTCCTGAACTATTCTTATACTGAAACAATATTTTGTACTTAAATTCCATCCAAAAATTGACTTTCTTAGAGACTGAATTAGAACTCAATTTCACCAGATAATTTGTATCCCTATTTTTCTAGTTTAATCCAAATCAAGAATAGTCTCATTTGGATAACGAGAGAAAAATTTATGGTGAAAACACCGAAGCATGATCAATGTAACATGTTCCAACTACATTTTCCAACTTTTAACTTCCAACAGTTCATATACCATAGTTCTAACTTCCAAGCAAAGTTTAGGGTCCAACATTTTTGGACTATTCTTATATTGAAACAGTACACTATACTCAACTTCCATCCAGAAATTGAAAGTCTTAGAGTCTGAATCGAAATTCTACTTCTTCATATAATTTGTATTCCTATGTCTCTAGTTTACTTCAAATAAAAAATCATCTCATTTTAATGATTATAGAAAACGATTGTGAGCTTGAAATAAACATTCAGAGTCATGATCGTGTTTCAGCATGATCGCGAATCTCTAGCCAAAAGAGGAAATTCACAATTGTGCTTCACATCCTTTCTTCTAGAAATGTGATCGTACAGAAGCATGATCGCGAGATACCCTCTCCTTCCAAACCTCTACATTTTTTTCTTCTTCTTCCTTTTATTCGTAATCAACTTCTCTAACTCATATCTACTACATCTTCGACTTCCATGCAACAAAATCATTCACAATCCAATCGAAAATCCATATCAAAACATGACATTAAAAATAAAAAAATTCATCTCTTATCTTTCTCATTTTTTGCATTTCCTCCCATTACTGAATTTTTTTCATCTAATGTATATTTTGCATTTTCCACTCTAACTTCCATTCAACTCTAATCGTTTATAAACAAAATTGAAAATCCATACTTAAACAAAATTACCAAGAACAGAAACAGATCATTTACACATTTCGTCATTTTTGATATTTCTTCACTGCTGCACTTTCATTTTTGATATTTCTGTTACACTCTTTCATCTCCATTAACACTTTCATTTCATCTTAATCTATCATTTTAATCATTCCCATATCAGAGCATCAACTTACACCTATTTCTTAACTCTAAAACTCATTTTCAGTTAATATCACAAGTCAGTCAAAACCCACGTACACAGTGAATACACAACCATAAACATAGCACTTACTTGTTATTTTCTCCAAATTTTTTTGTACCTATTTAAAAACATTTTTTTTTCTAATCTTTTAACTCCAAAAATTATTTATACAACCTCTTACAACATTTTATCATCAAAACCAAAAAATCAACAAATTCACATTTCCATCTTATATTCACGATGAATATGAAAAGTGTATTTTTTTCTCATGAATATGGAATATCAACTAATTCACCAAATTTAATACATATATCGACAACTCATAAGGATTTACTCAATACTTGTAAAATATTCAACTTTGTCAAAATCTCAAGAAGCCCTAATCTCCATACAACTCACGTACATCATTATAGAAATTGACAAGTTTTAGTTTTTCTTGAGGAAAATGAAACAAAATCGAAGTTGGGAGTATCGAAAGGGTAGACGAGAATAAGGTTTTTCTTTGGTGGAGTTTTGATGAAAAACTCTGTGTAAAGGAACAAGCTTGAAGAAGACAACCACGAAGAAGATATTTTTAAGACAAGAGCAGTACTTGGTCTTTCAAAGTTAAGAAAAACGTGACTGGGTCTTTCAAAGTAACTGTATGCTAAAAGTTAAACTAGATAACTGACACTTGTTACTTATCCAACATCTAAGGCTCTAACTAAGTTCTTATTGAACTAGTCCTATATCACCCATTTTTTAATTCCAATTGTCTTTAAAATTCTTCAATATCATTTAACTCTCATCTTATTTGCCATTCATCAATTTACTCGCTAAGTGGCATTTTTCCTAGTCCAATAATATCCAATAATTTTGGAAATTTTTCTTAAAATTCCTAAAAAATTCTAAATCCATAAATTCACTCTCCGAATTAGTTTTCCATACAATTAAATCACAAATTCTCAATATAAATCACCTTTCACATATATCAATCAATTATACCCGGAATGTCAATGAATGCATATAGAGTTATTTTAATGTGTGCAAAATTCAAATTCACATGCGCGTATGCTAATAATATGCATGAGCATGAAAAATGCATTCTTCTTAATCTCTCATTGATCTCATATGTACCGTATTTTTGAGTTTTAACTCTTAATATGGGAACGAGATGTTACATTTCTCCCTTCCTTAAGAAATTTTATTCGCGAAATTCTTATCTGATTGATCAGGAAGGCAGGGGTATTGTTTCCTCAAATACTCATCCGTTTTTCATTTAACTTCATCACTCGAATAATTTCTCGCAATTGACCATAACCAATGTAATCATTCAATCCTCTAATTATTTCTCTAGATATCACACTATCTTAATTGTTTCCTCAATAAAATTCAGGTTACTCAAAATTTTCACTTTGTAAATCGACAATACATCTTTATCAGATCATATCATTATTTCCTAGCATATTCATATATTACACATTATAATTTTGAGACATCTTATTGATAATACAACTCATAAGTTATTTGTCCTATGCCCTCAATGACTCTATGTGGACTAATACAATTCGAGCTTAGCGTTTTTTTCCCCTAATCTAAGCACCCCTTACCAATAATTCTGAGACATATTATGGATAATACAACTCATAAGTTATTTGTCCTATGCCCTCAATGACTCTATGTGGACTAATACAATTCGAGCTTAGTGTATTTTTTCCCCTAATCTAAGCACACCTTACCAAGGTGATACTCTCTAAAACAATTCATCTTTTGCTCGATAATTCACATCTCTTCAGTGTTAATACCCTTAACTCGTTTATTTTTCTTGAATCACTTAATTTCTGACACAGATCAATTTCACTAATCCATAGTATCTCGAACAGATTTTGGCCTTTATCCATTTTTAGACCCTCTTCGTTCCAATGTAAGGGTGAACGAATCTTTTTTCCATATAATGCCTCATATAATATTCTAATGATATCACTATGATAATGATTGTCACGCTATACATTGACCTCATATTCCTATGAACTCCAAATTATAAGCTTTAAGCATATCTCCAATAGTTAAAACTATTTGCAACTCTTGCATACAATCACTTAGTTCTATATCCTTAGCTGTTAAATGCTATTTCGGCGTATTCCTACTAGTATGTATAGTTTAGGTCACCATTTATACTTTATCCAAAAATCTCTTTTCTTAATTATCTTTATTGTGTACACATACTTCTCATTTCAATCCTAAAATAACATTCATCCTATTTGGACTCAAAATTCATATTCATTTTATATTCCTTAATAAGATTCATAATTCTGGATCCTCAATTTGGGCTTTGCTAATCTTTTCATACAAACAAAATTTTACATTTCAATGGTGCAAATAATACTTTGATTTGCCCAAAATTTAACTCGACATTCTATGCTTTTTATTGCACTAGTTTGGTAACCTCAATATCTAAATTTGTGATACACTGTTATGGCATTTTCTATTCAACGCATCAGATTACAACACTAGTTTTACTGGGAAATACTCATTTGTACATCATAAATCTTCAAGTAACTCTATTCATTGTCTCCACCTTATATTCAATTCTTTCAAACTCCATAATTACCTTAAACTTTAATGATCTTTATAAATTCCAAAATGTTCTCCAAACTTTCAAGCAATCATTATGGTAGCAAGTTTCAATTTATATATCAAATAATCAACTCATGAGGCTTAATTGTTATGATGCTGCATTGCATTTTATCCTAATCTTTTATACGAACATCATTGTATACTACAAAATCTCCATATCCAGATGATATAATTAATATCGGTGTTATAATTCCTCAAAATTCTCTATATATATTACTTAGGGTTTCTCACTTCATAATTACCTCTATTTTCTTGGGTCTCCCAACATGCTATATTCAGACACTATACAACCCAACATTTTATTCAATCAAGATAAGATTCACTCCTACTGAAATTGGCATAGAATTGTTTCTACCTTTATGGTATGTAGGATTTCCTCAAGTATTCAAAATATTCTTCTTAACTTTTCAAATACACTCAAAATATCATTTATGATCATAGTTACTAATTGATACAATTTTGCTTGGATCACTTTAATCTTCAATACCCTAATGCTATCGGGGCATTGTTAACTCCTACAGATATAACCCAAATTTTCTTGTGCCCACAATTTGTTCTTATAATTCCTTAGGTAACAAATTCCTCAAAGAGGTAATATTTTCTCATATTAATTCCGGTTTCCCAATTAACTTAGTTTCTCGAATGATTTTCTCCATTCATTTGATTTCCTCTAATTTCATATTGACTTGTTTTAATGTCTGCTCATAACTTGTAGTTTCTCCACACATTTCAATTTCATTGCAATATTAACTTCCTGTGTTGGTAACACATTCATCAGATTTGATTTGTATCTTTTATACTTAATGTCACCTCAAATTCAAGAATCCATTCCCTTAGTTGGATAGTTTACATCAACAAAATGCACACACTCTCAGTAGCATATTCCATCTCTTATGCTTGAGTCTCCATTAGGATTATCTAACTATTACAATTTATAACAAAAGTTTATAATAAAAAAATAGAAGTGAAACCTGAAACAAAAACATTTATAATTATATTGCATATATAGAATTTTACATATACATCAAATATATGTAAAATTAAAAGAGGGGGAGAAACAAAAACCTAAAACTTCATTCATCATCTATGGGGGGATAATCGCTATAACTGCACTAACTCCAATCATCATTTAGTACAAAATCTTCATCATTGGGAGGAGCCTCATCATAATCATTATCCAAATTCAATGCACCAAATGACAATATCAATGCTTTCTCATCTAAGATTATCTTCCAAGTCACTCACATCTACCAAACTTGGCTCCTCATAAACCCAATCCACTTAAAAATCAATATTGTCAATGCAAATTAGATCTATTGAACTACTTGTTCTATTAAGAGTCCTAATAAACAATAAGTTTTAATTATTAAAAAAATTAAAATATATATCTAAATTAGTAATGATAAGAACATACCTTTCTCGAAGCTTTAAATTGTAACGAACGAAGACTAAGTTATTCAACCTCTTATGCTCTAATCTATTCCTTTTTTTGTAATGGATACATTTAAATATGCTCAAGTTCCTTTCACAACATGTTGCAATCACACATTGACATAAAATTTGAATTTCAAACAAACGTTTGTAATTCTTGAACACCAATTTTGAATTGATCCTACCAAGAAATTATAAATCGTAAGAAAATAAAAGTAGCATTATAAATAAAATAAAATGATAATTAATTTTAACAAGTAAGAAAAGGGAAAAAGCTAATACATGGACAATGTTTTGCTCATTGTCGAACAACAATTGACATCTCAAAATCTCTAGAAGACTACTTATAAAGCTCCATTTGTGAGCTCAGGATATCTTATATCATCTCATTGGCAGCAACTATTGTAATAGTTAATAACATTCCCCTATTAATTTTAACTTTATTTGTAAAACTTGGCCTAAAATAGACATTAGGATTCAAAAATATCCCAGTAGTAAACAACATAAAGTAAAGTAAACTTTCTCATTTATCGTTGATGACTACAAGATAAGGTGTGTATAAAGAAGGGAAGAAGTACCCTCACTAAAGGCTCACAAACTTGGATAACAAATTGGCATTGCGACCAAAATTCAGTATCTTCAAGTATAATTCTAGAAACCTCCAATCTAGCATTAGACCTAGAACATTAAGATGCAACTCACTTATTAATTGTAAATATCTATTTCAAATCTTTCTTCATCATAACAAAACATTGAAGTGATAAGAAATTCATTGCAAATCTTGTCACAACAGGATAACACAAATTTCTTCCATTAGTATAATTCTTTCTCATTAAATTCAACACCCATACATGATTATAGATAAACTTGGTAACCTTTTTAACTTTTTGCACAGTCTCGTCAACAATAGGAAAATACATATATTTTCTAACATTAAGTCAATGCAATGTGCAGTACAAGGAGTCCAAAAAAAATGGTTATACTTATTTTGTAACCTTCTTCTCGCTGCTTTATAAGTGAAATCATTATCAATAATGGACTGAACATTATTTTTTGGTCTTACTTTATTCATAACTTCATCTAATATCTCAAATAAAGTATCAATATTCCTAACAAAGCCAGATGCATCAATAGACTTTAAAAATATTAAGTCATTTACAAAATAAACTAAAAAATTAAAAATAGGATCATGTCTCCTATTTTTCCAACATCACACATGATTGAACACTCAAAAGTAGCTTAATCCACTCTTCTTTCTTCCAAATAGCTTTTAATTTCAAAAACTAAGCAACTTAAATGTTTACGTCTGTAGTCATTAATAGAACGAGTTTTGTATTGTGGATCGTAAGAGGCTATAGCATTCACTTTAGGCCAATAATAATAAGATTGGGAAGCATTAAATGTTACACTTGCATCATACCACCATCTAGCCATTGTCATATCTACATTGTGAGTCTCATCTCTTGATTGCATGGCACTATAAATTGAAGGTTGGGCTTTAAGAGTTATTGTCACACCCCCAAATATCCCCTGGGAGGATACGGGAGTGCCACATCGGACTCACAAACAGAAACAAACAACAAATCAATGCGGAAGCATTTAAAAACACATTAAACATTTATTACATAAATTTTCATAAACTGGAGCAAACATATATTACATATCATTAGTCAATCATATTCATATGCATCAAACAATTTGGACATTCATTGTCTCAAGTTCAGAACACAATCAGCATAAACACAATTCAATTCAGTACTAAACAGAATAAAGTAAAGTGTGAGCGTCCTAAAGATTATTGACAGCTTTGCAAATCATTCAATGAACCAGTTAATAGCAAACACAATAGTCAAAGCAAAACCATCAAAAATTTCTTACTGAATTACGCACAAAGAGACCATCTAAATTACTTACAAAAGCTCCCTTATTGCTTATTGCTTCAAAGTCCCAGCAATATCTGGAATCGGTCTCTCTATGGGTTCCTTAAAAAATTTAATACAAACACATATCACTATTGTTCATGATTAAGAATTCATTAATGCGCATTCATGTATACTGAATATGCATGATGCATGTTAATGACAAATTTCGGGTTTCTTACCCTTAATCTTGTCATATTATAAATCATGTGAAACCATACTCAATTTCTCAATCTAGATTTATCTAATAACCAAATTTTGAGTCCACTTTGTTCAATTAGGATCCTCTTCACCTAGGATCTTCCAAACCTTTATGGGCATCTCGCCAGGCCCTACTACCCTTCTTGTAACACCCACACACCCCTTGAGAGGATAAGCAGATGCTACACAAAATAGAACCAAAATAATCTAAATCATACTAAACATTCATTACATGTATTCCCAGAAATCCAAGGAACATACATTACATATCATTAGATGTGGTTGTAAACAAACCATAACATAAATCATATATAATGAACTTATCATCATACATGCCTTAAACATAATCCATCTTGTATTAAGGCTATTACAAACTATTTAACAAAACATAAAACACAACATGTCTCATTACATTGAAATACAACTTAAACTTAAACTTAAAACACAAATATACATCTTCTAAAACAAAGCACATCCTTCTTTGGCTACTGCAATTATACTTGTCCCAGTCTTTAAACCTTCTTATCAGAACCTAAATAGAGGAAAAACTACCGTGCAAAGCATATAGCTTAGTGGGGAAAAACTAAACAAGATACAATCTGACGACTGTTTTTAATAATAGTCTAGCATTTATATGAACTGAATCATGTAAAATCACATACAGCCTTTAATTGTTCAAATTAAAAAACAAACCCACATTATTTGTATCATAACAAAATTTAACATATCAAAACAAGATATACTTGCTTCAGAATAAAAATTACAAGTATCCTAACAGAATACTATAATATCAAAACAGAACTTGATTTTGTCAGAACAAAACTTGATTACATCATAACAGAATTTTAGTTGTATCAGAACTAAACTTAGCTTATATCGGAATTGAATATATATCAGAACACAAAAAAGTTAGCCTGCTAATCCTTTTGACATAAGTGGGTAACAGGACCAGAACTTAAGATACCATGATTGGTATCTGAAACAGAAGAGACTAATGTCTCTAAATCAGGGGACATCGTGGTATCGATAATCAGAGGACATTGTAGTGTTAATAAGCAGGGGACACTTTAATGACAAGTTACAGGAGCAGTTGCAGACACTTCTAGGCATGCCTATCTATCCACGACTAGGACTTGGTAGTTTTAAAAACAATTCATTTCAGATTTCAAAATCATAAGCAAATAATGTAGTGTATAACATATGAATTTATTTCATTTTGCTCCAATTAAACTAATTCATTGACATATGATCAAACTATGCCTTATAAATGCAAGCATGTGCAATCCCAAACATATGATCAAAAGTATTAAGTCATCACACATTATGTATATTCACATAATTAGAAAGAACTTCCAATACAATCCCAATTATCAAACTCCTTGGACAATTAAGGTTTGGAATTATCACAATATCATAATCACATGACAGTGAAATAATGTATAAGTATGAATTCATTTCCTTACACCTAAATTGAACACATTCATTCTCACTTAAACAAACTTATCATACCTTATGAGTATAAGCATTTGTAATAATGCACCAATGAATGCATTAAGTATTTACACTTTACATGCATTCACACAAGTTCCCAATTCATAAACATTCGTAACTAACACATTAATTTTATTCTTTGAATCACATTAGCATTCATAAATAAACTTCATTCCTTTAACAACTTATAAGTTCCAAAATTGGATACTTTATTATCTAAAAACACCTTCCTTAAGTTATTACTTCAATTAAAAATCCAAATATTTTTCAACCTTTAATTAACTCGTTCCACATAAAACTAGGTTCATTTTACACCTTAATTAAGTCCAATTAGACCATTAAAAGTGCCTTAACCTTACATAGTCCAACAATTGTCTAAAACTAACATTTTCTACTTCTTAAGTACTTCCTATGACCGTGGGAATGAACCTTATAAATCCCATAATCGTAGGATGGGTGAACCGAAGGTTCGCTCACCCATAAACTCCAATTTCTTTCCAAAACTTGACTTCTTCACCTCTATTCGAGATACAAGATATAGACAGACAAGATCGCATAGGATTATTACTCTTACAACCTCATCAACAGCCTTATGAGATCTTTCTATACTTAAATCTAGAACCAAAATGTGGGACAACCCACATTAGGCCAAACACAACTCTTAAGTTTAAGTAGTACCCTCTTCACCTAAGCTCTTCCAAACCTTTATGGGCATCTCATTAGGGCTTACTACCCTTCTTGTAACACCTACATACCTACATACCCCCTGGGAGAATATGCAAATGCTACATAAAACAAAACCAAAATAATCTAAAACATACTAAACATTCATTACATGCATTTCTAGAAACTCAAGGAACATACATTACATATCATTAGATGTTGTGTTAAACAAACCATAACATACATCATATATAATAAACTTATCATCATACATGCCTTAAACATAATCCATCCTATATTAAGGTTATTACAAACCATTAAACAAAACACAAAATACAACACATCTCATTACATTGAAATACAACTTAAACTTAAACTTAAACATAAATATACATCTTCTAAAACAAAGCACACTCTTCTTTAGCCAATGCATTTGTATTTATTCCAGTCTTTAAACCTTCTTATCAAAACCTACACGGAGGCAAAACCACATGCTAAGCATATAGCTTAATAGGGAAAACTAAACAAGATATAATCTGGCGATTGTTTATAATAATAGTCTAGCATTCATATGCACTGAATCATATAAAATCACATACAACCTTTAATTGTTCAAATTAAAAAACAAACCCACATTATTTATATCATAGCAAATTTAACATATCCGAACAAGATATACTTGCTTCAAAATAAAAATTACGAGTATCCGAATAGAATACCATAATATCAAAACAGGATTTTAAAGCATTATAACAGAACTTGATTGCATTAGAATAGAACTTGATTATATCATAACAGAATTTTAGTTGTATCAGAACTGAACTTAGCTTATATCAGAATTGAATATATATCAGAACACAAAACAAATTAGCCTGTTAATCCTTTTGACATAAGTAGGTAACGGGACCAGAAAAGAAGATACCATGATTGGTATCTGAAACCGAAGAGACTAATGTCTCTAAATTAGGGGACACCATGGTGTCGATAATCAAAGGACACTGTAGTGTCAATAATTAGGGGACACTTTAACGTCAAGTATAGGAGCAGTTGCAGACCTGTCTAGGCATGCCTATCTACCCACGACTAGGACTTGGTAGTTTTTAAGATAATTCATTTTAGATTTCAAAATCACAAGTAAATAATGTAGTGTATAACGTATGACTTTATTTCATTTTGCTGCAATTGAACTAATTCATTAACATATGATAAAACTTATCATGCCTTATAAATACAAGCATGTGCAATAATGCATCAATAAAAGTATTAAGTCATCACACATTATGTATATTCACATAATT
>JAOSBK010000005.1:29848448-29865165 GCA_027568895.1 Erythroxylum shatona | reverse complement strand
ATATTAATATTATGATTTAGTCAGAGTTGATATTAAGAAGAATTATTGAGGGTATATTAGGTAGTATGTATTTATTAGGTTACATTCCATCCTAAACCTCCCAAATCGGAGGTTCTTATTTTCACTGTTTAGGATGGAATGGAACGTAACATGAAACCCTCTGCTTCCATCCCAGTCCATTCCATTTCATTATGAAACCTTCAAACAAACGATGGAAGTGTGTTATGTTCCATTCCATTCCATTATTAACCCTCAAACCATACAGGGCCTAAGCAAATGCTCAAGTGTGGGGAAGTTGATAATTGTTGAATTATTCACATTTTTAAGCAAATATTTAGTGCATTTTGCTTGTTCACTTAAATACTTTTTATTTTTCTGTTACTTAAGTTGCTTCTTTTTTTTTTTTGTCTAATTCACTTATTTAGAGTAAAAGGAACAAAATTTGACAAGTTAGAGCATTTTCGATTAAGTTATAGGTTCATGGCAAGTACATGGTTGTGTTTGAAGAGTTTGGAGTTGTGTTGATTGATTTATGTTGAACACCTCTATTTTGAGTGATAGTAGGCTACGTTGATAGTATGTTTATACACGTGTTGGCTCTAAACAGATTGATGTGCCTATTTAAAGTGCACAACCACTTTATGTTATGTTAGATATAGTTAGGAACTAAACTCTCTATGGTATCTAGATTAGATGAATCCTAAGATGGACCTTGTAATGATTTTATTGTATTTTAATTTATTCTTTAGTTTTATTGAGATTCAATTATGTGTTCTTTATTATTCTTGAATTAATATTATCAGTATGTTGGTTCATGTGTGATTTTATGCAATTGAGATTAAGGAATCCTCTTTATGAATGGATTTAGCATAAGAAAGGAGTTATATACAAACCTAAAGATAAGTTGACATAACTCTTTTGGATTATGGTTAAACCTAATAGTAAAATTCATAAATCAATTAATGCAATTCTAGAGGTTTTAATCTTTAAATAGATATCAATTAATCATAGTCTTTGTATGATCAAAACTTAGTACTCAGTCTCTTATACTATAGAATAAAGGTACACTTGTTTGGAATGATTTATAGGGTAGGAGGACTGAAATATATGCAAACACCACACAATTTTATCAGACAATGGCCACCAAAACAACTAAGGTTAAGCTTCATATGAAGTAAAGCACAAAGATAAACTACAATATTTAGATTAGGGAGGCTGTAGTGGAAAAAAAATTATTTTGGATTGCAAGTTTTGTTTACAATTTTGTTAAAGTAATCCCCTTTAGTCTTATTAAACGTAGCTCCCATACATATACCACACCACTCCATTTTGATTTGCACTTACAAAATTCCTATTCGCTCTCACTGTTAGTCCTCATCGATATTTTTCCCTCCTACTAGTTAAAGTAGTTTTCTCCACTCTCCTAATGTCATGCTCGACTTCCTTTTCATCATATCTCTCTCTCTTTCAACAATTGTCATTTTTTTTAATAATCCTGCTATCATGCCACCATATCTAAACAATGCATCACTAGATTAGGGGCATGCACACATTATTCTAAGGATCATCCTCTCCCTTTTCCACTTTTAATGTTATTTTTCATTATTTTTGGAGTATAAACAAGGTTTAGTTTTTAACCTCTAAAGGTTCTAGGATTTACATTTATTTCTTTCTTGTTATGAGCTTATGGTAATTATTTTTCATCTATTCTCGTAAATTCACCCCTATCTCCACTTCTTGTAAGACTTTTCTTTATAAAATGCTATTGGGGGGGTGGAAAACTCAATAGGATTTAATTTTAAGAAAAAATGAACATCAAAGTGTCAAATCCTTTCTTGTTTTCATTTCAAGGTAACATTAGTTTCTTTAATAGTTTTTTTGGTATTATTTAACACTATTTTGGTTTTTATTTATGTATTATATTTTTTGTTCGAAATATTAGTTTTTCAATATTTATACCTTTTATTACTTTATTTTCATTCGATTCAGACTTTGGCTTAGTTATATATGATTCTTATTCTAATGATTTATGGTTGCCAACATAGAGATTTGTTCTTTCTTCCGTTATTGTTGTTTTTATTTTATGTATCAAAAAATGGTTCATTAAGAAATTATGGCATATTTATTTTGGCAAATCGTTAGTTTTCGTTTGATATCAAAGGCTTTCATAGCCATTTATTGGGTTTAGAGAAGTTTACAAGCTTGTTTGTTTTAACTATTTTTTAGTTATTTCTAAGTGGGTTTAAGAGTTCTTTCCTCTATTTGCATTAGATATCTCCTTGGAAATGCATATTGGATTAATAAATAATTATTGAATAACTCTAAATTAGGCCTTTAGATAAAACTCGCAGTATTATTGGGTTTGTTTGCTTTGTTTTTGGGTTGAAACTATTTTGCTTCCTTTTCAGGTGAGCTGGGAGGAAGCAATATCAACAATAACAAATTTTGAGTGAAAGAAACATTGAACCATTTTTGGTTCAGGCTTAATTAGACATCCAAGGATCACTAAAACAAAATCAAGGTTAATTTTATACTAAGAAATGAATGTTGTTATACATGCTCCAAATATTTAATAGTTGTTATTACTTAAGTAACTAATAGTCAGTAGAACCCTTAAACTTATAACTCCTCAAGAACCTTTACTTATCAATACAAATGTACTAATTTTTTAAAATACTTTATTATGTTATTAGTCTTATTATTAATTGAATCGCTTTTTTGTAGTGTAAGCATATGAAAATTTTACTTAGGCTTTGGTTTAAATAAGACCAATCTTAATTAATGGTTTTAAAATAAAAATGAGACTTTGGCTCCTAATATGAATACTTTGAATGCTTGCAGTCAATTCTTAGAATTGATCTAAAAATGTATAAGTCTTTATTTTTCGTAGGTTTATATATGTAAATACATGACCAAAAAAAAAGAGTGAGGGCATAACAAAATGTCTAAAAAATAATTTTTTAAAAAAAAACTCAAACTCTTTCCTTAAAAACCTCAAGATCTCTTTTAAAAGCCCAACGCTTCCTATTTAAAATCAATTTCTTAATAAATAAGAATAAGATTTAGTTAGGCTTATTATCCTACTTTGTATCTTTTGTTAGATTAAGATATAAAAATTAATCAAGTTGTAATCTCATCAGGAATAATTTCTTCTATTTAGTTGAATTCATAATTTTTAGTTAAGTTGATAAACTTATTAAGATTAATTTTTATCCTTTAGTTAGAGTTTGGGCTTTTAAGCCCATTAAATTAATTTAATCTTTGTCAAACACCCTCTAAATTTTAGATTTTTTAAACAATAAATAGGAATGACGTTGGGCCAAGTTAGAAGCTGGCAAGCTCGTAGCTAGACAAGCCAGGGTTGGCTGGCTCATGACCTAGCCCCTAGCCCGATGAGTCACAGGTCAGCCTGTTGCCCCAGACTGACCTTATATTTTTTTAAAATAAAAAAAACATCATTATTTTGTACCTTTCCGTCTGGTCACTGATCGGGCCAATTTTGTTATTCCTGACAATAAACATTTGAACATGTTTCTTTTTTTCAAATAATTCAAAATAAAATAATGATGGCCTGGTAAAATTTTTTTTGAAATTAAAGAATTATATTCCAAAAGAAGGCACAACTTTAAAAGTAAAAGGAGAAGCAACCAATATCATCTTCTGCAGACTAGATATGCACAATTAAAAACCTAAAATTCATCTTAGCCTCACTATCTAGTAGATGACTCATTGCATGCACTATAAATAATTTAGGCTAGATGCCTCAGCTCTGACTTATTTCTTCTGTGGTTTTAGCTTTGTTCCTTAGTAGCAAGAAGTGCTCCTTAATTTTTCCAAGGGTGGATTCAGTGAAGTTTGTCATCTCCACTTGCTTTAGATTGCATTTTTTGTTATTTGTCTCCATCTGTAGTTCATATATTATTGTATTGAATGCTAGCTTAAGGAGTTCCTTATCTCCCTTCTTCCTATTATGGTTTAACAATTGTTAAATTAATTGGCTCCAGGAATGGCTTAACTCCTATACATTGCACGTTGTTTTAATTTTATTCCACTTGCTGTATGTGAATTAGCATTTAAAGTATAAATGATATGTTGTTTCTTGTTGTTTGAAGCACAAAACACTCATAGTGTCCATAGAGGTTGACCATTAAATTGTGTTCATAGTTGTTAATCTATCTTTGAGGACATGTATGCAAACTTTGGGCAATTTCCAAGAAACCATATCAATTGGTTTCATTTAACTCTGGTACAAATTATAGGAATAGTCCCCTTGCAGATTCATTGGTGAATTTTCATTTGTTTATTATCTATTATCTTTTGTTCTCGATCTAAGTTGAGTCTGTAGTCAAGTGATACCTTTGTTAGTCTATCAAACTCTCTTTGTTTGAAGCTCCAATGTTGGTTCTCAATCAGCTCATTCATTTTAGTCTTAAGTCTCATCATGTGCCTTAAGGGAAAAAATTCAAGATGCATATAAAGAGGACCCTTAGAGGACTAGTTATCAAACTAGACTGATGCGTTTCTTCTATTGCTAATCATGCTTTATGTAAGGTGTCATTATAGCTCTCAACTTTGGTAGGTTATACCAGGTCTAAGAATCATCTAAACTACTCTTAACCTCCCAGAATCTTTTCCTTTGTAAGTGTTCAGTATGTGTCAATTGCACCCAAAGATTTTTTTATGTATTATTAATTTCCAAATTCTTTTGGCAATCAACACTTTATTAGTGAGTTGTATAGTGTTGAGGCCTAGACCCTCTTATTATTTGGGTGGCATAAGTCCTTATAATAGACCTTAACTCCTAAACCTTAGTATAGATCCCCATTTTATATAAAATTCCTTAATAAGTTCTCAATATCCTTGGCCAATTTCTTAGGAAATATTAAATGAGGAATCTAATACTTATAAAGGTTAGAAAGCATTATTTTAATAAACTAAGCTCTTCTTGTATAGCTTAAACCCTTATTACAGCTGTTCCTTAACTTCAACTCCACTTGTTCTACCAATGGCTTGCAATCCTTATAGTATGATATCGATGTAGTAATTGGCACTCCAAGGTAAGTGAAAGGCAGATTGGAAAACTTAATAAGAGATATTCTCTAGCACCTACTTAAGAGGTTCTACATCTCTAGAAAGTAGCGAAAGCCTTTTTCCAATATTAACTTCAATCCTTGATAGGCTGCTAAATTGTTTTATTATGTTGATTATTAGATTTACTAAAGATATACTAGCCTTATAGAAGAACAACAAATCATCAATAAATGTCATGTTAAATAAGTTCATATTTCTACACTTTTTATAATGCTTGATCCCTAGATGTATACTGATGTTGTGAGCAATTAATTGGATGAGTACCTTCATACATATTATGAATAAGTAAATGGATAAATAGTCCTGTTTCCCCTTTAAAAGGGGGTTTGACTTCTCCATTCACAAGTATACTGAAGGTAGCTATAGCTATACATTCCTTAATTCATTGTAAAAAAATTTAAGAGATCCCATACCTTCCATGGATAGTAGCAAAAAGTTCCAATATACTGAATCAAATGCTTCCTTGAAGTCCATTTTTATTACACACATTTTTACAGCTCCCTTTCTTATATAGACTTTGAAAACATATCGAACAATCAAGATATTATCTCCTATATTTCTACCTTGTATGAAAGCACCATATGTTGTTGAGGTTAAGGAACGAAGTATAGTTCTCAACCCTAATTCCAACATTTTGAATATGAGTTTATAGATGATATTGTAACAAGGAATTGGTATGAACTCACCCGTTTTGCTTGGAATGTTTTTTTAGGCACAAGACAGATAAATGTATGATTGAGTGCTTTCAGCACTATACTCCTCCTAGAGAATTCTTGTAAAGCTTTGGTGGTTTGGTCACCAATCCATGTCTAGACAGTTTTTAAAAATTTTCCATTCAATCCGTCAAGACCTGAGGCTTTATTTGGATTTAATCCTTTAAAAGCTTCATCTATATCCTTTTGGCTAAACTCCCTTGTTAGGTATTCTACTTCCTTAATTGTGATTTCTTTCTTCATTAATGATTGCAATGGTGTATTTTAAGGGATTGTAGCTTTTCTAGAACTAAGCAATTTGATTAATATTGTTTGGCTATATGTTTTACTCCATTCTATCCATATTGTAATTTTCCTCCATCATCCTCTATACAATTGATCTTGTGCATGTTTCTTCTTGCAAAACTTGTTTTGAAGTAAAAGTTGGTGCACTTATCCCCATCTTAGATCTATTAAATTCTGGATTTTTGGTTCAATATTGAGTGACAAATTGTTAGTGTTATGAGATAATCCTCTTAAGCTTTCTTTTATGCTTACTTTAGCCTTAAATTTTGAGGATCTAGATAGACTTCCCTTTTAGTTCTTACCAATATGTTCTATGTAACCTTGACCTCCATATTATGGGTAAAGGATATTTTAGTATGTAGATGTTTTAGACCATTTCTTATGATGCATAATTTATTGAAGCATTTTAATTGCTTATACCCATCTATATTTGCTTGAGATCCTTTTTCCACTGCCTTTTGAAACCCTTCACACTTAGATAGGTAATTGAAGAATTTGAAGGGACCTTTCTCAAATTTTTGTGAGATTTAAGACCTCATCAATGTAGTGATCAGATATTAAAGGGGATCAAAGTTTGCTCCAGCATTTTAGGATTAAAGTTAGCCACTTATAGCTCATTAGGGTGCTGTTTAATTCCCTTCTTAGCAGACACTTCCCTTCTTGGTTGTTTGAATAAGTAAATAAGTGTCTTTGACCTCTCAAATCAGTTACTTCCAACTTTTGGATGCATGTTTGAAAGTCTTTACAAGGGCCTATACTTCCACACTCCCTTTAGTTTTAGAGTGATACAATGAGCTATTGAAGTTGCCAAGTATCAAACATCGCACATTTATGTTTGTGGTTATTTCAAGTAACTCCTGCCACAAGTTAGCTATTTGAAAGCTAGTATTGAAAGAATATATGAAGCTAAAACATACCTATTGGTTAGTCTCCTTTAGGATTACCCTTAAATGGATAGCTTATGAATAGGAACTACATGATTGAGTCTCTATGAGAGAGGGATTGGAAACTATAATTATTCTATCATTAAAGTGCTATTTATGATTTGTATGCACTTCCCTTTATTTTCAAATGAAATTTAACTTACATATCTTGCTCTCCTTGATTTTATTCTCCAAAAGGCCATATATACTAGGCTTTATTGAGTTTATGCAGTCCTTCACTGTTAGTTGCTTGTTAGAATTATTTATCACCCTTACATTCTAGGCTATTATGGTAATTGGGTTGAGTTAGGAGGCACTCCTTTTTTCCTTTTTCCTCCCAAATCTTCTAATCATTATTGTAAACTGATTTATAGTTTCAATGTCTTCTTACATAGGTTCTTACAAGACTGTTTTTTTTTTTTTTGCTATTGCTTGTTTCTCCTCTTGAGGTAATTTTAGCCTTATCTTCTTTGGTTATATCCATATTAGGACTGGGATCCAAAAACTTAGGAGCTGTGTCAATTTCTTATCACTCTTTGCATTTCTGCTATTCCTGATGTTCATTTTCAGTTAATGTTTCTGCTTCTAGGTTTTTATTTCCTTCTTTTGATAAATGGTGCCTTATAAGATCCTTGGTAATATCTTCTATTGGCCTCCATTCAGTTTTAATCTTTGCTTTAGGCTTCCACTGATAAGATACAGTTATTATTATATTCAAAAATGTTTTCCCATTCATCTAACTTTTACAGCTTCAGTTCCTCTGGAAGTGCTTTAGCAATTTCTACTTGAATACATAATCTTGCATATCCAATCCTTCCCACCTCTATCTAAGTATAATAGTTTTCCAATGGAACTTGCTAGATAGCTAAACCCAACTATCGTCCAATATTCTAATAAGATATTATGGAAATTTGCCTAAATTGGAACTTTTTTTATCTTATTCCTGTCAAGTTCTATTCCTGGTTTCCATACCTATAGGATTAAAGGTTTTCTTAAGAAAAAGCCATAGTCATAGCTCCAAAATTTCGCTTACAACCATCTTAGAGGAGAATGTAAATATAAACAATTCTTCTAAATTTATAAGCACCTTGTGGAGGCTGTAGCTTCCTTATTGTGCCTCTGCCCAACTTTTCACAATGGGGGAATGGTGGTCTTCTGTCCATGAAGTAGCCCATTAGGGAATTCCTCCACCTGTTCGCACCATGTTTCAACACTTCCATAGGAGGGATTATAATGTTTTTGTTTCTGAAAGGAAAGTAAGTTACTTTCAAGCTAGCAACATAATCTCCAACAATGCTAGACCATGCTCACGTGAGTTGGGAAGGATGGTTAATCCTTCGTTGCTTGAGCATCGACAAGTTTGGGAATAGCAAAAGGAGTTTTCTGTCTTTCATTAGGAACAACATTTTCAATATCTAAAGGAGGAGCAAACATTTCCATATCAGGGTAGTACAAGTTTCGGGGTTCAAAAAGTAGTCAGGATAAATAGTAAAATGAGGCTATCTTTACATAGGAAAGGTGGAAAAATAAACATAAAGACTTTTTTTACCCTAGAACAGTCTAGGGTAATCTATTTAGGAGCTTGATGGAAGGATTAAAAGTTCTATTTCCTTCCCTTTTTTAAATAAATTTCGTGCTCAAAATTTATTTTTGGTTAAGACTTTTTGAGTGTCTTTCTTTTAGATTTTTCTTTATATTTTTTCAATAAGATAGGGTGACAATTCTGTTAAATGTAGTTGATATTCAATCTTGTATTTATTTGAGGATGTTTAATGACGTCTATGACATATATTTAACACCCCTTTGCTCTAGTTAACGTAAAGGTCAAAATGATTTTTTTGAAAAAAAATAGTACCCTTGATATCTCTATTGAATTTGACTTTTATAATAATTTTTTAAAATTTTGTAGAAATTGATGAGATATGAAATGCCCCAGGTGTCCAAATACAAACTTGTTTATGTACCTAAATGATAAAGTTGGGCAAAATGGAAGGATTAAAGCGGCTAAAAAAAAGGCAAAACTAACTATTGAAAGTGAATCCCAACTGCTTTGCCAAGGAGTTATCGAAAGGAAGTCATTTCTTTCCCATATCAGTATAAAGTAAACTTTTTCGTTTTATAGGAAAAATGTTCAAAAACAAAACTAGAAGTAAAATTACGGCAAAAAATTGTTGGTTTAATTAATTTAAAATACCTTTTGCTATTCACTTAAATTTATCGTATATTCATATATACTCTCCGTGATAATTATAATTCCAATGAACGGCATATTTATTTCCGCAAATTATGTGGACGCAACCTGCAAACTAAAAAAAAAAAAAAACAAGGGCATAAAAGGTAAAAACATATGACCAAGCGAACTCTCCAGAACCATTCCTAAAACCCTAAACCCCTTCAACGCCACCTATATATATGCATGTATCTACAGTGTAGCCTCTATTAACCGACGAGAGCAGGGCGAAGGCAATCAGAGTTTCTATTATTGTTTCGTTGCAAATGGCTACAGCAATGAGGACGATGATTCTGCGGAAAAACGGCATGTTAGATCCTCTTCATCTCCTTCTCCGCAGCTCTCCGCTTTTGAGTGCGCCCGTCGAGACAACTACCCACTTTATTTCCGATCTTAGATTACGTCCTCAATCCTTCTTTCTAGGTGATGAAGACAAAAACAAGTCGGTTTTTAATGAAGACCCATTGGGTCGAATGGAGGCTCGCAAGAGGAGTCACGAACTTTACGATGATGAAGTGGACGATGGTGTTGTCGATGAACATGACCATGGTGATTTTGGTGACGAAGATTTGGCGATTGATGACGAGGACATTGATAGTAATGACGACGATGACGATGACGATGACGACGACGACCGTTAGGACGAAGAAATGAATGTGCGACAGTTATTTGTTCCTGAAATCTACATGTTATAATTTTAGAATATGGCCTCAATGGGCAATCCTCGTTTAATTATTTTATATGATGTTCTATGTTATGGTTGTAATTCGCTCATTCACTTGGTGATTCCGCAGTAGAGTTGCGGTGTTCAACTATCTTCAGGCTATATTTTCAAGCCTTAAAAACATATTTTCGCTCCAACAAGGAAATGTTTTGTCCACGCTCATTGACAATTGGTGCATGTATTAATGAGGTTTCCAGGCTTTCTTCATGTCTGGATTTACGGCAACAAAATCCAAACGCCACAGGCCAAAATGAATATGGAACGTGAGTGGAGAAACTGCCAGTTTTGGCTTGGATGCATTAATCATCATTGGAAAATTGGTGTCATATGATCTCGCGTTCACGGTGGAATAAATATAAAATTTTATATTAAATTTTTAAAAAGTTAAAATTATTTAAATTTTATAATATGATCAGTATATAAAATATAACAAAATATAAATCATAATTTTTATTTTATTTTGAAACTTAATCATTTTTTATTGTTTATGTTGAATTACGTATTTAGAGAACTCTAAGCTTAAGTATTTTTAAATAGGGCTGGGAACTTTTAGTGATTTAATTAGAATAAAATTCTAATTTTAATTAAAATTTGATTATAATTATAATTAATTTTAAATAAATAGTTAATATAATTTAATATCTCATATTGATCTTTATTTATTAAGTATTTCATTTTTTATAATAAAATTTCTGAATCTTTAAAATCAAGTCTAACTTAACATTTTCTCTTTTTTTACTTATTATTGTATCAGATAAATTAAACTCTTTTAATTTATCTTTAATTATTTATTTAAATAATTTGTTTTCATAAATTAAAAATGACGTCTAGTAAGGCATCATAACTACTTAAATATTGAGAAATGTTAATGTGATTTTGACTACAACCTTTGTGCATGATTTTTTTATTATTTAATCATTTTATCATACAATATTTTTATTAGAAATAGAATATGGAATTGTCTACTTTATTTGAGTCCAATTATATTAGTCTTGACTTCTAGTAATTGATTTAATTAAAGATATTTGAAAATTTTTTCAAAATTTCATTCCACTTTAGTAAAGTATTTCGAATTAATACTAATTGAGAACAATAAAATATTTTCCCTAATTACTTTAGGGTGATGAATTTTATATTAATTACTCAATTACCTTCATATACTTTGTCCTATATAATGACTATCAATTGAGTTGTCCTTAACTAGAATAAGTCATAAATAGTATCAAAACATAACAATCTATATATGAGATATTTTGGAGATCTCAAATTAAAGGATCACTTACATAATCATCCTAATGAAAATTTTCATAGATATACAAGTAATGTTCTAAATGGAATTCTCATATAAGGCCAATTTAGCGAATTTATTCTTTAATAAGTACCCACATGTTTATTTAAATATCTTTATACTTTAGTATATAAGATCGATTACTTCTTTCACAAGGCATAAACATAGCATATGCTAGTCATTTTACACACTATTAATATCTAATCTCAATAAAATAATGACTAGGAACAATTTACGAATAATACATAAATATAATATGAATCTTAAAATTATGATATCACTTTAAAATTATGATATCACTATATTTTAATTCGTAATGTATATTTACCTCAGGTACATTATCATATACATCTGAATATATGTAAGATAAAGAATGTCTTTAAATAATTATGTCACTAAATTACAACTAACTGATTGGTTATAAGGCATAAATTAATAATTTCCCCCTTACACTAAGCTAGTTACTTAAATATTTTATATTATATCTCTATATGACAATCAAGCTACTGCTAAGATAGTGAGAGAATTCATCAAGATTCTTTACAGTGAATACTTGCTTAATCTTATAATTTCATCTCAATTATCATCATAATTAAGAGAAACTACCTAAAAACATAATTAGATCTTAACTCCTTTTGCATGCCCAATAGATTTTGTGTTCTATAGTACATTAATGTCTGAACAACATTAGAAACTATATCAAGTTCATTAAAGAACTTCTTTATCAAAATAATCATTTTCACTAAAGAAAAAAATGTGTTATGGCATGATTATCAATTAATGCTACATTGGTATTTTTCAATCTCAAAATAATATTATTCTAAGTAAAATATATCTTAATTAAGATTTGTTGCTAAAGTTAATATCCTTGTAATCTTGAACTAAAATATCAACTTATACATAGAATAATGGATATCTTTAACCCTTCACAACTATTATCTAATTCAAATACTAAATACATTCATTGCATTATGCATAGACTTAGACTTAAAACAAGTAAATAACTTTTGTATCTATCATTATAGAATTAATTCCCAAAAGTAAGTTGTTATTTTTTTATATCTAATAAGAGTTGCTCTTGGACTACTAAATCTTCAACAATAAAAAATGTGAATTATTGTTTTATATGGGCACAATGTATCTACACACTCCTACTGAAGAGTACAATTATACTTCTATTTACCTTCTTATAAATATGATAAACTTACATTCATCTCCAATACAAATACTTTGAATTCATTATGAATATAAATCTTTCAACATCTCATAACCTTGCAACTATATATAAAATGCATCAACAAAAGCGTTAATTCTAATTAGATTTATTATCATGAGATTTAAACTTTTTCAAACTTCTCCCACTACTTATCTTATGAATCATTCTTCTATAAGTATTCATTGAACCAAACATTTTATTCAATGGATCTATAAGATTATATCCAACTTTTTGGATATTTCATAATCTTTTTATTATTTGAATGAGTTCTAATATTATTGGATAATATATAAATTGATAACTAAGATCTACATCCTATAGATCTCAAAGGAAAGTGCACCTATTAAACTATTGTATATTGATTATGAATACCGAGTGTTGATCTCACAAAGACTTCATGTACTATTAATTACTTCTTTTCTATTATCTAACTGATAATTAAAGTTATGGATTAATTAAAACAATAAGACTAAATTAGAAGCCTAACACCAAGAATAATTAAGGATGTAGATCACAAGAGAATTGACCAAATTAAATAAATAGTACCTAGGTAATAAATCCCCTTTAGATTTCTTAAGCTATTAACCCTTTATTATGAAATTTAATTAAAGCTATCTTGTGTTAATATCTTTCATCTCGACTATCAACACCTAATCCTTAGTTGATTGACTAAAATATCTTTCTAATTAAAATCCTAAGATTCCATTATTCGATTTGTGAATTTCACTATTAGGTTTAACTATAAGGCCCCAAATTGTACTCTAATTGGAATGTTACCTATTCATGAAAGTACATGTATGGTAGGAGTTAAAAATTGTGATATGATTGAGAATTGCATATGACTTGAATTTTGGTTTGATTGATCATACTTAGTGAATTGGAATTAATTAACACCATTAGAGAATTGAGGTATTAAAATATACATTTAGGCTAGGAAATTTCAAATGGCAAGATAAGTTGGTACATGAAAATTGGATGACTAGGCCTATACATTGAATCACATTTGGCATAGTTGATGCATTGACAAGTGGCAGCAATAAGTGAAAGACAAATGACCTAATATATTGGTGACATTTGGTAGCCTTATAGAAGAACATGTGTGTTAGCTAGGGAGAAGACATGCGGCATGTGTTTTTATGTAACAAGTGTCCCTAAAACAAAATGAGTCATCTTACACATGGCATGTCTTTAGCATTGACTTTGTTTCTGCTATTCACTTTGTTCTATGGTTTGTCCGTCTTTTCTCATCTAACCACTTTGCTTCAATTTGGACCATCATCACTTAGAGTTCTTGTAAGTTACAGCATCAAGAAGTAAGTCTTGCTATTTTCTATGTTATTATTTTATTGGTGCTGAAATTTACGCTTGGTCTAAGAGTTGTGTATGGTTGCTTGGAAGACTAGTTGGCTTGCTTCTTTGGAGTTGGTCTTTCAAGTTAAGAAGGTAAGGGAATTATAAACTTGATAGCATATTGTGTTATGAATTATGTGATGTTTGAAATGGATAGAATATGTATTAAATTGATAATGAATTGAGATTTGGACCATGATAGTTGTTGATAGCATTTGTTTTGGGTTTTTGTGCATGAAATATTATAGATTGTGAGCTACCTTATGAATGATTTTTGAATTAGGCTAGACATGAATTTGATGAGATATTGAATCATGAATAAGGTAGAATTGAAGTGAAATTGATGGACTTTGGTGAAGGTGTGTCGAATGGAAGTGAGGAAGTCAAGTTTTTGGAAACAAAATGAAGGTTGCAGGTGAGTTAAGGTTCGGTTCACTCATCCCACAATTGTGGGATTTATGAGGCTTATTCCCACGATCTTGGGAAGTACTTAGGAAGGAGAAAAGATTGGTTTAGGGAAATTGTTGGACTATATAAGGTTAAGATACTTTATAATGGTGTAATTAGACTTAATTAAGGTGTAAAATGAACCTAGTTTTATGTGGAATAAGTTAATTAAAGGTTGAATAAGATTTGGATTTTTAACTGAAGTAATAACTCAAAGTATCTAATTTTGGAACTTATAAGTTGTTAAAGGAATGAAGTCTACTTATGAATGCTAATGTGATTTAAAGAACAAGAGTAATGTATTAGTTGTCAATGTTTGGGAATTGGGAACTTGTGTGACTACATGTAATGTGTAATTACTTAATGTATTCATTGGTGCATTATTACAAATGTTTATGCTCATAAGGTATGTTAAGTTTGATTAAATGTGAATGATTATATCCTATATGAGTAAAATGGAATAAGTCATCTGATATGCATTGTATCTTTTACATGTGATTCTAAAATCCAAAATGTTTTGTTTTAAAACTGTCAAGTCCTAGTCGTGGGTAAATAGGCATGCCTAGAAGGGTCTACAGGTGCTCCTGTGACACTAAGGTAACTCCTAATATCGACACTTTGGTGTTTCTTGATATATGACACAACAGTGTCTTCTGATACTGAGACATAAGTTTCTCCTGTTTTATAATACCAATCATGGTGTCTTCTGTTCTATCCCCGTTACCCACTTCTATAAAAAGGATTAGTAGTCTAGCTTGTTTTATGTTCTAATATATGTTCAATTTTGATATAAGCTAAGCTCAGATCTGAGATAACGAAATTATGTTATGATATAATCAAGTTTTATTCTTACACAATCAAGTTCTGTTTTGATACCTTAAAATTCTGTTTTGGTATTATGGTATTCTATTCAGATACTTGTAAGCTTTGTTCTAAAGCAAGTATATCATGTTCTGATATGTTATATTTTGATCTAATGCAAATAATGTGGGATTGTTCTTTAATTTGAACAATTAGGTTGTATATGATTTAACAATGATTTAGTGCATATGAGTGCTAGATGACTATTAGAAACAGTCACCAGATTATATCTTATTTAGTTATTCCCTACTAAGCTATATGCTTAGCATGGTGGTTTTACCTTGGTGTAGGTTTCGATAGGAAGGTTTAAAAGCTGGAAAAAAAACAACTGCAGTGGCTAAGAAGATTGTGTTTTGTTTTGGAAACGTTTTTAGTTTGTTTTTTATGTGATGTATTTAATGTGATGAGACATATTGGAATTTTTATTTTGTTTGATGGTTTGTAATAACCTTAATACATGTTGGCTTTTGAATTTGTAGCATGTATTTTGATATGTATCGTTGTATCATATGTTATATTTTTCAAACAACATCTAATGATATGTAATGTATGTTTGCTTGGATTCTAGAAGTGCTTTAGAATGTTTGGCATGCTTTAGTTCTATTTTGTGTGGCATTTGCATATCCTCTTAAGGGGTATGTAGGTGTTACATGAATCCTAATCCAGCAGATTTATGATAATTTATCTCTAGGTTTGCATGCAACTTTTTAAAATTATTATTGATATATTCATATAAAAGGATTAATGTTGTTTTTGTGATATTATAAGTTAAGTGCATGGTGTAGTTGTAGCTAGTACTAGCAAACACAAATCAATCACATAAATATCGTAAATACTAGTATTAACCCTATTTTACTATCTAACTATCGAATCAGGTTATGGATTTAATTGAAAACAAAACAAAACAAACTAAACTAAGGTTTAACACAAGAATGGACTATTATGAAGAAAGCACTACAATTAAACAATAACAAGCAAGTAATGCCAAGGTGATGAATCTGGCTAAGATATCTTAAAAATTAACCCTTTATCATGCACATAAATTATTGATTATTAGATTGTAAAAATTTCTATCTTGTGTTGATTTGTTTCTTAAGACTATTAGTAACTAACCCTCAGTTGAATAACTAAAATATCTTTATAGTTAAAACCTCCAAGATTGCATTACTTGATTTGTGAATTTCACTATTGTTGAGCAAGTTTTATATAATAATAAAACTCGTGCCTAGAGGCACCTCCTGGCACGATTGTGCTAAAGAGCCATATAGCTTCTCCATATGTGATCTTGCCTTCTTGCATGCATCCAACATCTTCTCCATTCTTTAATTTCCTATTTTTGAATACTCACAAACAAATCAAACACCTCTTAAAACATAAAATGAAGATCCAATTCTTGCTCTAAACCAAACAAACACTTACAAGGTGTTTGGTTCACCTGTTAGAATAGATAAGGAATGGAATGTTCATTATTAGGAATAGAATAGCTGAGGAATAGAATAGAATATGTATAATTTAGTTTGGTTTATTCCTAAGAATTTCTAATGATGATGTATGTCAATGTTTGATTTGAAAACATAAATTTGAGATGA
>JAOSBK010000005.1:29815154-29827903 GCA_027568895.1 Erythroxylum shatona | reverse complement strand
AAAAATTTCATACTTTATAGCGTTGGAAAGCTAGAAAGACAAGCTACAACTTCCATAAAGACAACTTGTCAAATTCATCCTAGATCAATCCAGATATTTGCCCTAAAGTCAAAACACATATTTTTCCCTTATGGAAGACTTGAAATTTTGCACTATGCAAACTTGGAATGTTCTTAGTATAACCATTCAACTACCAAAATAATTTCATTAAACTCTCAAATCTCAACTCATTTGTCTCATCACCTTCAACTATATCTGATCAGTTATAAATCCGATCTTCCTTTCCATAGTATCTCGCTTATGCATATATGTATATATATCAACGATTTATGTTCCAAAATCATAAACTCAAATTGATTGCTTCTTCATGTATATCTAATTTCAATTCACATCATCCATGTACCATTCACATTTTATTAACATCAAAAGAATAAAGTTTTACAAACGCTTTATTAGGCATTTCGAGACACCTTACACCATAATCCAAAAATACCAACTTTACAAGAATGATGATTTCTCAAAATGTGACTAAAGCTTTGTTTTACATGATTTAACTTCAAAAGAACAAAATATGCAAATTGGAGTGACGCGCCTTGACTCTCGACTCGATCACTCAATATCTTGGCCATTGCCTGTGGATAGAGAGGAATAAGGTGAGTTTAAAGCTCGTGAATAACAATTTTATAATCAGTAACAAGCAAAAATCCTTGAAAACCCTCATGATCATAACAAATTTTCATGAAAAAATTTCTCAACTTGCATAAGTCAAACAATCATCAAACTTTTCATCACCTATGAACATATACGCACATCATATTGGTTTGGGTGGATCTAAAACAGAACATATTACACAATTCCCATAAGGGTCTTGTATAGCCATAAACTTAGGGGAGTCCATGAAGAAGCTCCATGCCACTAGCGAGCAGGCGGGAGAAGCCTTTGGTCAAAGTGCATTTGACATACTTAGGGGACCACCACAAACCAACATAATCATGCATCTCACTTCTTGAAAACTTGTTGCCCAAATGACAAATTTTCAAAACATAACTTCATAAACTTGATATCCTTTCGAAATCATTTCCATTTTTGTTTCATAGTTCATCCACAAACTTCATGCACACACATATAGCACTTTCTCAAAACATTTAAAGAACAATGAATGCACATTTTAAAAGTAGTTGAAAGCATTTATTTCTCTTTTCATGAAAGAAACATTAATGACTTATTATTCAATTATAAAAATATAGCCCACCTTGAATTTCTTGATTATAAATTGTTCGAATGTGCCTTTCCTCTCGCTCCTCTTGCCTCTCTTGTCTCCCTTCAACATTAGCAAGAATCCCTATTCAAAAATGAACTCCAATTGGAAAACCCAAAGAACCCTATGCTTGAAATTGATCCTAAAATACTTATACCTATGCATTTTCTAAGCTCTTTGAACCAAATCCCTTCCAAAAATCCAAATATTAAAATACCAATTTTCCTTGAATCTTCACCAAACAATGAGTTTCTTAGCTCTAATTGAAGCTTTAACTATCCTCTTCCTTTTTCCCTTCTTGCTCAACCCCAAAATCCCTTTTAAAGACTAACAAAAATTGAAATCTAGATGACCTCCCTTCTTTTCTCTTCTTTCTCTCTTTTTTCATGCTTTTCTCTCTTTTCTCATTCACGTTTCTGGCTTTTTCCAAATGTAAGACAACAAATTTTTTTCCTCTCTTTTTATACCCTTCCTTCAATGCCTTAAGACTTTACAACTTAAGTGATGTTCCAATAATGCCCCTCATACAATCTTACCACTCTAACACTTTAATTCAATTAACCTATGTCATATAATCTCACTCACATTAACATACTAATTAATTCCAACACAAATTAATCTAGCAAGACCCCAAAATTAATTTAATCATGCTTATTCATCAAGAAAAATTTTTTGGGGCTCAACAATATTCATATGATTAAACAAATTAGTGATTTGTGAACTATGTGTGTATGTATTACGTAATGATAGACATGCAAGATAATCGTCAACATTTAGATATTGTTAGAACATTGAGGCAATAGCTTTTCTGGCGCTTACTGTGAATCAACTTACATGTGTAAACTTATTTATATGTGCTTCTGTATGAATTGTATGTTTATGTATAACTGATTGATAAATGTCAGACTTAGATCTGAGGAGTTTGATATATGTGGTATAAGTACATAAAGATGAAAGGAAATGAAAACATAACATATGAAATGATGCATCTCATCATAGTGAAATGCATGGCCAAAGAAAAGAGCTGTGATCAGAGTGACTAATATGCAGAAAAGAGCTTTGAGCTTAGGATTATGAAAAAGAGCCTCAAGCTCAGATAAAATGGACTCGATATCCTCAATGGACATAAATGATCTTAGTACCCACAACGGATACTAGAAAATAAATTGGGTTGATAGGCACTTGATCATATCAAAACAAAATGAGAATGGAAACACATGTGTATTTGCATATACATCCATACATGTATCAAATGATTGAATTGAAATAAATTATTGAGTTGTTTTGAAATAGTGAATTACAGTTGAAGTTAATGGATGTGTGTTGTGATATGCAATCTAGCTTACATGATATGCTTGTAGACGTATGATAAACATTGATGTACTTGTTTTTGTGATCTGACTTGAGTGAATATATCGATAATAGTTCACTTACTGAGTTCTCAAACTCATCAAAATTGTAATGTTGTCTTTCAGGTTAAAAGGAGTTCTAGCTACTAAGGTGATACAGTGCAAGTCTAGTACTCGCATTTTGGAGAAGAGAATGACTAAAAGATCTGATTAACTGAATCTGAGGAGTTTAGTTGGAGTTTTATGTATTAGCATCCCATTTCATATTTATATATTTGGCGCTGAGATTGAACTAAAAAAAATGTTGTGTATTGTATATGTTAATTCTAAATTGTAATGACAAATGTGACTTTTATATTGGTAAATAAAATGGGAGGAAATGAACATTTAAAATGCTTATGATATGTTTGATGTATATGATATGTTTGATGCCTTTAATGAGTTAGTTTGATTGTCCCAATGTACTATTTTCATAAAGTATGTTCTCAAATATCTACTAATATGTTTAAGCTTATACTCTATGGAGGTCATATGTTACATACAGGGTTTCTTTTAGAGAAAATAAAAATGAAAACATGTGAAAAACTATTGTGAAATATTTGAAAAGCATCCTTTTTATATTTTTGTAGAGTTGTTGTGATTTTTTATTTTTAAAAACAAGAAATGATAACAATATTTAACCAAATACATTTTAAAGACTTGTTTATTTTTTTATGAATGCCACAACAAAAAAAAACAAGAAAAAATAGAAAGAAACAACCTTAGTTATTCTATTCCTTAAATAATTAAAATTTTGAATTGGACTCGAATTGCAATCACTTGAGAGAATTATTAATTTTGTAGTCGCATTAATTTAAACCTCTTGATTTTATCTTTTAATCCTAGAGTAGAACTCTTTAAGATACATCGTTATTAAATCTGTAAAAGTAAAACCCTGAACCTTTTAAGTTGCCTCAAAATAGTAACGCGAAGTTCAAGTTTTTGTTTAATTAATCAAAATCGATCAAAATTAGCATTCAATTGTCTTTCCCTCTCCCCAGAGCCAAAAGGCCTAAAATTTTGCAAGAACAACTTAACCTTTGTTATGGAGCTTCCAACTGATATTATCCCATCTGTACCTCTCTACGATACGTTAACCCTAAACCCAAATTACTCGCCCCACGCCGACGCTTTTGAGACTTACACTGTTTTCCGCAATGAAATTTCTCTTTCTGCTGCACCTACTGCTTCCCTCGATGCCGCCGCCCCTAATTTCTTGTCTCTCGACATCGCATACGACGACGGAGACGCCGTCGATGATCAGAAGGTGCAGATTGAAGAAGTTGAGCCAGTGACTCCTTTGGCGGCGACGAAGATGGAGGGTGCTTGGTTTATAGGGTGTAGTAACTTCAGGAGTCCAATGATGCAGCTACATAAAGGTGAGGTTTTGTAGATTCTGTATTGTGTATATAAATTAGTTAGTCTAATTCTGGACTTGTAATGGA
The DNA here is from genome assembly GCA_027568895.1 of Erythroxylum shatona. NCBI lineage: Eukaryota > Viridiplantae > Streptophyta > Magnoliopsida > Malpighiales > Erythroxylaceae > Erythroxylum > Erythroxylum shatona. The sequence goes on along the minus strand of JAOSBK010000005.1, from coordinate 29,823,812 downwards.
ATTGAGTTTGCTACTGCATCAATATTAGGGATAGCAAAAGAAAGATATTGTCTTAAAAATTTTCCAAGGCAATTCATGCATGAAATATTTTTGTAGGAATTTAAGTTTGTTGGCGTTTGATATTGTTAAAGTTTGTTACTATTGTGAAGTTCTAGATGAGATGATTGATTTCTTAACATCCTTTTTTATTAACATTTTGTACCGAATGTTGCAGAGATAATTGACTTTTGTGATTTTCTCTCTCCAACCCCTGAGGAACAAGCTTCACGCAATACAGCAGTTGAAGGCGTTTCTGATCTTATTAAGTATATATGGCCCAATTGCAAGGTAAAGGAAAGAATCTTATGAATCTATATGCTTGGCCAACACACCTCATATTATAATATATGGAAGCCTGGAATAAGAGCATATGCTATTGTTATTTGATTTATAGGTGGAAGTTTTTGGATCATTCAGGACTGGACTTTATCTTCCTACGAGTGATATTGATGTAAGGATGTGCCTAATCTTGAAAAGAAAGTTTAGGAACTGATAACTAGTTGATTAAGTTCAAGCATGCGTTTTTGATGCTTTTAATTGCAGGTTGTGATTCTGGATTCAGGTATCAAAACTCCACAAGTTGGTCTGCAGGCTCTTTCTAGGGCATTGTCTGTAAAAGGAGTTGCAAAGAAGATTCAGGTCTGCGTTCTTTGATTGCTAGACATGCAACTATTGAAATAACTTTTTCTAAGCAGGCTTTTGTTTAATGCCTCAGGTGATAGGTAAAGCCCGAGTTCCAATTGTTAAATTTGTTGAGAAGAACAGTGGTGTTTCATTTGACATAAGGTTTACTCGTCTAGCCTTGTATATGTGGCACCATTAATTATACTGGATGCTTGATGGGTTGCTATTCTTTCTTAGCTGAGCATTCTTTAGTGTCGATTCTCTTGTTGAGCTAGTGGTATGTCTGTCAGCTTGACATTCCATTTTTTCTGTTTCCTGTTCACCATTTTCAAATTTCTATTTTGAAACCAATTAGCAAGTAGGCTAAGAAACAAGAATAGTGGGATGGAAGTAAGGACACATGTTATTTGCACTTTGGTCAATAAAGAAAGACAATTTGTTTGGTGGACAACCAGCCATTTCCATATTTCATCAAAACCCGATATGAATTCCTGTCTAGTAAAGCAACTTTTCATATCAAGCCTCTTACCAACAAAGTCAATAAGGAAAGACAATTTGTTTGGTGCACAACTGGCCATTTCCATATTTTATGAAAGCCCAATATGGATTTCTGTCTAGTAAAAGTAACTTTTCATATCAAGCCTCTTATTGACAAAGTATCATAAGTGGATTTATGTCGTTATTCTTTTAACACTGTCAAGAATTCCTTTTTTTTTTTTGTCTTATTGTATGTCTTAAAATTGTTACTATTGTCAGTAAACCCTGTTTAATTTCTCGTTTATCATGCAAGGGCTTGATATGGATTAACATGTTTGTATGATAAAGATTTCAAAAATTGATGGGAATGTAAAGATGAGAATTGAACTTCTGAGATGCTCAATATGAGGCTGAAACTCAGTGGAGTTGAGATTCCTTCTGTAGGTTACTTTGCATATCTTTAGCCATATAAGCTTTTGCATCTTTTTTATTTTGATGATTTGTGATTCAGTAGGATGGGCGTCTTCTAACTACTTTGATTAGAACAGAAGCCTGTTTGGAAATTTTGGTGCTCACCTTTGTAATTCCTCATGGTGCTTAAGGTCTTTTCTATTTTGCAACGGTGCTCTTTGTATTACTTATTGATAAGTTGTTAAATGGTTCACAGTTTTGATGTGGATAATGGACCAAAAGCAGCAGAATTTATTAGGGTATGTTAATTACTTTCTTCATATGTAATAATTAGTTCTTTAGCATTTCTTTTTCCTAATAGAATGGTTTTCTTTTTAAACTTGAATTCCTTGCATGGATTAGGAAGATATTTTGGCCACAGTGTTAATATATAAATGTCCCAGGTTTGGTAAATAGAATTGACTCCACAAAGAGCATTATTGTCTATTATTGGAGGCAAATCTTGGGAAAAATTATTTGATATTGGTTGCTTGCCTTACCATGCTCATGCGCTTTCAACTTTGTTTTTTACACTTGATTTAGAGGTTGGATACGGATACAGTTTAGATTTTCTTGCACTGCTGGGTTGGACTCTGCAGTACATATTCCGGTCTTAGAAAGAGAAAATAGTATCAGATAAAAAGAGAAAATCTAGACGACTTTGTTTGTTTTCAAATATTCTTTCTTTTTTGTTCTTTTGATAGTAGCTAAATCCACTGATTTCTTTACTTGTGTTTGTAGGATGCAGTATCCAAAATACCACCACTGCGACCATTATGCATGATTTTGAAAGTGTTTTTACAACAAAGAGAACTCAATGAGGTGTAATATGATCGACATGACATGATTTTATATGTTCTTACCCTCTTTCTGGCTAATTCAAGAGTCTTCAAAATCATGCAGGTGTATTCTGGTGGCATAAGCTCTTATGCCTTGCTTGTCATGCTCATGGCAATGCTACAGGTAATGTAATTAATTAATATGATTTTGGATATTGCAATGTTTCTGCGTTTGGCTGGTCTAGTCTCTTGGTTGGATTTTAGATTAAGGGCTTGATGTTATCATGAGCATGATATTCATTGTACAAGAAATTCCCATGTGTATTCTTGAAATATTTCATTCGAACTTCATCTGCTGAATGATGCAAGCTTCAAAATTATGGTTGTGTTTGTTTTCAGTTTTCTCTTAACTACAGCATTATGTTAATTTCCTCGCATTGGAAATTGTATGATCTTTTCATTAATAAATATAAGTTGTTTATTGATATGATATACCTGCATATTATTCCTTTTAGTGAATGAAAAATTATTGGTGAATGGAAGACATAATTTCAAAGTTCTACATGGGTCCAGATTTTAGTCATTTAACACAGAACTGTGCTGCTTGACATATGGGCTATGAGAAGTGAAAGGAACAGACCCTTCCATGTAACAAGGGAAAATTTGTTTCTCATCATCATTGAATAAAAGTTACAAGGTTAAAGAAAGTTTGTGTAACATCATATTACATTCATGCAACTTGTTGTTTGGAAGGGGTCTGATAGTGTGAGAAGAGGAGACTTAGTATACATTTGATAAATCAAAATATAAAGCATAATATCGAGGGGAATATAATAGGAAGATGGTTATAATGGCATTATTAGTTGCTACTGAATGTTCCATTTTCTTTATGATGTCTCATTTCCAAGACCCTTTAAATGCTATTTTTCTCATTTTGTTGCATCTTCTTGGATCATGCTATCCTGTTTCCTCCCTACGTTTCTCAACTACTCATGTTTTCTTTCCCACTTGATGTATTGTCCTCTGCAGAGTCTCGCTGGCCATCAACCTTCTCCAGAACAGAACTTGGGGGTCCTTTTGGTGTGTATTTCTATTTTTACATTGATCATATGCAATCTGCACAGGAAAAGTAAAGCTTATTTGGTATCACTTTAGATTTAGATCTCCTTACCTCCTACAGTATTGAAGAATCCATTAAGTACATAATTTTCAACGGTTTCAATGAAAAAATTAAACAAAATATTCTCTTCTGTTAATTGTTGTTGAAATATTCGTCGAAAGCATTAACAGTTTTATACTTTTTGGAGTTGATTTCTAATTTTAAAATACCAAGAGACGTCCAACTGAAATCAAACAATAAGGTTTACATCTGGAATTCACAGTCTGTAGGTCTGTATGTACTAAAACTTAATTGTAATCTTTCAGTAGCTTGAATATAGTGAGTATTTTGTTCCTGGTGAATTTAATTTGAGAGGCATGAAGGGGATGATGAAAGGATAGTAATTGTAACAAAGCAAATTCAACCTCCATGTCTTACTAATCTGTTATTTCTGGTAAGCAGATACACTTTTTTGATTTTTATGGACGCAAATTAAACATAGCAGATGTTGGTGTTTCCTGCAAAGGTGCTGGTATTTTCTTTTCAAAGCGTACTAAAGGGTAAATTGCTCAGGATGATGTGTCAATTATTGGATGTTCCATAACTAACCTGTTTGATTTGGTGGCTTAACACATATGGAAGCCTATAAAGTTCGCATGCTTCAGCAATTAAGGCCCCCTAAGTTCAATTTTGTGCGATTTAGAGCACCAAATCTGTCAACTTAAAAGGCCTTAATAGCACTAACCTGTGAATTTTAGGGGCTTCTTAATGCGTTAGGCCTTCTTGTTTTTTCTTTTAATGTTCTTCGTTCTCTCTCTTTATTGGCTGTTAGGTTTATGAACAAAGGACGACCATTTCTCATTGCCATTGAAGATCCACAGGTTACCTTGCATATCAAGTTGCTATTCATTAACTAAAGGACTATTTGTAAATAGAGTTGATCATTGCTTCAGAGAACCATTTTCCGAGATTTCTGGATTGAATCTTGTCATGTTTATAAATATTTATTCACTGATATAAAATAACCAACCAGGCTTATCTGTCTCTGTTGATAACTCCATAAGAAAGCAGGAGGTCTTACTGATTATCTTATATATTCTTCCCCACTGTTGTTGTCTTTGTCTGCGTGGACCTTGTTATAAGTTTCATAAGGTCCACTTGAAAAGTATGTTATGAAAATTGGAATTGATCTTTACTCTTAGAATATGTATTTCTTTTTCCTTTTTTGGTTGACTAAAATTGTTTATCTGAACTAGGCACCGGAGAATGACATTGGAAAGAACTCATTCAATTATTTCCAGGTTTGTTTAAAATGTCTTTATATCTTCTGAGCACATCAAATTTTGCAGTTCTCTCTAGGACCTGTTAGACGGGGATACTAAATTGTAGAATTGTGGAATCTGGTTGACTTGTTTCACGTTATAAATGAGTTTGACTTAATAATTATCATTTACATGTAGCTTTATGACTATGTTTCATCTGCATGAGTCCATGTAAGAATGTTACTTGACTTCTATCTGACCATTTCAAACAAAGAGTAGGAGCATATTTGGAATTACAATTGGAAAATCAAGAGATATAAACCTCGTCCTGGTTTGTGTGTTTAAAGAACAAAAGTTGCTGGTTTTCTTTTCTGGTTAGTAAAGTAAGCAATTTAATGTTACAAGATTATCCTTGCCAATTTGTTTATTCCAAACAAGAAATTCAAGGCGCTCAACAATAAATGTTTGGGAAAAACTCTTCATCACATCTTATTTATGTAATCATTAGTAACATATCATCCATTCTGATACTTATGATGCTAAATAATCATTGCAACTTTGCTCGCTTTCTCATTATTTCTGTTTCTAGAATACCTGTCATCAATGTGAGTTGATCTTTTTTCACGCTTCAATGATGAAGTAATGTAATTAAGAGGACTTCTTTCCTTATTACTGTATGTCCTACCTGAACATCTGCTTTACTCATTTTCTGACAGATTAGATCAGCTTTTGCAATGGCATATTCGACCTTGACAAATCCAAAAATTATCTTAAGCCTAGGACCCAACAGAAGCATTCTGGGTACAATAGTTAGACCAGATCCACTTTTGCTGGAGCGCAAAGGGGGATATAATGGTGGATTGACATTTAATAGTCTGATACCTGGAGCTGGAGAGCCTTTACAAATGCTGTATGACAATGAGGAAATTTTAGGTAATTGGCAGTTTGATGAAGAAGAAGCACTGCCACGTGGAAATGGGATTGCTGAATACAGTAGTGGGCAGTCCACTGGAAAGAAAAGGAAAGCTTCCACAAAAGAGAAATGTGGTAAGAAAAAGTCGAAAGAGAATGGTGAGGTTAGGAAAGCTGAGCGTGAAAAAAACAACTCGGTGAAAGAGAAGGGAATGAAAAAGAAACAGCGGTGGAGGCATACCCGTGGTAACGCCAATGGTTTTGTCCATTATGTTAGTGGGTCTCCATACCATTAATAGATTCTGCATTTGTTTGACTTTTGGCATGTCAAATAAGATTATTGATGAATTGTCCCTGGCAGCTTTCGTTCCTACAAGGATTTTATAACCACAATATCAAAAGAAGTCGAGCCTTTACCATTGATATACCATTGAAAATGGCAGCAGAAGTTTAGTATCACCGCTGCAGCTGGTTTATTTAAACGACTACAGCATCTTCAATACATCATGAATGACTGCGCTGTTTTGAACAGAAGATAAAAATGGTTATACTGATGATCCAAAGTCTGAAGAGTATGGCGAACGTAAATGTTAAAACATCTTGACTGTGCTTACATCCTGTTGGACCCTGCAGTACAATGGATATGGATGTAAAATATTACAATACTTTTTACTGGTTTATGATGGCTACTACATTCCACGGAACTACTTTTGGGATGGAGCAAGTATCATCTTTTGAACTTGATGTATGTGCGACTAATTCTTAAATTGTTGTGCGAGTAATTCTTAAATTGTTGATTGATTCTGTTCTGCTGAAGATCCACTAGTATGCTAGGCTTGTGTGCTTTTACGTGCAATTTATTTCTTGGTTAGATCGACTGACATGTATCTACTTGATAGGTGTTTTGATTTCGTCGCTATGTTGCAATGTTTTTAGAGTAGGCGAGCGAAATATTGATTTTTCATTGCAACATGTTAGAGACCACCTTCTCTAACCTTCTCTAACGGATATTCAACTCTAAACATCGATACCTGCACTTCAGCAAACACACACAGAGCACAGAACAACAACAAGAATGTAGTAAAAATGAATTAGATCAGTAACTATCATTCCTTAGCTAGACTTAGAGGGCTAGCTGAACCTCCCTACAATCACCAATCACAATATCATAACCGAATGCCATTCTTTTTTCCCATCACAACCTTTTATTCCCCTATTCTAACTAACTTCCACGTGACTCATCCCCTTTTATAATTTCCCTAGTTTACCCTCCCCCACTGTCGAAATTGCTAGATTTCATATTCCTGAATCTAGTCTCAACAATACACCCCCCCCCAAAAGAACCCACCTTGTCCTCAAGGTGGAAAGAAGGAAATTGATTAACCAACTCCTCTTCTTCCTTTGAGAGATGTAACCGACAATTCCAGCTCAGGTAAGGGCTGATTAGCATCCTCGGACGCATATGGCTGAAAACATAGCACCTGATTAACCAACTCATCCTCTTCTTCTTGCAACTCCGTCGGTTGTCCTTCATCAGTTAAGAGCACGTGGAACTGTTTCTCCCCACACACATGCCCTAACGTGTACTTAGCATCACATCGGTAGCATAGACCCTGTTGTTTCTTGCGTTGCAACTCCTCCGCTATTAGTCGTTTGAAAGAGTAGGAGTGCTCTCTTCCAAATACCCTTCGTCCCTCGCTGCCTTGACTAGCTCCCCACTTTTTCGGAGATCGGCCTTGTACTGGTAAGTTTCTGGTGTTGGGGCTCACCATCAGAGTCAGCGCCTTCCCTTCATCGGTGAACCTGCGATTAGAGGTCCAAGAGGTGTTGGTCGTGTTAGGGCTAGCTGGCGGGGCGGCCCTCACACCCCAACTATGTGAACCCGACGTTCCCATTCCCCCTAACAATTTTGGATTTCTATTACCCCTAGAGGACTGTTCTAACAAGGCCCAGTTTCGGCCTTCTGTCATCTGGGCTAGCTCCATCAACTGGACCAACGACTCGGGTTGGACCATCAAAACCTCCGCCCTTATATCCTCCTTCAACCCATTCACGTACTCCGTCGTCACCACCTCCACTGATACCTCCTTCAACATCGACGTGACGACTTCGAATCTCTGGTTGTAATCGGCCACCGTTCCCGTCTGCTGGATCTTCAACAACTCCGCTAGTGGATTTCCCACTTTTGTGTCGCCAAATCTCCTGACTACCGCACTCTTAAACGTCTGCCACTCCCCTATTGGCGACCAATTTTGTCTCCACTGATACCAGCTCAGGGCATCTCCTTCCATGCACACCGCAGCTGCCTGTAACCACCAATCAGATGAAACGCCATTCAACTCAAAATAACGCTCTACTCGAAAGACCCAGCCAAACGGGTCTTCTCCGTAGAACAGAGGAATTTCAAGTTTCCGGTGATTCTTTTCCCCTCGTATTGGTTCAGTTTGAATCGATGTCTCTCCCTCGAATTTTTGTTCAGAAATTTCTTCTACTTCTCCGACAACTTCCTTATTTTTCCCTTTATTTTCTGTCCTTAAAATTTCGTAGATGGATGCTATGTCTCCTGACACCTTATCAAACTTCGCCTCTACCCTGGCAATATCTTCAACTATCCTCAACATTTCTTTTTCTACATTATCAACTCTAGCCTCCATTCTTGTAAATACCATCCCCGATCTCACTCTCACTCTGATACCAGTTTGTTAGAGACCACCTGCTCTAACAGTACTTCAACACAGTTAACCGAGACCTGCACCTCAATATCAACACACAGCGACAATGGAACATACAGTAAGAATAAAATAAGCACAGAAATGAACTAGAGATGATTGCTATCCGGACTGTTATTCCTTAGCTAGAGTTAGAGGGCTAGCTGAACCTCCATACATTTATCAATCATATCATCATAACTGAATGTCCCTCGTTTCCCCCCCTTAACGAACTTATATTCTCTCCTCTAACTAACTCCCGCCGACTTCTCTCTCTCTCCCCACTTATTCTCATAACCCATCACATA
>JAOSBK010000005.1:29794697-29815054 GCA_027568895.1 Erythroxylum shatona | reverse complement strand
AAGAAAACTTGTTGCCAAAATTCAGAGAAACGATGATTTTTGGTTTCTGTAAAACTGTTGTGGTTTTTTTATTTTCAAAAACAAAAAATCGCAACAGAGTAAACCAAACACGTTTTACTTTCCTGTTTTTCTTTTTACAAAAACGACAACAAAAAACGGAGAAAAAAACAGAAACAAACAGCCCCTTAGCTGTTCACTTGGACAAAAAAGATAATATATTATCAAGACAAACTAACAAGGAATTAAAAATCTTCAAGAATTGTATATAACTTTGTTCATGTAGGTTGATCCTCACTTAATACCATTTGAATGCAGACGATGCAATATTTTAAAAGTCAAACTGGTTAGGCTGGTTTAATTGTAAAAAAATTTAAATCTTTTCAATTCAATTTAATTTAATAATCTATGTTATTAGAAATTGACTAGCTTATTAATTAATTGATCTTATAAACTAATCAAAATTTTATAAACTAAAATAAATGATTAGTTTTATTTAGTGGTCTCTTTATTCAATTAGAATTTCAAATTTTCGACAAATAAGGATAGTTTTCTTAGATCATCTAACAAATTCTTTAATTTTATTTAATTTTAAACCAATTTTATGAAGGTTGAATATTTTAAATCTTAAACATCTTATCTTATTGGTTTGATTTTCGATTCTTTTTAAACATTGAAAATTTTAAATTGTCTATTCAAATATGTAGTGCATATAATAACTTGTAAATTACGTATTTTAAATTAATTATTTAATAAATATTATTTAAAACTAAGTAATAAATTTAATGTAGTTAATATTTATAGATTCAATTTATTTTTATTTTTAATATGATATTTTTAAGCTATTAGAAAATAACATTAACGTGCGACTTAGACATGAGACCTTTAAATTAATAATTATACAATAACAAAATTTAACAATCTTTCTAAAATTGGATCGAAAGTTAAATTGGTAAGAAAAAAAGTTTAAAATTTAAAAAGTTCAACTGATATTAATATGTCATAAAACTAATTAAAGAATGAAGAATTTGAAACATGATTGAAAAAGATTTTTCGTATTTATTGATGAATATATGTTTAATTAAAAAAGAAAATGTTAAATAAATACTAATTGTTTATTTTGCAGGTTTATAAAAACTGATTGATTTACAAAAATTGACCGATTAATTAATAAATAAATTAATATTTAATAACAAAAATTATCAAATTAAATTAAATTAAAAAATTAAAAACTGAATCGAAAAATTTATAATTTAAAATTTTTTTCTATTAAAATAGTCAAATTGGCCTAATTTTTAAACATTGAAATTTACCACCTCGATTACCTCCTTTTGGAGGCGAATTGTATTAATTTTAAAAAATTAAAAAACTAATATGAAGCCAACATCAACAGACAGTGTATGCGAGAAAATAATTGAGTAGTGCAAATCCCACAATCCATGATCGTCAATTATTAAAATGAAATGAAAAGTATGATGCATTCACATGCAAAGCCGTGCCAAGCAAAGCAAGCACCGACGAGGAGAGAGAGATGCATATATTATTATTAGCTTCAAGAAAATCATTTTTTAGTATAACTAATAATAAACTAATAACCAATACTTAACTTCTGTTTTTTAAAAATATTAATAAAAACTAATAATAAACATCAAACACCATAAACTAATTATAAAATAAAATATGTGAAAGAGTGTATAATTTTTTAAAATTTTAAAATTTTTAATTTGTTAAATAATAAAATTCATACCTAACTCAAACATAATTCAAATATTTATATTAACGGAAATTTTATTTTCGAGATATTTTTATTAAAAACTAAAAGTTAAAAAATCCTAATAATATTTTTTAAGATTTAAGTTAACGTTATAAAATTAAATAAATTTTGAAATAAAGTTGAAAGACAGCTCTTTTAAGTGTGACATTAAATGCAACTACTTCCACAGAATAAGAATAGGTAAAAATATAAAATTTTGAGAAAATTATTTTTTATAATTTCCAATTTTTAAAAAAATTATTAAAAAATAAATGTTTAATATAAATATTAAAAATAGATTAATCAAATGTCACTAATATGAAAACTTAGTTCAATTTTTAAACAAGACTCAAATTGATTAAATTCAACTTAATTTAAAATTTTTAAATAATTATAATGAATTATTAATTTAGTTTAGATATAATTAATTCAGCTTGAATTCTTATATAGATAATATTTGATTATCCATATTTTATTTTTATAATACGGATATTTCATTATATTGAAGTTTAGAAATTTTTTTATAAATTTAAAAATTAGAAAAAATTTAATTTTAAAAATTAAGATTTTTTTAATTTCTTAAATTATATAATAAGTTTATGCTTTTATGTGAATAAGAGTATCTAAATCAATAGACAGGCGGATTGGATTTTCCACCATAATCTATCAATAATGACAACTCTTTTTAATTTTCAATTTTTTAAAAAACATTTTTCTTAGACATGGATTAAAAAATAACGATTAAATAAACGCATTACGAACATTAAAGTTACGTTAGTCAAATATTGCTTATATGATAATTCATATCATCTTTTAAATTTGAATTGTATTAACTAAATGTGACTCAAAATAATAATCATGTAAATTACTAATTTAAGTCACATTTAACTAAGTATTGTCTAATTTAAAAGCTAAGTTGAAATATTATATTAATGTGACTTAATTAGGTCATACTAAATAATTCATTATTAACTTTTATAAGAAAAAGGATTTCCTTTTTTAAAATTTTTAAAATAAAAAATTGTGTTTAAAAGAGTTAACAGGGACTCAATTTATGGCATTATTATGTAAATATTAATACTTTTGAGCTGTTTGTTTTAATTTATGTTTTTTTGCCTTTTATTTTCAAATTCAATATAAAAAATTTTATTATTGAAAATTTTATTTTTAAATTTATTTTTAGTTTTGGTTTTTTCGAGTTTTTTAAATTTTATGAAAACTAAAAAATTATTTTTATTTTCTATTATCATTTTTCATAATCTGATTTACTATCAACTACATATATATTATTTAATTATTTATTATGTTAATTATTAACAATTTAATTTAATATTATATTTAACTAGTTACAATTATAAATAATTTAATTTTATGTAATTAAATTAAACAAAATTAATTTGATAATTGTTAATAAATATAATAAAATTTAAATTATCTCCAAAATATATACACCTTAAATAAAATTTTGATTTGATATCTAATACACATATTAATTTATAAATAAAATTTAATTTCAAATTATTTATTTCAATAAAATAAAATAATTCCAAATTTCACACGATTCCGGAATCTTGTCGTACGATTCATAACTTCACGGTTAAGACAGATCACAAGATTTGTATTCTACAAGATTCGATTTTGCAACTCTGTCACGATCAAATCCAACAAGTTCGATTGTAAATAACTCATTCTACATATATCAATCAAATCCAACAAGTTCGATTGTAAATAACTCATTCTACATATATCAATCTAACAGTCAACTTGGGTTGGAAAAAGGAAGGTGAGTTGGTAAAGGACTCTCCTCGCTTAAATGAGGTTACGGGTTCGAACCGTCTTTATGTATGCAGCTGTTTAAAACTTTGGATCAGAGCTTTGCCTCCTGCAAGGGACCTACCCAACTTGAACGGGGATTAGTTTGGGTGTGGATGGCTTAAAAGTATCTTTCCATAGTTGGGACCTTCCTAAAACACCTCGTGACAAAAAAAAAGTGAATTAGATATAAAAAGATTTGAGGGTTGGGCTGAAACAATTCCAATCAAATTTATAATAAAAATTAAAATATATTTCATTATAAATTATAATCCATTAAAAAATAATTAATTTTTTATCGTTATTTAGAATATTATAATATTTTAAAATAGTATTAATAACTTTTTAAACTTTGATAAAATTAATTTTTCATTATTTATTAGTAATCAAACCATCAAATTAGTTTACACAGTGTTATAAATAGACAAGTTAAATTTACCATTAATGAAGTGGAGGGGCGTGAGGCATGAAATCCTCTGTCTCCAAATTTGTGTACCAACTTTGTCCTATTAGATCCAAATTATCTATTTGTGTGAGACTCATACAAATAAATGGTTTGGATCTAATAAGACAGGGTTGGTACACAAATTTGGAGACAGAGAATCTATCCCTGGGGCATGACGTCAAAAGGTTTCCCCTGCTTACATTTTCTTAATCGAGCCTATTTTATAGGACTGCCTCATGCAGAATACTTGATTGACATGATTTGCAAGTTGTTGTGTAAGTTCGGAGGTTTATTTGGTGTGCATCTAAAAGGTAGCGATTGTGGACTCTTCTGCTTAAAAATAAAAAGTTACTATTACTTTTATACTATTTTTATTTTAAATACAATAAATATTTTTAATAAAATGTAAAATAATATTAAAAGTTTCAAACTTTGTGGATTGTTAATGTTGGAGTATTAAAAATTTTAAAAATAAAATATTTAAATGCAAAAAGCACACGTAGCTGGTAGGGGCTGTCATGTGAAAGTCCTACCTACCTACCGAGAACAGAAGACCAACTTGGCATGTGTTGGTGTATAAATGTACGTGCAAGTTCAATAACCAGTGGGTGTAATTAGAGATAAGAAGAGAGGAGAGGGAGAGGTTGACGCTTGGGAGCGATATCAATCGGAGGAGATAAAGCCAAAAAGCTGAAAAGATGGTTGGTCCTTCACGACCACAATTTGTTATCTTTGGCTCCTCCATTGTTCAGTTCAGTTATAGTCAAAATGGTTGGGGTGCTATGCTCGCTGACATTTACTCTCGAAAGGTCTCATCTTTTTCCTGAACTTTTACTATCTGGGGCTCTTGATCAGTGTAATGTCAAGATCTGAGAGAACTTGAGAGATAATGGAATTCTGGTTCTGGGTTTGCTTGCTCTTGGCATTAGAAAGTTGGGACAGTAATGGTGAACATTTTGTTACTGACAAATGGTGTAAATGAGTATGAAACTTTGAAATTAGTGGGTATTGATCCTAAAGGTTGGAGTTGTGACTTGTGACGTGATCTTTACTTTAATGGTTTGTTTGATTGGATCTTTTAACTCTATGAAGATGAACTAGTTGAAAATTTCGGGAATATTTCATATATTCTGACTGTTTTCTTTTTTCTGATGGGTGCAGGCAGATATATTGATGCGAGGATATTCAGGTTGGAACTCCAGTCGAGCTCTACAGGTTATAGATAAAGTGTTTCCAAAGGTGACACTCTTGTGTTATATACTGTGTTTTATGTGATGGTTTATATCATTAAGACACATTAGACTAGTGGCTCCTTCTCTTCTTCGCTTTATAGAAAATGAAAAGGTTTTCCAGGATCTGAATGTCCAATTCTGTATGGAAAAGGAGAGAAGTAATCAAATTTTAACTAGTTATTTGCAAGTCTGTGATTCTCCTGAACTTGAACTAGATTTGTTGATCAATCTGAACTTGGAGGATTATAGTGTTCTTGGAAAAAGAAATGAAATATTAGAAATGGTCTTAAGCATTTTCTGATCTACTGTTACTTGCAATCCAGGATGCTCCCATCCAACCCTCACTCGTTATAGTTTATTTTGGTGGCAATGACTCAACCCACCCGCACCCAACTGGCTTTGGCCCTCATGTGCCACTCCCTGAATATTCTGAAAACATGAGGAAGATTGCTAAACATCTCAAGGTAAACAATGTAGCTATCTTTCTCCATCTAGATTGGCCTCCATTGTTGATTCTTTCATCTCTGCAACTTGAAAAACTCAGACATGCAATTTGTCCTCTCTGTGATTTCAGAGCCTTTCGGATAATATTCGGATTATCTTTCTCACCGCACCTCCTATCAATGAGGAACAGATGTGTAAAATTAAGTAAGTCCCTTCTCAAATTGTGTTCTCCTTGTTATGAGCTTCACTTCAGCTTGATAATGAATTGGTATTAAGCAGTGACGAATTTGATGAGGTTCGAACGAATGAGAGCTTACGATTGTACGCACAAGCCTGTTTAGAAGTTGCAAAAGAGATGAACATCAAGGCGATTGATCTTTGGACAGTAATGCAACAAAAGGAAAACTGGAAGGATGTTTGTTTTACGTAAGTTCATATCTTTTACTAAGCTGATAAAACTAAGAAGACCAAAGAGTCCTTTCCGATTCTGATCATAAGTCCCTGAAGTGACTCCTTTTTCTAGTTTCTGATTCTGATCACAAATTCCTGAAGTAACACTTTCCCTAGTTACATTCTGTTCACAAGTCCCTAAAGTAACTCCTTTCTCTAGTTTCTGATTCTGATCACAGATTCCTGAAGCGACTATTTCCCTAGTTACATTCTGATCACAAGTTTATGAAGAGACTCTTCCTCTAGGTTTTGATTCTGAACACAAATTCCTGAAACGATTATCTTCCTAGTTAAATTCTAATCACAAATTTCTTAAGTGACTCTTTCTCTGATTTCTGATTCTGATCACAAATTCCTGAAGTGACTCTTGCTCTTTTTTCGAATTCTTATTACAAGTTTCTGAATGGACTCTTGCTCTAGTTCCTGATTTTGATTGCAGGTTCCTGAAGTGACTCGGCTCTAGTTTCTGATTCTGGTCACCAATTCCTGAAGTAACTCTTGCTCTAGTTTCCGATTCTGAATTTCTGATCACAAGTTTTTTAAGTGACTATTCTCTAATTTCTGATTCTGATCACAAATTCTTGACTTGACTCTGCACTTATTTTCATCTCAATCACTTCCTGAACTTCCTGTTTCAGGGACGGAGTCCATCTTTCAGCTGAAGGAAGCAAGATAGTTTTGGGGGAGATCATGAAGGTGATCAAAGGGGCTGAATGGAAACCAAGTCTCCACTGGAAATCAATGCCTACTGAATTCTCAGAGGATTCGCCATATGACCCTGTCAACTTCCAAGGAAAGCGAGTGAACATCTCTGACAGTGTTTTCCACAGAGACACAGAAGTTGACTGAGTAAAGAACCTTAAATAACAACACAATGCTCTGTTAATGGCTGCTCCCATGTCTAGCTCTACCATTTCGGAACATATATGGTCTCTTTTCTTTCTGAGTATAGTTTGCTTGTGTTCTTTATTAGTAAAACAATAACAACATCATCTTAGTATTAATCTCTCATACATACGAAATTTGAATTGAATATCAAAGTTATTATCTAATTTTGAATTATTAAATTATCATTTTGTTAGAGACCTCCTGCTCTAACAGTGAACCAACTCACACAACCGAGACTTGCACTTCAAACAAACACACAAAAGCAGCAGAAGAATAGGAAGAAATATGGAGTAGAGAGAAAGAAACAATGAGAGTTGTTATTCCTCAGCTAGACTTCGAGAGCTAGCAATTTCCACACAATCACCTTTCAAATGATCCTAACCGAATGCCCCTCATTCTTCCCCTGACAACCTTATATTCCCTCCTTCTAACTAACTCCCACACTCACATGACTCATCTCTCCCTCTCATTCCCCACTTTACCCTCAAAACCCCACACTGCCGAATTTTCTAGATTTCATATTCCCAACAATACCCCCCCCCCCCAAAAGACCCCACCTTGTCCTCAAGGTGGAAAGAAGTAGGGCGGAGTGGCATCTTCTGGCGCGTATGGTCGAAGACATATCATCTTGTTAACCAGCCCATCCTCTTCCTCTTGTAGCTCCGCCGGTTGTTCTTCATCCGCTAGGAGTATGTGAAATTGCTTCTCCTCGCACACATGTCCTCGTGTGTACTTAGCGTCACATCGGTAGCACAGTCCTTGCTGCCTCTTACGTTGTAGCTCTTCCGCCGTCAGTCTCTTGAAAGGAAAAGAATGTTCTCTTCGGAAGACCGTTCGACCCTCGCTAGTTGAACTAGACCCCCACTGCTCCGGTGATCTGCCTTGTACTGGAACAGTTCTGGTGTTGGAGCTCACCGCCGGAGTCGGTGCCTTCCCTTCTTCGGTGAACTTGCGATTAGGGATCCAAGGAGTAAGAATCGGGTTGGGGCTAGCTTGTGGAACTTCTTTCATGCCCCAGATGTTTGAATCCGACGCTCCCGAACCTCCATGAACTTTCGGTGTTTCGTTGCTTCTGGAAGGTTGTTCTAACAGGGCCCAATTTCGGCCTTCTGTCATCTGGGCCAGCTCCATCAGCTGAATCAATGTCTCGGGTTGGGCCATCTGAAGCTCTGCTCTTATTTCCTCCCTCAACCCATTCAAATACGCTGTCGTGACTACCTCCACCGAGACGTCTCTGAGCATAGATGTTACGACTTCAAATTTCTGGTTGTAATCGGCGACTGTCCCTATTTGCTGGATCTTCAACAACTCTGCTAATGGGTTTCCCACTTTGGAGCTGCCGAACCTTCGAATCACTGCTTTCTTGAATGTCTCCCACTCGGCCATTGGCGACCAATTCTGTCTCCACTGATACCAACTTAGGGCATCTCCTTCCATACAAACCGCTACAGCCTGTAACCACCGATCTGGTGACATCCCATTCAACTCAAAATATCTCTCCACCCTAAACACCCAGCCGAAAGGATCCTCTCCAAAGAACAGTGGGATTTCCAGCTTCCGATGATGTTTTTCCATTCGTATTGGTTCAGTTTGAACCGACGTCTCTCCTTCAAATTTTTGTTCTGATACCTCTTCTACTTCCCCAGAGACTTCCTTAGCCTTCCCTTTATTTTCTGTTCTTCTTAAAATTTCGAAGATGGAGGAAATGTCTCCTGCAACCTTATCAAACTTGGCTTCAACCCCGGCAATATCCTCTACGATCCTCAACATTTCTTTCTCCACATTATCGATTCTAGCTTCCATCCTTGTTGATACCATTCCTTAACACAAGCCTGCTCTGATACCAATTTGTTAAAGACCACCTTCTCTAACGGATATTCAACTCTAAACACCGATACTTGCACTCCAGCAAACACACACACAGCACATAACAAGAACAAGAATGTAGTAGAAATGAATTAGATATCAGTAACTATCATTCCCTAGCTAGACTTAGAGGGCTAGCAGAACCTCCCTACAATCACCAATCACAATATCATAACCGAATGCCATTCCTTTTCTCCATCACAACCTTTTATTCCCCTATTCTAACTAACTTCCACGTGACTCATTCCCTTTTATAATTTCCCTAGTTTACCCTCCCCCCACTGTCGAAATTGCTAGATTTCATATTCCTGAATCTAGTCTCAACACAACATTTTGAGCATTGCAATGAAAAGTGTTTGGTTAATTTCTAGCTTTGTGCTTTTCATACTATTTAAACTAATTTCGTTTTTGATCCCACTTGGATCATTCATTTTGTATCGTTCCCACGGAATTCGATGTGGCTTCTCTCTCGTTCCCTCTCAAATATTTCAGGAATTACCCGTTGCCGAAAGAGTAACCCTTTTGGGCCTCATATGACACCCCTCAGACCGGTAGACTTCATGGCAAGGTAAGAACCACTTCAATTGGCATGGATTTTGCATTTTTTGATTGTTTTCACTCCATGTTACTGCTGTTTTTTTAGGGATGACGATCAGGCGGGCTTCATATGACAGCTTCCAGACCCCTCAGACCGGTAGACGTCATGGCAAGGTAAGAACTGCTTCAATTTGCATGGATTTTGGATTTTTTTTTTTATATCGTTCCACTCCATGTTACTGCTGCTCTTCCCCAAATCCCCAGCCGAGTAGCCGTACGGTAAACATGAAATCAAAACTTGTTTCCTTGTCCAAATCGAGAATGTGGATCAGAAATAAATAAAGCAAAACATGCTAGATTTAATTATCCTCTATTCTTATGTAAACAGTTCTTATAATAATTTCTATATATGATATTCTTGAAAAATCTAGATGTAATTTCATTAAATACACTATAAGAAAGATAAAAATAAAATTTTTTAACATCATTTCAATTATGTAATATGATTATCGTACTAAATTATTAAATTTGATTTTCTTTCACAACTCCCTTAAAAGTTTATTCATCATGTGAAAGTTATCGTAATTGTACAACTGTTATATTTATACGAATAAGTTGAGATAATTTTACCAACGGTGTGCGAAACAAGAATACTAATTTTTGTGGAGAGTACATTTATTTATATAAAAGTTGGACCTTTTAGTAATTTAATTTAATTATAATTATAATTAAAGTTTAATTAGGATTATAATTAATTAAAATTAAATAACAATTAGGTCCTAAAAAAATTCAATATCTAATATTTGTTCATATTTGTTATCTTAAAATTTTTTGAATTTCATAATTAAATTCAACTTGACTAAATTATCTTTTCTTTCTTTAATTTTTTTGTGTGGGAGATCTATTAAGTTACTAAATATATTCGCAATATATATGAATTATAATCTTAGCCTCTATTTAAGATTAGATAAATTAATTTTCTTTAATTCTCTAGTTAAAAAATTTATATCCATATATGATGTTTGACAATATATCATGGCCACTTAAATATAGGAATGTCAAATTTGTTTTTACTAACTTTTTGGTGTATAATTTAATTTTTTTCTTCATACAATATTTTAACTATACATAGAGTATGAAATTAATAGTCACTATTTAAACACAACCATATTAGTTATTCTTGATTTTTTTTAGTAATATCTAAAAACTATTTTCAAAGTGTTATTCTATCTTAGTCAAGGATTTGTTAATTTATTATTAATCGAGAATAATAGAACATTCTCTCTAATTATTTTAGGATGACGAAACTTATATGATCACTTAATTATCTTTATATAATTCATGCTATATCCACTGACTATGGATCGAATTATCATTTACTAGGATAAGTCTTATGTCGTCCAAAAATATAATAAATCCTATATGAGATACTTTAAAGACCTTAAGTGAAAGGATCACTTATATAATCATTACAGTGAATATTTTATGCATACAAGAAATATTTTATATAGGATTTTCATATCAAGTTAGTTTAGTGAACTTGTTATCTAAGAAGTATCCTTCTTTACGTTTTTTCAAACTTTAGTTTATGAGATCAATTACTTCTTTAATTAAAAAGAAACATAATATGCACTCATCTTTTTTACTTTAGATAATGTTCAATCTTAATAGAGTAACACTTATAAATAATTTATAGGTAATACTTATTTATAATTTGAATGTTGTAATTATAATTTTATTGTAGTTTTATTTGCAAAGTACAAATCTTATGGACTTTATTTTATAAAATAGTTTATTAAAAAAATACACGATAAAGAGTACTTTTAATTAATAATGTCAAAAACATACAAACAATCGATTGACTGTAAAATATAAAACAATAGATATCAAAAGGGTTATATTAGATTTTTGTATTGAGATACATGATGAGGGTTTTTTCATTCTATTTACTACTCTTTTCTCCTTATGAAAATGTAGATTTTCATCAATTTATCTCTAATATATTTTTTTGGAAAATTGATTTTTTGTCTAACTATGATCATTTCTAACTATGAACAAAATTAAGGAAATAGTAAAAAAAAAGGGTCAGGACCTAGGGTGATGTGAAAAAACACCATCATAGTGCTTAAAATTTAGTCAATTATATTGATTGGCCAATTATATGGATAGTTGATGGTTATGGCTATTTTTGGGGTAATTGCAAAACCTTTGTGTCAACATTACATCAATAAATGAAGAGCTAGCTAGAGGAATCTATGTGGTATAGCTAGTAGGTTTCATTTAGAAGAACTAAAAGCATTACATGCTCAGATTGGTAAAGTCAATCTATGGTCTATCATAGTCTTAAAGTAAGTGGTAAATTACGTTAGTGATATAATCACGTCGTATGATTTTTGTACAATTGGAAAAGACCACTTATATATGTTAAAAGATCCAAAAATAAATGTGTAATTTTATCGTTTCATATGGAGGATATGTTTATGGTAGCTAGTGATAATGAGTAGTTTTTCATGAGAATAAACAAATTGTCTATCAAGCATGATCAACATGAAAAGTGTTTTTGTGATGCCAATACTAAGGGTGAGCACCTAAGCAATATGTAGTTTCCACGAATGCTATAAAAAGAATAAGATATAAAGATGGTTCTTTATCTTGAAGAAATTAGCAATCTCATGAACATTAGGTTATGTATGAACAAGTATATTGAAAGATAGTACTAGAGTGCTCAAATATTAATATCAAATCAAATGCATAGAGATTAAGTATTGTTATGTCAAGGATATAGTAGCACAAAGAGAAATGAATATATCTAGCGACTATTCTTGATACTGTATCAATGATAATAGTTTAATTTTCATCAAATATTTAATGCAATATGTGTTTAATTAAAAATAAAACAACATTTTTCTAGAATGAATTTTAAAAGAAAATTTAGTTTTAGAAATATAATAATGCTTGATTTTGAATTGAGCTTTCTATTCTAGAATGAATGTTAAATGAGTGTTGACTATTCAGTTCTACATATAAGAAGTATGTTGGATAAATACGACATACTTTATCGCCTTTATTGTTTTGGAGGAATGGAGATGAGAGAAGTTTAAGAAATTTATCAAATGGAAAACGAGAGCTCAAGGCTTAAAACATTAGTGTCGATGTGAAGTATATTTAAAGATATAAGAAATTACTAGTAATGATATAATCCAAAAGAAATGATTTGCTCCCCAATCTGTCTTAATATTCCCGATGTAAGTTCTGAAGAGGAGATTAAATAAATATACAAGTGAACTCAATTTATACAGTAGGTGTGCCTGAACTATCATTTGTACAATATTGGAGGAAGACTTATTCTCTAATAAAAAGGACTCAGTATTGTAACACGTGAATCATACTATATGTGCATTTTCGACCAATAAGGATAATATAATTCATATTATTAACTTATATTGTCTAAGGATCTTTTAAGGCTACATAAACCTCAAATTTAAAGTCTCCTATTTACTTGAGTTCTAATTCTAGAGAATTGAATTAATGTTTGTGTTGAGTTATATATAGTTGTATTGTGATAAAATAGGAATATTTTTACTACTATTGATTGTATTTCCTATTCTAGAGTTAGGTATCAACTATTTATATATGTATTTTCATCAACGTATATACGATAATAAGAATATTTCTTTGGGTTTTATATGGTATCAAAGCTAGGTTTTAGAATTTTTTGATTCCTTTTTGATAAAACTCTGGCAAAGTTTAGACTTCATTAATATGGTGTTAGATCTTTGATCTAACATCACCAGTCTATTCCTCTCTTACTTGTTGACAGAACCTTAAGATCTAACACCACCAGTCTGTTCCTCTCTTACTTGTTGACAGAACCTTAGAATTTCATCGTTGGTTGTTGCTCCACGTGTCGCTCGTTGTTTCTGCAGTTGGTTTTCTAATCTCCCTCTCCGATGCACATCTCATCTTGCAGTCACCATCTAATCAAACAACATCGACCGGTCATTTTCTATTTCCTTCGACTAATTTCATGGCTAAAGCAGTCATCGAAAATTACAGGAAAGTCGTCCTCTTATCAATATCTCTCTCCGGCGAGCGTATTTGTCATCGCTGATGGTAGCAATCTCAGAGTCCACCGACGAACTGATTTCTTGAGTTTCTCTTCTATTTACTGTGAGGTCACCGAAAATTTAGTCAGAGAGTTGCTGAAAAATTCACGAGACAGTTGCTAGAAATTTCAAAAAGTTTTTAGGTCATGGCTCTTACAAACTTCAGGTTTCAATCAAGTGCTCTTCCCTTTATTTCTCTTCCCTCAATTACAACAGAGAAATTAGTAGGTAATTCTAATTATACCTCATGGGTTGCCTTTGTTAGATTGTGGTTCATAGTTCAAGGCTTAGTTGATCACTTAACTGTTAGGGCTCAGGATATTGAAACAAATACATCTACTTGGGTACAAATTGAAGCTTTATTATGTAGTATGTTATGGCCAACAATTGATCCTCAACTTCACCTTATTTATAAAGCCTACAGATCTTGTGTTCAGATATGGGGTCAAGCAAAGTTACTTTATACTAATGACATTCAAAGATTATATTTTATAGTGTCAAATTTGGTTAATCTTAAACAACAGGGTATGCATATGTCTAAATTTCTTAGTAGAATGACCTCCCTAAAAATATAATTCAACCTGTTATTACCTATTGGTAAGTCTGCAGCAGAAGATCTTGCACAGCGAGATAAGTTTTTTTTTAATGGTTCTTACTCTTGTTGCCATTAGTACTAAACTCACTTTGGTACGAGATCAGATTTTGGCAAGTCGTACTATGCCTTCTTTGGATGAAGTATTTGCTCAACTACTATGAGTTTCTTCCCTTAGCATTATGATAGAATCTCCACTAGTTAATTCTTTCTCTTTGGCCTCTATGTAACATCCTACTACTATTAAGTATATACCCGAACATCTAAGGACATTCAAGTATATATTTTATGATCATGGTATGTTAGAGTAAAAATAAATCCAACTTACACATGGCATCAACTAACTTCATTAAAAGTCGTGAAAATTAAAAACCTTTCATTGCATTCATTCATGAAAGCTTACATTGTTTTTTACAAATTTTATGCAAGTTCTAGACAAAAACTACAAAACAAAAATTACAACTCTTTTGATATCAACTGACAGACCTCTGAGTCATAATTAGTCCATAATGTTTCTATAATCTAGATTAAGAAACTAGGTCTCCTGTCTCGTACCTGAAAAGTCATGTTATAATTTTAATGAATTTTGCGAACTCAATGAGCAAACCATCATTGATGATTTCAACCAGGTTATATACACAAATCATATATTTCACAAATATTCATTCAAAACATGTATATTCCAAATACTCACATTAACATGGCATAACATGTAACCATTGAGAATCAGAATGGATATTTACAAATACAAATGCATATGAGACTCTAGATTTGTTATTAATATTATGACCGAGTGTCTATCACATACGTAAACAAATACTGGCCCATTGGGCTCAGTTAGAACAAAATCACGGAGCATAGCTTTACATGCAAAATCAGAAATTACGGAGCAAAGTTTTACGTACAAGTGCTTTCATACTGGCTACTCCAGTCACAACGCCTTTATATGAGGATGCATTTTATGAAATTCATCAACTACAAAATATGCCATATATAACAATCACATATGATGCATGGTCAGGATATCATAGTCATCGGACCTAAGTTCGACATTCAACTTTTGTTGAAAAAATAAATATTATTAAAAATTTTACATCAGTTCAAAGCACTTCCAATACATTCACAAATATTAACTCATCGAACTTTAAGTCCGGAATTCATAACGAAACACAAACAGTTCATAATTGGAGGTCAAACAAATCAAATCAATCCTAGGAAAGAAATCTAGGTTGACTCACAATATGCTATTACCTAGATGATTCGGCAATGTCTAACTGACATTTAAGGTGTTCCTCTATATCATACAAAACACATTTACAAATATCATACTTTTGCACAAATGTATAAGCATGCTTTTATGCACATTTATGTTTATTAAAAATGCACAATGCATGTTCAGCGACAATCTCTGGTATCTTATCAAATTCTTATCACCATATCATTCATATGTCAAAACCACCATTAATATTATTAGTACTTAGAGTTTGGACCACAATAAAACAATGTAAAGTTAATTTCACAACTCAATTGATCATTTCAAATTTTTCTAACAACATAATTTTGGATCAACTTTGTATTTTTGTTCTGATAAGGTAAGTAACACAATTAGGTATCACTTCCTTCTAGAAAATTGTTCTCCAATGTCTTAACTTTCTAATGATACAAAGATAATTCAATTTGATTCAATATTTCCAAAGTTATACTTAATTTACTTTGGACTATTATTAAAACATAACTGTATTTTGTATTCAACTTCAAGTCAGATTTTGCAATTCTTAATGATAGAATTAAAATTTGATCTCTTCAGACAATTTGTATCCCTACGACTCTAGTTCATTTCGAATCAAGAATCATTCCTTTTGGAAACCTATAGGTCAAAATATAATCACAATACCGAAGCATGTTAGGTAAAAATCATTTCAGTTATCATACTTTAACACAGTCAACATTTTCATCCTTAATTCATTAATCAATCCATTTCATATGGTTATAATTTTTGTTGAAGATTAAGAGCAATGTCTTATGAATCTATTAGTTTAAGAATCAAGTCATTTGGACATCGGGTGAAGAAGTTATAACAAAAATACCAAAGGATGTTTATAAGCAAACTGTTTGGAAAAGGTTAAAGGCCGTGATTATGTACTAGCAAGTCGCGATCATGCTTTCTTGCGATCTTCTTTAGCGATGCACAATTGCGACTCATGACCCACCATAAGAAGAGGGCCCCAAAATGTTGACTCCCACCTGCACATCACTTCCAGACAAATGCCTTGATAGTATGGTTACTGCATGTCACAAATCCTCTCCTGTCCTGCGCTATTGCCTATTCCCAAAGCAAAATGAGAAAGCCTCTCTAAGGCTTAAACAGGTAGTAATAAATGATTTTAACGTTAGTGTAGTTCATGTTTTGAAGAATTAAAATTTAAACGTTAGTTAAGGGTAAATTTTAAGAGTGATTTAACGTAATAATATTATAAGTTAACGTTACAGACGGTGGGTCCTGTGGTTAAGTTAACATGTCATGCTTATAAATAGTTTTGAAATATTTAAGTATATTTTTATCTTTTAATTTTTTATTTTTATCAATATATATATTTAAATTACTTCAACTCAAATATTAACAGCAAAAAATTTTACTATTCTGTCTTCTAAGTTTTGAGTATAATTTAAAGATAAAATTTCTATTTTTTTAATGTATTTTTGTTCTTTGTTTTTATTTTTAATATTAAATATTAAATTATGCTATTTATTTTTTTCTTCTACCACAGATATAATGTCATTTATATATCTTTGTGATATTGTGAAGCTATTGGAGTTTGGTTGTGCCTACATACTTCTTCCAGTTTCATACAAATACTTTTGTTCTTTTTCTAATCCAACTATGTTATAATTGGTTTATATTATGTTGCTTAAAAAGCATTTATCTGGAAGTAAAAAGGAAAAAAAAAGAAAACAAGTAACACAGTTGATAGAATCCCAAAAAGAAGCAATTAATAAATTTATTAAAAGAGTAGGCTCCTCCAGTGAGAGTCCTGAGGAATTAGGTGAAGGTGGTTTTGAACAACATAAAGAAAACTTAAGTGATGAGGTTCATATTCACTCGGATATTAGAAATCTGAGTGAAGATGATCATGTATCAAATGCATCCACTTCAGAAAATTTAAAGGCAGATGAGCAGGTAAGCCCTAAATTGAACATTTATAATCCTAGGAATTGGGATAATCTTGATAATAAAGCAAGAGATATTTTAATTAAAAAAAGGCCTGCAAGATAGTTGAATCTTATGTTTCCTTTAGACAGTACCTCTCGTTATTTTTCATATTCTTATTATTATAGAAATTTGAGTAATAGAGAGATTAGCTATAGAAAATGGTTTAGCTATGTTATGTATTGAGAAGGATATGTTGAACAATATTGATTTTGGTAATATTATTAATGGTTTTACATCTAGAAATACACGAAGAATTGTTTTTTCATAAATCATGATCCTTAGTGTATTTGTTAGTGTTATGATAATTTAATATTTAGTTGATTATGTAAATTTATAAATTGAGTCATTTATGTTTCATATAAACATGTAAACTTAAGTATATTAAAGATTTATTGGGCCCCTTTTCTTTTGTTTCGCCCAGGGCCTATAAAACAATAGGAACGGCCCTGGTAGTAGTAGTAGTAGTAGTAGTAGTAGTAGTAGTAGTAGTAGTAACTACATAATTTGCGGTTATTTAATGATAACAACTAATAAAAAATGTAATAATTTAAAAATAATAATAACATAAATAAAACTAATTAAGAGCTACTGTCATATTTAACTTTATTAAGCCCATTGATATTAAAGCTTGTGTGAATTATACTTAATTAATAAATTAGCTAAAAATATTAATTATATTTAATTAAAAAGTTTTAATAAATTAATAATTTTTAAATTAATTAGATCCAAATTAAATATTAAATTATATTTTAATTGATTAAGCAACCATTATTCGTATAGTTAATTAATTGATCATATTTAAATTAATTAATTATATTTTATATGTGTTAAATATATTATAATTAATCGATCAGTTAATTATGTTATAATTAATCAACTAATCAATAATATTTTAAATAATTATTTATTTATTTAATAAACAATTTTAAACATTTACATAGGTGTTAATTGCCTAGTAACAAGAAAAACAAAATTACAAGCACCATTGTGACTTTAATTAATGATATTTTAAATAATTATTTATTTATTTAATAAATAGTTTAAAAAATTTACATAGTTGTTAATTACCCAGTAACAAGAAAAACAAAATAACAAGCACAGTTGTGACAACCGTGCATGAAGTCACAAGCGTGACTACTTAAGCTATATATATACTAAGTACTTATATGTATACTAACTATTAATACATGATAATTAATAATGACTAACATATATAGTAAATGTTAACATCTACTACTTAATCAATTAATTATATTTTAATACATACACTATTTAATTAAATATTAACTATTGTTAATTATAACTGAATAAACTTAACAATTAATGATTAATAATTAATAATTAATTTATAAAAAAATATATTTTCCATAAATGAATTAATTTATTATATTTTAATTATTATTACTTATACCAAAATTAATTCATTAGTTAATTAAATAATTGTATTTAAATTAATTCATTATATTTTTTATATGTGTCAAATATATTATAATCAATTAATTATGTTATAATTAAATAATTAATACTTTGCTAATGAATTTAGATGGCCATGAAATTTGGTAAAGAGGAAAGAAAATGTGTGACGAGTTCATGCTCCAAATTTCAAGTGAATCGGAGTCGAAGAATGTTCAAAAATATTATATATTTTTGCACTCTCACTGTCATGATCGCGTTTATGCACAATCATGCAATTCCAGCTAATTCGTCGCACGATCGTGCTTTTCCTAATATCTCCTCAATGTCATGAGCATGCTTGTGCACGATCATGCAAATCCTCTGAGGGTTACTCTGTCACGATTGTGTAGCTCTTCTGAAGCTCCCTCTCTGTTATACATGATCATGATAGAGGTTTTTCTCCATATTTTTACGAAACAATATTTTTCATCACTCCTTCCTCTCTTTTGCTTTATCTACAATTTCTAACTTATGTCTTCACTATTTCCTCTTCATTTTTACTTTTATTTCACCTCAACTCATTCCAATACAAATCAAAATCTATGACTGATCTAATTTAAAATTAATCTAAAATTTATAAAAATAATAACAGTTACTAATTAATAATTACTAGATAAACTAATTAAATTATTATAATTAATAGATCGATTACTTATTATTATTAAGCTAATTGAGTATAAATTTACATGTGTGAATTAAGTGTCACTGTGACAAAGATATTTTTTATTTCTTAATTTAATATATTTAAAGTATAGTTAATTAATTAATTTTTATATAATTAATAATAATTAAAATATAATAAATTCATTGATTTATTAAGTTATAATTTATTTATAAATTAATTATTTATCATTAACTGTTAAGTTTATTCAGTTACAATTAAAAATAATTAATATACAGCTAATTTAATGATGTATTAAAATATAATTAATAGATTAAGTAGTTAATGTTAATATTTAATATATATATATATATATATATATATATGTTATCTAGAAAACATAACTATTTTAATTTATGTTATTATTAATTATAAATTATTACATGTTTTTATTAATTCTTATTATTAATTGATTAATTAATTATTAATTATTGTTATTATTTACTATATACTTCCATACATCTTGCTTGATAAGGAGATTATAAACAATAGAGAGAATAATGAATAGTACCATAATTAATAATCAAATAACAATTAATCAATAATTAATCAATAATATTTAGTAAATAATAACAACATGCATGATTGTGACTTGTTTAGTCACAACAGTGCATGCAATAGTTTATAGCTAATAATAATAATAATTAATAATTACATAATATAAATTTTTAAATGTATATTAAGAAAGGAATTATGATAAAATTATTAAAAATATATAAGTTAGAATATTAAAAATGAATTATTAAAATAATTTTGTAAAATTTTGGATTGAAAAAATTAAATAATTTAGGAAATCTATATTATGAGGTGTAATACCCGGTATCTAGTTTAACCGGTACACCGAAATAAAATTGATATGTTGACTTATGTCATTAAAACCAGAGCAGTGAATAATAATTTTTAGTGAC
>JAOSBK010000005.1:29772511-29782731 GCA_027568895.1 Erythroxylum shatona | reverse complement strand
AATATATTATTAACAAGTCATAATGTTAATACATGAATCACAAATATCCATTGGCCTAGGGCACACTACTAACAATTTGTTGTTTCAAAAAGTAAAGGAATTATATTAAAAAATATTTCCAATAAGAGTACAAGTTATTTGTGTAATGCATTGCTTTGAGCATGAAGTTGTCACCGTTTTCTCCTTCACCAAGAACACCCTTATCCTTAAATGTCATGGTTGTAAATCTGCCAAAAAAATTAGAAAATACCTCACTAACACTCCATCACGTATTTTCCTCAAATTAATGTCACTCAAAACTTGTGTTTTCTCTCTTAAATTGGCTTTTGATATAATGAGCTCACCTTCCTGTCTTTTACCACTCAAACTTGCTCTTTAGGCTCTTTAAAGAACTAACCAAATAAAACTAGGATAATTTAACCTAAAGCGACAAACTCATAAGAATGTAACAAATCGATAGATTTAGAATGATTGATAAGAACTCGAAAACACAGTAGGAATGACAAATCAACAGATGTTCACTTGATAAGATAGTAACTATTGTGCTCAGGAAACAAAAGAACTAGTCTGGTTGCGTTTGTAACAAGAAACACAGAAAGATAATCTGATCAACTAGTTTTCAAGTTTTAACAAGGCTGACTAGATTCTGCTCTGCACCTTTCTTTCTTTTTGTTTTCTAAAAATTAGAATATAATAACTTGAGTAGGAATCTACACAACGCTACCCAAAAATTTGAACACAACAATCAGATGTTGGAATGAGCTAGAGCGCAAATAAACACTTAAGGATATGAAGAGTCACAAGCAAACAAAGAACAAAACTAGAGAATATGCCCAGAAAATGAATCTGACCAGAAAATGT
The DNA here is from genome assembly GCA_027568895.1 of Erythroxylum shatona. Lineage (NCBI taxonomy): Eukaryota > Viridiplantae > Streptophyta > Magnoliopsida > Malpighiales > Erythroxylaceae > Erythroxylum > Erythroxylum shatona. The sequence continues at coordinate 29,781,870 of JAOSBK010000005.1, read as the reverse complement.
AGAACTAACAATAGAAAAATGAAAAGACACAAAAGAACAAGAACACAATCTACAGAATCTGCCCAGAAAGATGAATCTATATAGAAAATAAAGAACTAACAATGGGAAAATGAAAAGACACAAAAAAATAAGAACACAATTTGTAGAATCATTTTTTAATAGATAAGAAGAAAAGAATGAATCCAACCTGATTTAGAGGCTTAAGCTCTGATACCAACTAAAACCCCAAAATGACTAAATCTGGATAGCCACAAAACAAGACATATTCCACCTCCAAGTAAGCTAAATCAAGTTATAACAAACACAAACAAAGGATTAAAAAAGGATATGGATGCCACACTCCATAATAGATGAGAAGGGAGTGATTAGTTACGTTTGAACACCACAAGATTGAATCAATCTTGATAAGTTTTGCAGTTTAATGAAGAACTCAAGAGAAGTTTCTTTCAATTCTTATATATAGATGTCAAAAGTTGTTTCTAAATACATAAGATGAATATTTATATGCCCTAGGTCCAAACCTGACAAAAGAAGTGAAAACAAGTCTGTTTGGTATGCCCATTAGTCCAAAATTCATAATACCCAACCTTAGTGGGCTAATCAGCCCATTTAAGACCCAACTGACTCTAATATATGCCCACTAAGTACTTGGACCACATTTATGTTCCACCTTCAAGGCTCTCTTTTGGCCCAAAATAACTTCTTTGGTGCAAATATCTTGAATCAACCCATTAAGTGGTTCCTTCATCTTCTTAACCCTTGACCTTGTAGTTGGACCATCTAGAATGTGCAAAGGGTCTTTAATAACTGTCCGCATATTGGCTCCTTGGTTCTCATAAGTTACTTTTCTATGATATACTGATTTTCTCATTGTCTTTATACACAACACTTAGTGAGAATCCCTTCTATATGTGACGTTATATTGTTTCAAATTCTCACCAAGCTATATTTTGTAGATTAAGTTCAAGGCTGGAACCTTTGAAAGCTATTTTAGTTATTCACGAAGAATTGCTTATTTGAGTGTTGTATTTTCTTGCTTTGCCATTGTAAAGGAGTTGTTCTATGATCCATCTGATGGTGTCCTCCTACAAGTACTCACTAATTCTTTCCTTCCTTGTGAATCATTTAGCATTTCTTTCTACGTATATATTGTAGATGTATGAAATAAAGCTTATAAGATAGACAACCTAATCTGACTTTGGGATTGTTTTGCCTTTATAAAACCTTTTTATGAACTGAATATAGATAGAGTAAACTACATACATATGACATAGAGTTTAAATGTTGAGCCAAATACATGTAGAAATGTCATATTCAAAGAAAGTATATGCATGAGTCTCTGCCTTATTTTTGCATAAAGGGGATAAACTATAAAATTTGAGATATTCTAGCCTGTACATTGTAGGAAGTTTCTCTTTGATTACAAAGTATACTATAAAAGAGATTTTAGGAATGAGATTCTTATTCCATACAATCCTAATACATGGCTTTACTTCTCTTTTATTCGTTAACCAATTCACGTAAAAGTTATTTACAAATTGTTAAAAGAAGTGGATCAACCAAATTAGGCTTCTATTTTATCACGGTTAGGATTTATAGTCAAACAATATACGGGCTAATGTTATTGGGATGTCAGTCTATTGATTATCTCTTATCTTTCCCTTGACTTTAGTATTGTTGAGGAAATTGTTTTAGATGTATGTAAACAATTAAGACTAGACTATGGGACCTGATTTACTCAAATCATCATAGTAAGTGGAACCTTTTTCCTTGTTACCAATTCTACATTTTGATTACTCCTATTAGTTTATTTCTAAACTTCACCAAATACAATAAAAACCATGTAAAGGACACATTATACTTAACTTTTCACAGGCTTTTATTCCTTAGGAAGTGTATATCCACCTAATCCAAATATATTATTTATCGTCCAATAATTTCCATAAACTTTTCCTTATAGACACCTTGTTACTTAAGCTAATTAGTGTGATTCTTAGCCTATCCTCATTGACCAATTTGCATTCTTCTTTTTTTAACTAACCTTAATGTTATCTTTGCTATTCTGTCTTCCTTCCTATAAAAAGTCTCTCATAAATTCTTAAATAGACTTAATTAAGCCTTTTAAACGAAAAATATGGGCAGACTAGTAGATATGAAGGGTGATAAACACTAATTTAATTAGTTAAAGCCTACCTACATAGGACAAATTCTTATTGCACTAGTGTCCCTATCTCTTTCGTATTTTCTCCACTAAAGGTAAATATTTCTTGAAAAAGAGCTTCTTAGATGATAGAGGGAGTCTAAGATATGTAAAAGGATGATTCCGTATTATAAGACTTGATATTCTAAAGAGCCAATATGCTAAATAAAAAGCACTATCTGAGATGATCATACGACTTTAATTATAGTGTATAGCTAACCCTAAAAGCTCTTTGAAGGTATTAAGTGAATTCATTAAGATGGATACTGATTTTTCATAGGCTTTAGAAAATGGGATTAAATCATCAATAAAGGATTATCCAAATAATCCTAATTTCTTACATCTACAATAAAACTGAAAATTTAGATATAAGGTGTTATTGTGTCTAATTGGTCTAATGTAAGAGAATATTTTCAAGCCTCAATTCCTTTAAAATGCTTACTTAGTTCCCTACTGATAAGAATACTATAGGAAGTACATGTTATATAAATGATCATCTAGTTGTTCAATTTTCCTAAAAAAATTAAATGCAATAAGGAGATGTTGTATAAAATCTTTGCTAATTGTGTCAAAGGCCTTGTGAAAATCTACCTTAATTATATAGTCCTTAGAAGAATTCCTTCTCTTGTAACCCTTGAATAATTCTTGAGCTAGCAGTATGTTGTCTCCAATTTGTCTTCCTTCTAAGAAAGCTCCTTGGTTTTCATCCATTAACATGCTTAAAACTTGAGTCTTAATGCCAAAAGCATGGATATAATTTTCTAGATAAAATTACAGTAGGAGATACAACTATAATCACCAAAGGAGTAAGGATTATAAGTGTCAATAATTAAACAAATGAGGGTTTTGTTTAACTCCTTTAAAAGTTTACCTTTGTAAAAGAATTTTAAGATTGTTCTCATCACCATATCCTTGATAAGTGACCACATTTTATGAAAGAAGTTTCCATTGAAGCCATTTAGTCCTAGAGCCTCAAAAGCATCTAATTGGAAGACTACTCTCCTAATGTCTTGAGTTGAGAAAGGACTATTAAGGAACTCACTATCCTTATCTTTAAATTCGTTATTGATGGAGTACAGTAAATATGTTGAAGAAACAAAGTTAAATAATGATAAAGAAATTGAGCATTAACATGATTAGTTTTGAATTCGTAAAGAATTGGCTGTCATGAGATTCGAGAATTCCTATTGTATAATTTAATTTGATTAAATCAGTCTTAACAAGGTAAAGAAAAGAAAAAGGGATTGTGTTATATTGTATAACTTACATGATGGGAGAAGAGCTGCAATTACTATTAATTTCATTTTAGATCATTCTTAGTTTCTAGGCTCCATAGGAACTTCAGTGAAAGAATTTGGCAATGCTTGGAACTTGATTAATTCAAACGTCAAAAGAGGAATAGAGAGATATACAGGCTAAATGTCCTACCTCTCAACTCAACTTGCAATTGCAACTATAACATGACAAGTTATATGTCCTACCTATGAAACAAGAAAGAAAAGTGCATTCGTTCATGGACATTAATTTTTCAACATTGAATGCCATCTATGAGGGCAACCCTTAAAGCAACTAGTAAGGTTACTCTTTTCTAGCTAAAAGACTATAGGTTTGAGTTACAGAAATAGTCTCTTTGTAGACTGCAAAGGGAAGGTTATGTATAATTGATAACTCTCTCCCTGACTCTCACAAAGTGGGAAGACTTTAGTACTAAGGTTTGCCCCTGAAATTCCATCTATATAATCCAACTGAAAAGTCACTCAGTCATTCTTACTTAATTATATAGCTTATATGCAACCAATATGGTGAAATATCACATAATAAACTCTTCAAAATTACTTCTCTTAAGATTGTACTTACTCCCTAGCCCCAAACTCCAAACTCCAAACTCCAACCTCCAACCTCCAACCTCCAACCTCCAAGCTCTCTTTTGTTATCAACATCTTAATAATTTACTAAATTAACTATAGTCTTTCACTCAACTTATGTGTTTATATATTAATTAGCTGAGAGAGAGACTTTAACTAGAGTCACTTATCAAACGTACAAGATATATATGTATATGTTTTCTTGTTTCTTAACTAGATTAGTTTTCTTTTCATAATGGGATATAAGAATTATCTCACTATAGTCTGATTTACGGCACAATGACGTCACGAAAATGTTAAAGAAAAAAATAACCAAAAGGGTTGTTACAATGTTTCAACTCTGTTGCTTTTTCTTTTTTCCAATTGTGGCTTGACTTACTTCTTTTTCCCTTTCAATTTAGACTACTCTTCTTACCTGCTAATAAAACATGTTGGAGGCTCTATAATGAAATCCGAGCCAACTTTGCAGCAAGAAAAATTTGGCAAAATTAGGCTTTAGGTTGGGTGATAGTCACTTAATTTGTAAACAAGGTCTATCCAAAGATCAAATTATTCTTAGAATTTATGAAGATACTCTAATAACTGAAAAGTTGTATTACATGACTGAAATTTATGTGAAGTTGCAACTTATGACTAAACAGATTGTAAGGAAACTTAAGGAGAAATATGTCTACTTCAATCCTCTTTTTCGTCCTTTTGTCTTTTGATGGTTGGATGAGACTAGTGGCAAAGAAACCAATCTCTGCTAGCTCAGTGGCTGAATGGAATGAAAAGTGACGCAGACGCGCCTTGGATTCATTATTGTTTCTTGCCATCATCTGACATCCCGTCCCATCCCATCACACAACACTGCCATCCTTGCAGGCAGGGCTCCAAGTCAATGCCACTTACTCACATCTCTATATAAATATATGCGCATATTTGATTCTCATGGGACTTTTACCAGCTCGCGCTACAGATGCTTTTGCCCAGAAATTCCAAATACAAACGACACCCTTCTAATCTAAGCTTTGCAATCCCACAACAGTTAGAGCAATTTCTGCCTAAACAAACCCTACCAAAAATAGGCATAGAAATTGATAGGCAATCTATTGCCCACACCCACAGATATATGTTGAAGAAAGCAAAACACTACATAGTTGAGTAAAAGCCCTTTTAAAAGCCTTTAACCTCCACAAATTGAATAAGCAAAAGCGCTTTAAAGGCTGCCTCTCAAGAAGCCTTCTTTTTCACTCTACCGTCTCTCCACCACATAGCCATTAAATTTTCTCTTGTTTCTGGTGGTGGATGTGCAGAGCTGAATTAGACACATCTATGGAAGGAGGTCAAGACAGCAGATACCCATCTCCATTAAACTCTCCTCGTGGAAGTGGAAGCAACAATTGCGTCCAAATTCACACCCCACCGCTTACTCCAATTCCCATCTCCAGATCTGACACCAACCCTAACCCTACAACCTTTGTTCAGGCAGACACTTCAACTTTCAAGCAAGTTGTCCAAATGCTCACTGGCTCAACTCAAACAGCAAAACAAGCTTCCTCAAGATCAACGACCCAAGATCCAACACAACCCTCAGCACAACTATCATCAAGAAATTTCGCAATCCCTCCCACGAAAACAACTCCGAAGAAACAACAAAGCTTCAAGCTTTATGAGAGAAGAAACAGCAATCTTAAAAACAGCCTGATGATCAACACTTTGTTGCCTAATTTTGCCACCAATAACAACGCAGTTACAGGATTTTCTCCTAGAAACAAGCCCGAGATCTTGTCTCCAAGCTTGCTTGACTTCCCCAAGTTGACTCTTAGCCCTGTAACTCCATTAAGTGAAGACCCTTTTAACAGGAATTCGCCATCTTTAGGGAACTCATCATCAGAAGAGGAGAGAGCAATTGCAGAGAAAGGGTTTTACTTGCATCCATCTCCCATATCTACTCCAAGAGATTCAGAGCCACAGTTGTTGCCGCTCTTCCCTGTGAGTTCACCAAAAGTTTCAGGGTCTTCTGCTTGAAGAATGGGAAGAAAGGAATTGAGTTGACGGTGTTTTGACGGAGAGTTGCAGATTCTTGGTTCAATTGTACAATTTGATCTCTCTAATTAGGATATATGGTAAAGTCACTTCAGCTTCTTTCCCTAGGGTAGGTGTTGAAATTTTTTCGCTTTTATTTCTTATTTCATTTTCTTTAACTTGTTATTAGTCCTTTTCTTGTTTTGGTGGTCACTAATATGGCGACGTTAAGGTGAAGTTTTTATCTTTGAGAACAGTTAACAATTCTCAACTGAATCCCTGCAACTGTCACCCTGAGCGCCTGCGAAGACGAGGGTATTCATAGTCACCCTGAGCGCCTGCGAGGACGAGGGCATACATTTCATGAATTTCTCGCTGGGAAAAATTGTTCCTTGCTCCTTCTACTCTTTGTTGTTAAACTACTTTTTCTTCTTAGCCTCTTTATGAGCAGTCAAGGTGGATATTTATATCATTGGGCACCATGATTAGAGCAACAGTTATGGGTGAACTGAGAATTTTTTGTGTTGAGGCAACAATTTGTATTCAATGTTTCAGTAAACCGTATTTGGAGGTTCAGATTAATGGGAAATTTTATACAACGAAGGCAAGTTTGAAAAATAAACAAGCTAGGATGACTGTTTTCCAAAATTTTTGGAGTCAGTAGTACTTTCATCGGTTTAGTAACTCAGTTTCCACTTTAGGATCTCAAGTTCATTTATCCTACCCAGAGAAGCTGTTTTGTCCAAGTATGGCCAACGGCCACTCTTTCAACGTATTCATCAGCAAGGACGGAGCCAGACTCAACTCTAAGGGGGAGCCGGGGGTCAACATCTAAAATTTTAAGGGGGCCACTTATATTTGTAATTTTAAAAATTTTAATTATATAAGTAATTTTAAAAAAAATATATTTGAAAAGGGGGGGCCATGGCCCCCTCCCCTATAACATGGCTCAGTCCCTGTTCATCAGAGTCCAATTTGATCATTTATGTTATTGGCTTTAATACATTACACATTCATTATCATCATAACATGCACTCCGAATCTCGCACCAATGTGGAGTCTTTGTAGAGGTTAATAATATGCGGTCTTATTTTTATAGAATAAATAGGCTATTTTCGGTAGACCCACATGTAAATGTAATAATGAAAAAAGTGATTGTTGGACCTCATTTTCGGAGTCCAACATCCGGAATCATAAACCTTGAGTTTATAACTCTGTAGGGTTATTCCAAAGAACTCTCTTTGGCCATCATCTCACAAGAGTGGTGTGCCCACACTAGTCAATCACCAAAATCAAATTGACTTCTTCAAAAAAATTATGGCTTCACATCTCTAGTTTAATTTGAAGCAAGAACTATCTCAATTGAAACTCTATAGAATAAGTTATGCTTAAAAAGTCAAAGTATGTTCATATCCCAATCATGGTCTCTCAATTGACCTCTCACTTTCTCTCCATCAAACTTTCTCAAATCAACTCCAAAAGATTCCAATTTTCATGGAGAGATAGATACATGTGTTAGGAAGCTATTGCTTCAAGAATCACTACATTTGGAGGTCAGACGAAGAAGTTATTACCAAAAAAATCGAACATGTTTATACCCTCAATCATATTATACCTATCTTGGCGCAATTGACATAACTTTTGCTACGGATGTTGGATTGCTGTCGTTTTAAGACCATTTGAAAGAGGACTTCGAGATCTATAACTTTCATGAAGAACTCGAAGCGAGATTCTGCCTCTAAAGTGGTCAAAAACATGATTTACTGTAGCAATCCCGTAAATGTCCGTTAAACAGACATGCATGTCCGCCTAATGGACATAGACGGGCTTGGGATCCAATTTTCTCCCGAGAAGGTCCGTAAACAGATATTGGCAAGGCTGGGGTTTCTTTTTCACCTGAGAAGGTCCATTTAACGGATTTAAAGTCCATCTAACGGATATAGGGTTTCCCCAAACCCGCCTAAAGCCTCTCCAATGCTTTCTACATCCAATATAACCTCGTATTCACTAATAAACTTCCCAAATCCAACTCTTCTAGTGCAAACTCACTTCATATCAACTCAAACACCAAATTTATCTCATCAAACTCTCAAATCTCAACCCGTTTAATTCATCAAAACCACCATTCCTACACCTATGAAAACTTGAAAATTTGCACTATACAACTTAGAGTGTCATGAACATAACCATTCAACTATCAATATTATTCCATTAGACTCTCTAATATCTACTCATTTCATTTATCACTTGCATCCAACTCTCATCATCCACAAAAGTCCTATCTTTTATTTCCATAACATCTCACTGATGTGTATATATATATACATATATATATCAACCATTCATGCTCAACATTCATCATGCTCATCCATACATCATTCATAATTCATAACAACAAATAAGAATTTTACAAAACTTTAATGGCATTCCAAGCCATGTTACATCATCAATACATTAATATTCCAAAATTCCCAAATTACACAAGACACTTGAATAATAATTGCTCAAAATGCAATTACAACTTTATTTTACACAAATTACTCCAACACAAAACAAAACATGCAAATTCAGATTTATGCCTTGATTCACTTTCACTTGGTTTCTTGCTCATCACCTGAATAGGGGAAAGAGAGTGGGGGTGAACTTAAAAAAGCTCGTGGGTAATATGCTTATAATCGAGAAACAAGCAAAATCATTGAAAGATTCAATTTTTATAGAAAATTCTCATTAAGTTCAATAAAAGCATAGTTCTCAACCAATTCACAATGATACAAACATGCATGCATCAACCTGACAAGTCACAAATGCAATGCACAACAAATGGCTCGAGGGTTTCGTGGAACAAAATAGAGAAATCGAAGTTTACGTCGTGAACGAAATGAATCCACTTTTTTAATCTCGTGGGCCACAAGCCGATAGCTGGGAGAAGGCTTTATGTCGACGTACATGTGACTACGAAACGGTTCCTCTCTTGCCCAAACAAAGCACATAAGCAATGCTCAAAATCATTTTATCAAATGAAATGCTTTCATACTTTTCATGCTCTTTTTCTTCTTTCCATTCAAATCAAAATGTCATGACACAATTCAATGGCATAACATGATCATTTATCACAATGCATTTTTCTACATTCACACAATTCAAATCCAATCCATGAAACATATACACACATATAAGCAAATTCTTTAAATCATTTAAAAACAATATATGCACATTTATGAAGTACTTGAAATCATTTTATTCTCTTGATTTGGAAAAACTTTAATGGCTCATTATTCAATTATAAA
>JAOSBK010000005.1:29726148-29738248 GCA_027568895.1 Erythroxylum shatona | reverse complement strand
CACTGAGTTCGCAAAACTCACCCAAAATTTGTAATTATTTTTCAGGACTCAGAAGAATACCCCGTTAGGCAACGGGAGTATATCTATTGCATGAGAGTGAAAGAAGAGGTCGGGATCAGTTCGCGTCTGCATTATGTCCCTTTATTTTCGCACTGAATTGTAATTTCCGCAAATTATTGTATTTTGTTTTTGGAATGGGATAATCGACATTTTGTATTGTAAATGAAAATGTTTCTGAATAAAAGTGCCGAAATTTGCGATTATTAAAAAAGAAAATTTTATACCGACTTTTGATTGTTTTAGTGCTCTAGCACACCACTCTTGCGGGATACGGACTCAAATATCACCATCGATGTCGGGTTCAGGTCTTGTAGGAGTGGGGTGTTACATGTCATGTTTCAATAAAGGCTCAATTGATTTTCTAGGTATCTATTCTTATGCAAATATTGACCATTCAAACATTATAGCTTGTACTAGTTTGCAGTCGAGTTTATACCTTAAATAAGCTTGATTTACTCAAAATTCATCAATCATACATTCATGCCTAATTCATATTACTCATATCCTTAAGATCATGGTTACTTTCATAAGAACACCTTTATTACTTTGTCACATCATAATTTCTAGATTTGGATACACTGACATAAAAAAGTACATTCTTTAAGTTATGACATCAATTAATAACCTAAATTGTCAAGCTTTTAACCAATTAATCAAGCAACAATCTAGGTTCATTCCAAGCATTAATGAAGTCCAAATACACCAATTTAGAGTAACTTTTCCTCAGCCTGCTCAACATGTACACAAGATTGAAATTAACATTCTAGAATAAGGCCCATGATTGTGGGGGGCCATGCCACAATCGTGCATTAAGGGACCACGATCATGTGCTATCTTTCTTCCTTCAATTTTGCACGAATTTCACATACTTAGAGACATCACTACCACTTGAATTTTTCTAGAATTGATGTCCTTTAAAGCTACTTCATTTCATGCTAGTATAGCTTCCATATTGGTTACATTAAATCTCACAAAAATCTACTCATTTGTTTAATTAACATTCACTTTATGCCATCATACATGTAGTCCTAGCTTTTCTAGATTTTAAAACACTTCAATAAAACCTATCTTTAACATGAATTCATCATCAATTGTACTTCAAATCCTAACTTAAATCATCGATGTTTATGGCATGTCATTTCTTTGTCTGATATTACTTGTTCTTTAACATTGTGCACAAGAGTTTTATAAGAAGTACACGTCTCAGAATAATGAGGGCCAAATGAAACTACATTATAAAATCTTTATTTTTAATCGTTTAGCACCAAAATGTCCTCTATATACATCTGAAAGACAAAATTTGATAATAAATGATGTTTCATTTTAGGTATACATCTTTGTATTACCTGATCGGAGCAATGTTTTTGTAAGTACGGATCATCCTATACGTAGTGCTTAGCAACACTTCCTTCAAGCTTTTGATAAGTCTGCAGCTATCATGGTAGTAACCAAGTAATTTACTATGTTTGCATACCATGGTAATTAAATGCTTATAGTAAATATTTGTTCATCTAGGAATTCTTCTTATAAACCAAATTTATGTTATCATGAGATAGTCGATTCAAATGATCTCCTACTTGATTTGTGTTCCTTTCTCATCTTTGATTTCTAAGTCAAATTCATTTGGCAATAAGATCCATCTCATTAATCTAAGTTTTGCCTCCTTCTTTGATAATAAATATTAAGAGTTGTATGATTAGAGAAAATAAAAACTTTAGTTTCTAGCAAGTAAGATCAAAATTTTTCCAAAGCAAAAACTACCACCAGTAACTCTTTTTCAATTGTTGAATAATTTATCTAGGCTTTATTTAAGGTCACGGATGTATAAGAAATGATATGGGGTACTTTCTCCACTTATTGCCCAAGATAGATCATATAGCTTGGTCATTGTCATCACACATTAGTTTGAACAAAAGTTCCCATTTAGGTAATGATAGGGGTTAATAATAATAGAGTTTTCAATTTGTTGAAGGCTTCTCCATCGATAAGATCAAATATAACATCTTTTGAAGCAACATGTACACTACAAATGCTATTTTTTAAACAATATTTAAATAACCTTTAATAGAAACTTTATGGCCAAGAAATGAATGGACTTCCAACATACTAGCAAGGTAAGGTAAAGATTGAATAACATATACTTTAACCTTCTCTACTTCAATCCCTCTAAATGAAATAAAATGTTCCAAAATTGTTCCTTCTTCTACCCTAAAATGACATTTATCAAAATTTGGAACCAGGTTGGTTCCACGCATCTTTTTAAGATTAAACTTAATTTATAAAGACATTCATCAAAAGATTTTATGTAGAAAAAAATCATCCATAACTTCAATGATTTGTTTCATATAATCTAAAAAAATACTTACCATACATCTTTGGAAGGTACCTAGGGCATTACAAGTGCCAAAAGGCATTCTTCTATATAAAAAAGTTCCAAATAGACAAGTGAAGGTTGTTTTCTCTTAATCTTCAAAGGCAATTGCAATATGAAAATATTCTGAAAAAACATCGAGAAGATAGTAAAATGTTTTACCTTATAAACATTTTAGCATCTGATCAATAAAGGGAAGGGGAAATGGTCTCTTTGAGTTACTAAATTTAACTTCTTATATTCGATATAGACTCACCATCCATTTTAGACTCTAGTAGAAACTAAATCCCCCTCCTGAGTTGAGGCAATTCTAATTCTTGTCTTTTTTTGGAACCATTTGTATAAGACTCTCCCATGCACTATCTAAAATAGGGTAAATCATACACATTTAAAAAGGTTCCAAAACTTCTTTATTCACCACCTCCATAATTGGAGGGTTTAGTCATCTTTGTAGTTGTCTTATGAGGTTGGCTCCATCCTCTAAGAGGATTGTAAGCATACAAATGGAGGGCCAATACCTTTGACATCTGCTATTTTACATCTAATGGTTCTTTAAAGTTCTCTAGAACTTCCATTAATTTCTTTTTTTTGTGAATGTCAACTAACCGAAGATTATGGCTAGTAAATTTTTTGTTTCTCCTAAAAGTACGGATTGTAACTATTTTAACAGTTGTTTTAACCCTTTTTTTAGGTGCTTTCACTATTGAAGGGAGGAGTTAGTCATTAGCCATGAGCACATTTAAGTCCATATATTACACTGTCAGAAATAGTTTTACTTATACATTACTGTCCAAAGCTACCATACATTTTTGTAATCAAAGGTTAAGGGAAATATCAATATCTTTTGTACTAGAGAGAATTTCCTTTGAAGTTATCTCCAAATCTTCTTTCCTATTAACCTTGAACTAGTAATAGGATAATGAATCCAAAGCATCAATACTAAATACCAAAAAATCATCATCAAAATATTTCATTGAATCAAAAATATTAAATTGCATGGTATCCTTACCAAATTTCATAGTCAAAGTACCAATATGGACATTAAATTTCATTTTAGATGTCTTTAAAAATGGTCTCCCTAACCAAATTACTGATGATTGATCATCATTTTCCATATCTAGAATGTAGAAGTCAATGAAAAAAATCAATTTATATTGAACATATACAAGAGCATATTGTACCAATCCATTAGGATATGCATTAGATATTTTGCTAACTAAATTATTACTCCCTTTTTTCAATAGTCCTAAGTTATGAGTGGAATAAATAGAATATGGAAAGAAATTTATGTATGTGCCTAAATCTATCATTTTCTTTTTCCACCCTAGATCCTCTAATAGTGCATGGTATAAAGAACATACCTAGATCCTTTCAAAAAGAATTTTTCGAATCATCGCTAATACAATTCTCCCTAGTGATATGTTGAGGCAAGTTTTAATCTATTAAAAACCTTCAACATACTACAAGTTCACAAGTCGTGGGTGTAGTATGTGAGGTGTCGATCACTCGAGGAGTTGTTAAACTAATATAATCCTAAGTTATCTAAGGCATAAAGAATTATTAAAATGAAATAAAAAAGAATAGAAAAGAAATTACGTTTGAAACATAAAACTCGCTTAATTATGAACCATAATCTTGATGAGTGGTGAACTTGTATATGAACTCGTAAGTCTTAACACCAAGATGAGATCTTGTGTGTTAAGCACCATATAAAGTAAAACGAGAGATCTAGAAGGAAAAACCAACATAAGGGCAAAATGGTAATTTTACCCTTTGTTGTGTGGATGGCTATAACAAGGTTCTAAATAGGGTTTGCAATTAGACATAAAATATGTGTTCTCATAATATTTAATAATTCAAGAGTTCAACTAATTGTCTTTAGTGGAATGACATTTAGTTAATAAGTTAGAATTAATTCTAATGAGTTAAGTTAATTTTAGGCTTATTAGAGCTTGAATTATCAAATTGGTGATGGTGTTTTCTTGTCCCCTCTGAAAATCACCTTCTCACTGTTGCCCAGATCAAATTCCACCTCTTTGAGGCTACAATCTAACTTCGCATGATATTTTTCCATGGCATCCATTCCAAGTATAACGTCTAAACCTGTTAGGTCTAGAGGTAGTAAGTCTACTACCAGTCTAGCACCATTGATGAAGAGCTCACATTTTCTATACACTTGACTTATTATCACATTCCTTCCTAGCGGAGTACTAACAATCAAGGGACTATCCAAAAGCATCGAATTCACAACATGTAATGACATGCTTGCAGAAAAAAATGAGTGCATGGATCCAGAATTAATCAAAACATATACTTGAGAACTAAATAACTGAGCCATACTAGTAACAACTTCAAGTGCGGCTATAGCTTCCTCTCGAGTCATGGCAAACACCCTTTCCTGACTCTATCCCCTAAGCCTTCCTAGAGGAATAGCCTTCCTTGTAGCTCCAAAACTGCCCACCTCGGTGACTGGTTTGGTTCCCATTGTTTCTGCTCTCCTTGGGGCTTGCAAATGTGACCCCTCTCGCCTTGTTACTTGGGGACAGTCCTTGATCATATGTCCCTTCTCTCCACATCGAAAGCATGCTCCAAGTAACTTGAGGCACTCTCCCCTATGAAGTTTTTCACAATGCTCATATTGGGGGTTCATGTTTATGTGCCTCTCTAACCTATTATTACCCCCTGTGGTTGAGATTTGCACTGAAGCTTCCCTTGATTGCTTGTTCCTAGCCAAGGCACTACTCCCTGCTTCACTTTGTTTGTGGAAACTCTTCATACCTCTCTCAGGCATTGGAGCACTCACCCCTTTCTTGGAAAATTGCTCCTGATTCTTCCTCTTTCTGCTCATTTCATTCTTTATATTCTCCAATTTTTCGGCCTAGAGTGCAGCATCTACCAGCTGCTAGTAGTCATAGAAATTATGGATCAAGACTTTCTTCTTAATCCCCAAATAAAGACCTCCCTCAAACTTGCGACACTTGTCCTCCTTATTCACCACAATGTTGGTTGCATATCAGGAAAGTTGGTTGAACTTTAGTTCATACTCATTCACGCTCATGTCCCTCTGTGTGAGATTTAGAAACTCCCTAGCCTTCACTTGTACATAAACTCTAGAGAGGTACTTCTTCCTAAACACTTCCACAAAGTCTCTCCATGATAACACCGAAGGCATAATCTGACTGTGTGGTACTGATTCCCACCAAGGAAGAGCATCCCCCTATAGCAAGCTCACTGTATAATCTAGCTTCTCCTCATCAGAAGCAAGACTCTCTCGGTCCTCTTCAACCACGCTTCGGCCTCTTCCAGATTTGTAGTACCATTGAAATCTACTACTCTATACTTACAGAGCTTGTCATACTGTCCACTCCTATCTACTAGAGCTGGTGTCGACCCTTGTGACCCCTGGCTCATGGCATAATTGAAAACCTAAGCAAAAACCTAGAAGAACTGCAGATCCATGGGGTTTGCTTCAGGCATCAGTGGAGGTAGTGGAGGCATTTCTTGTTGCATACTAGGTACCTTAAGAATTGGAGCATAATGTGTCTCCACATTTTGTGGAACATAGGATTCATCCGTGCTCCCTTGGTGAGAGCGAGATCGAGTCATAGCTCCTCGAGTTCTCCTTCGAGACTGCATTTTCACTCCTTGTATATAAAACCATCGAAATCTCTTAGTTCATGGAAAACAAATTTTCAAAATATGTCAAATAGTTCAAATCGTATGAACAATTTCAATTCTTATGAAAAAATTTAAAATAATACAAGTTATTTATTTAAAAAGAATGTGCATTCCTTTCATGTCTTAAACAACCCATTTCATGCCTAAGCTACTCCTAGACCTAGTC
The DNA here is from genome assembly GCA_027568895.1 of Erythroxylum shatona. Classification (NCBI taxonomy): domain Eukaryota; kingdom Viridiplantae; phylum Streptophyta; class Magnoliopsida; order Malpighiales; family Erythroxylaceae; genus Erythroxylum; species Erythroxylum shatona. The sequence continues at coordinate 29,731,973 of JAOSBK010000005.1, read as the reverse complement.
CTACAACTGGACTTAACCTAGGTCTCTGATAACATAAAATGTTGGATCCCAATTTTGGAGCCCAATATTTGGAGTCATAAAGCGTGAGCATATTATCCTATAGGGTTATTTCAAGGAACCCTCATTAGTCACCATCCCATATGAGTGGAGCCCACACCGGTCAAACATCCCAACAACTCATTTTTCCTATTTCATAACAAGTTTTGGGAAAAACTCAAACTGGAATTACACTTTAACTTCTTTAGAAAATTTGTTCCCCATTGTCTTAAATTTCTAAGGACACCAAAATCATTCAATTTGGTTTAGAATTCTATGAGTTTGGGCCCAAAACCTTTTTAGATTGCTATTAAACTAGGACGGTACACTATACCCAAATTCTAACCAAAAATTGTAAGTCTTAGGAACTGAGTTCAAATTCCATTCCTTTAGATCATTTGTAACTCTATGTCTCTAGTTTATTTAGAAACAAGAACTTCATCTCATTTAGAGGTCGGATGACGTAGTTATGGCCAAAAGAATCAAACAAGGTTTTGTCCTCAATTATACTAAACCTATTTCGAGACAAATAGCATAACTTTCTCTACAAAAATTAGATTATAGTGTTATGTAGATGGGTCGAAAGAAGATTTCAAGATCTACCACTTTTATGAGGACCATGAGGACAAATTTGTTTATCTATAGGATCAAAAGTGGGATAAGACGATAGGATCAGATGAACCCAGACGAAGGGTCAGATGAATTGGGAAAATTATCATAACTTTCTATATAGAACTCAGATTAAGGTGATATTTATATGGTTTGAAAGATAATTTCAAGATCTATAACTTTTATGAAGACTTAAAGATAGATTCTATCATATAGAGAGTCAAATTTAGACCTAAAGATGTTCTAATCAATATAAGAAGAAGTAGAAAGTCAACCAAAGAAGAAGCAGATGGTCAACTTAAGAAGAAGTAAAAAGTCAACCTAAGACGAAGCAGAGTCAACTTAAGACAAAGCAGAAAGCTAACCTAAGACAAAGTAGAGTCAATTAAGATGAACCAAAAGTCAACTTACGACGAAGCAGGAGTCAACTTAAGATGAAGCAGAAGGTCAACCTAAGACGAAGCAGAGTCAACTTAAGACGAAGCAAAAGTTAACTTAAGACAAAACAGAAGTCAACTTAAGATAAAGAAGAAGTCAACCTAAGATGTAGCAGAAGGTCAACCTAAGACGAAGCAGGAGGTCAACCTAAGACGAAGCAGAGTACACTCCTGAGCATCTCTACTTATAAAGATCATAACTTTCGACTCTGATGTCCAAAAATTTCCTCCTATATACTATAGGAAAGCTAGAGAGATAATCTACAACTTTCTAGAAGACAACTTTGCCTAATTTAACCTAGATTAATCCAGTTTTTCCCCCAAAGTCAGAATACGAACTTTACCCCTATGGAAGACTTGAAATGAAACTCAATCATTTGGAAATATCAACTGTAAAACACCATCATACATCATTTTCATCAAAAGATAAGTGTTTTACAAGGCTTTAATGAGCATTTTAAGCCACAATGTAACAATATTTCAAAATCCCAAAATACAGAAGAATGCATGAGCAATAATTTGCTCAAAATGCAACTAAAACCTTGGTTTACAAAACTAGCTTCAAATACAAAAGTATGCAAAGTCGAAGTGATGCCTTGACCCTTGGTTACTCGTTCTCATGTTTTTCACCTGAAGATGGGACAAAAATGGAGGGGTGAGCTTAAAGCTTGTGGGTAACAATTTCATAATCGGTAGTAAGCAAAAACCATTTTAAAACTCACACTAAATCAAGATACATATATCTTTCAAATCTGAATTCATCAACAATTCATAAGCCACTTAATTCATGCATCATCAAACTTACCAACAAATTTGAACACATAAACACATTGGAATGGTTTGGGTGGATCCAAAACAGAATGTACTACACAATTCCCATAAGGGTCTTATGTAGCTGTGAATTTAGGGGAGTCCATGAAGGAGCTTCATGCCACTAGCGGGCAGGTGGGAGAAGCCTTTAGTCAAAATGCACTTGACATACTTAGGGCATCACCACAAATCCACATAATCATGCATCTTACATCTTGGAAACTTGCTGCCCAAAATGGCACATTTTCGAAACATGATTTCGTAAATTTGATATCCTTTCAACATCATTTCCATTTTTCATTTCATAGTTTATCCACAAAATTCATACACACAATATGCAGCACTTTCTTAAAGTATTTAAAGAACAATAAATGTACATTTAAAAGTAATTAAAAACATTTATTTCCTTTTCTTGAAAGAAATATTGATGGCTTTTTATTCAATTATAAAAATATAACCCACCTTGAATTCCTTGATTATAACTTGTTTAAATGTGCATCTCCTCTTGCTCCTCTTGTCTTTCTTGATTCCCTTTCATAGGCAAACATCCCAAGTTCAAAAGGGTTGCAAAATTGAAGACCCATATAGTACATTTACTAAAATTGATCCTAGAGTTCCTAAACTCAGGCTTTTCCTAAGCTTCATGAACTAAAACCCTTTCAAAAATCCAAAACATTAAAAATGCTCTTACCTTAAATCTTCACCAAAAGAAGAGATGTTTAGTTCAAAAGAAAGCTCTTGTCTTCCTCTACCTTTTTCCCTTCTTGCCCAACCTCAAAATCTCTCTAGAAGGCTTAGAAAAGATGAAACCTTAGCTCAACTCTCTTCTTTCCTCTCAACCACCGAAATCTCTCTTCTCTCTCTCTTTAATTTGTTATTTCACTTCCTTCTTTCCCATTTCCCCCTTTTAGGAAGAAACAACACTTCTTTCTTCCTATTTTACCCTTAATAATTGGTAAAAGTCCACATTGCCCTTCCTTTAATGCCTTAAAGTTTTTAAACTTAAGTAAGCTACCCAAAGTACCCTTCTATACCTTCTTACTACTTTTAATTTAACTAACCCATGCCATAACTCGACTATCATAGACCTAGTGAAAAACTAACTCCTTAAAAAAACTGGGGGCCAACAGCCATGGAGTTTTGTAAGTTATCTGGAGTGGATATCAACCTACAAAAGAGCATGTTCCATACTGTTTCTGACGTAGAATCTTCTATAAGGTTGAGATCTATAACTGGTTTAAATGTTCATTCTTTCAAGTATTTGGGAGTCCATATATCTTCTAAGAAGGTAACATATCAGGAATGCTTGCCTCAATTGGAGAAATACAAAAGGAGAATCAAGTCCTAACAAAACAAATCACTTTTCTATATAGGTAGATTGGTTCTAATTTCTTCTATTTTGAGGAGTTTAGACATTCATTAGAGCTCCCACTTATTTTTTCCAAGCAAGACCATCAAAGAGTTTACCATATGTATAAAGAACTAGATTGAAAGTGCTAAGTAATCAAAAGGGTAAAAATCAAATGGGATAAAATCGATTAGAGTAAGCATAAGGCGGGGCTGGGTATAATTCCAGTGTAAATTTGTCAGAAAGTGTGATAGGTAAACAAATATGGAGATTATTCACTGACAAGGAGTCCTTATAGTCAAAATGGATTAACTAAAGGTACCTTAATCCTCCCAACTTTTGGAAAATTGAGGGAAAAAAAGACGTCTCTTGGTTCTTCATTCAGTTGATAAGGCAAAGGTGGTCTTTCTATTCATTTTTCAAAACTCATATTGACAATGGTCATGCTACCTATTTTTGATTCGACAGTTGAGCTTTGTAGAGTCCTTTATTTCTCAGGGAAGAGATTTCCTCAATTACCTCCAGAATTCCCCTACAAGTTCGAGTTAAGTAAATCATTCAAGAAGGGGGTTGGCTTTTTAACTTCAGAGGGAGTGAAAGACTCAATGTTTTTCTACCTAATTATTCTCCTAATTCCTCAATTAGTGATAACATACACTATTTACTAAACAATAGAGGAAATTTCACTAATCAATCTTACTTGGGAGCTATTAAACCTTAGTTACCAAGTGCCAGCTAGTACAATATAATTTGGAGAAATTCTTGGGTCCCTAAAGCTGCTTTTATCACCTAAATGGCTTTCTAGAATAACACTAACAAAAGATTAACTCCTTACTGTGGAGGATCAAATGTGCTTATAACTTGTTCCTAGAATCAATCAATCACTTACTCTTCCAATATAGCTAATCTTTAGTTATTTGGAGTAATTGTTGTTCTTTATATTTTGCTATTAATTTTATACAGGGTACTCTATTGAGCTTTAATGAAACTTTTACTTTTAAAAAAATATGTGGAAAGATTAATGGGTCCTTAAATATCATATTCTATAGCCAAAGTTTCATTTTAATAACTAGCCATAAGATAAAATAAGCTTTATAAATATTGTTTATATGGCAAACCAATTTAGGCCAAGAGGTTGGTTGATTGGTACTTGCGAAAATTTCCAAACAAGATTATTTACTAAAAAAAAAACAAATTTACTCTTAGTCTAAACTAAGGGATCCTATTAATTTTGTTTGGTTTTATATCTAAACATATTATTTATTGCATGATTGATAATCCCCTTGAATGGTAAGCTAACCAATGCTACATGCTCATTTATAACTATTGTTACCATAATAATATCAAGTATGCTTGCCTTTAGGTGTTTGTATTCTTATAAGTTATGAAAGTGGTTGAGATCATGCTAGTCATCAAACTAAATCTAACTTTACTTACACTTCCATATCCTTCTTTTAAAGTGATTATGTACTTGGTCCCTCAGTACTAAGATATGCTTCAAGGTCGATAAGGTTTGTTATCGGCTTACATCCCATATGCTTTTTACTTTAAGAAAATGGAAATGCATCCTATTGTTTGTTAGTAAATTTCACAATCTCTAATCGAACAAAACATTTTTGGTTTCCCTTGTAGAGATGATCCTCAATCCCCCTTTTACTTTAAGTGTAGATAGGTTTATCCATTTAACTTTAGCTACAGTGGACTCGCTTTCCTCCCTAATCTATTAACTAATACAAGGTGTAGATGGAGGTAAAAATCTAGTATAAATGTTGGTTGTAAAGGATTAAAAAAATTACTTTTAATCTACCTATAAATATATGGAATTTATTCTGCCAATTACTTAGTCTTTTGTGAATTGTATCCAAATGGGGTTGACAATCCCAATATATGAGCCTTTTAGTTGTGATGGGGATTCCTAAGGTTTTTCAAAATTGGAATTCTTGCCTAAGTTAGTTAAGAGAAATCTAATCAACTATTTTTGGAGAACCTATAGATAGATAAGATCTACTTTTATTGGGGTTTTATAGAGAAGAACCTATAGATAGATAAGATCTACTTTTATTGTTTATAGAGAGACATGAGGGTTTTCTTAAATCATTCAAGTATTTTATGAAGTCCTTGATAGATTTTATGTTTGAACCACAAGGCAATAATAATTCATTTACAAAATATAAGTTAAATAATCTCAACTTATCACATTTGTAATGAAATTTGAATATGCCACTCCTTTCAATCTTGTTGGATATCATTCTAGTTACAGCTTCATTATATAAAAAGGCAAATGAATAAAAGGCCCCCTTATCTAATTCCTTTAGATTCCTTGAATAATATGGTTGGTTCTCTATTAATGATAATGTTAAAGAAGGTGGTCCTAATGTATGGTTATATCCATTTCAAATATTAAGCTAGAAAACTCCATGCTTCCATAATTCGAATAATAGTATCAATGGTTTTATGAAAATCAACTTTCAATAAACAGCTCTTAATCTCTTTTTTCAATTATAATTATTAAAAAGCTCTTAAAATATAAGGGTATCACCCTAATGCTTTTTCCTTTGATGAAGGCCCATTGACTATGGTTAATG
>JAOSBK010000005.1:29667060-29679145 GCA_027568895.1 Erythroxylum shatona | reverse complement strand
TTCTTAACCAATTCTATATTTTATTATTATCAAAACACAAGTAGGATTTAATTTGTCAACCACCATTGGTCCAACAGTTCCTATTGGAACATAAGGTTCATTCTCTATTATCTCATATAGGTTTACTACTTTGGCTATGAAAAAGAATTTCATTCTTATCTTTGAATACTCAATCCCATTAACAACTAGGTCTCCATTTAAATTTTAGTCCTATTTTCTAGATGGCAATATTTTTTTTTTATGTTCTATCATACTTACTAACATTTTATTACAAACCCTTACGTTTTGATTAAAATCTATTGCTTAATAGTTGGGGCATGCATTGTGTGCTTATCCAAATTATGAATTAAAAGACATATCAAAAACAATTGAGAGTTTATATGTATTTAATACTCAACTTCATTGAATTTCAATGTTAACAATTATAGAAAATGTAAACACAATATAAATTAGGAGAGTAAGAAGAATAACAAGGTACAAGTTCCATTAGTTTAGCCTTTCCTTGGTTTATATTTATTCCTGAAGCTCCTCATACTTTTTATGGTTAAAGAACTTCTTAATTTGGTGAAGAAAAACTCTTTAGAAATATAAGAAACAAGTAATTAAAGTCATTTTTTGAATAATGAAAATTATTTAACTAAGCCCCTAAGGAAAAAAAAAAATACAAGAGTTGATTCACAAAGCAAAAAAAGCTTTGTTTCATTTCTTACCATCCTTTACGTGTCCATGTGTCCCAATCATGTGTACAAAAATTTTTTAAGGCACTGAAGAAGGTCAAAAGTGTATTTTAAACCCTGATGTTTATACCAAAATTTAAGTTAGGGCGTTCAAGTTAAACCCTAACATTTACAAAATGATCAAACAAAGGATTGAAAATCTGACAAAGGTTACCCTTCATCAGTTAAATAACATGTGGCTTATTTTTACGACGTGGTGTTTTTTAATTTTATGTATTAGTAGGACCCACTTTTTGCTGACATAGCTTTCTTATTTTTAAATAAAAGTGCATCCCACTAATATCCAAAACTTTGTAACATCTCTTTCTATGTGTTGTTTGAATAAGGGCATCTAAAGAGTATATTTTCAATTGATTCTTAATCTACATATATAGCACCAGTTAAGGATAGTTAGGAACTTAGTTAGTTTGTCAATTGTGGGAGTCTTCCCTTTACTACCAACTACATTATGTGAGACGCATGTGGATATGCATATTTCACCAATACCAAATTATGCCATCCAACAGCTGATTTTGCTCTCCGTAATAAACCTTGCTGATTCATTTTTGTATTTGCTAGAAGAGCCATTTGAGTATTTAAGATGTCATAATGCAACCATTTATCATTCCAAAATGACGTGTTTCTTCCATCCCCAATCTTATAGTGAATTGTTTGTTTGATCCTTTCTCTCATTTTAAGAATGAACTGCATAATTGATGAGGCATTTTTATTATTGTTCGAGCTCCAAAAATGTGAATCCTTGATATAATAGCTGCGCACCCACTTGACCCAAAGTGAATTTTTGTCTTTGATAAGCCTCCATTTTCTCTTAGCTATCATTGTCATATTTATGACCTTTAGGGGATTGAAATTCCAAGCCCTCCATGATTCTTGGGAGGTGCAGACATCCTTCCAAGTGACCCTTTAGGGGACTGATTCCAAGCCCTCCATGATTCCTGGGGGTGCATACATCCTTCCAATTGACCCTTTCTTTGTTTCCATGTCCTTTTCTTCCATTTCATAAAATCTCTCTCAGGATTTTATCAATTGATTTAATGATCAAGCAAGGAAATACTAAGTGCGAAACCCAGTATATGTTCTGTGAGCTCAATACTGAAGTTGTTAATTGTAGTTGATTGAGAGCTCCAAATATTTCTTGAATTTCTTCCTGTAAAATAAAATGCACCAGGCTTTTAGAAGAAAGTTTAAGAACTTGTAAAGAATACGTTAACGAACTGAGAGACTCGGAACGATGGCTTCCAACGTCTTCAGGGCAAAGAAAAACACCGCGTAAGTGTCGAAGTTTTGGCAAGCGATCGACAGCTTCTTAAAGCCAAATTATAACATATTCATTAGTAAATTTGAAGGCTTTGAGTAAAATTTGAGAAGAAATTAAAAAAAAACACTGAAATCACATGGGGGCCTAACATATTTAACCTTTTTATTTTTAATAAGATATTTTAATTTATGTAATTAAAAACAACAAAAAAATCTAAATTTTTCATTTTGAGTGATGAATATAAACATATGATAAAGAAACGAACAAGAGACTTAGCCTAACAGAAGAAACAAACTGCCCATACAGATGTGATCCAAAAGAAAAGCTAAAATATTAAATAAACCATTTATATCTAATACTTTTTGGCATTAGCAGAACAGAGTGTGAGAAAACCAATAAGCTAAGCCTTCAAGAATGTTGAATTTGGTACTGAAACCTTAAAGACTTGACTCTGAAGCTTGCTCAATATGCAGAATAATTACCACTCATGGAAAAAGTGCACCTGTGCACCTTCACATATACTAAGCAATTTTATCACAACATTACAGCTGTTGCCTAAATTATAAGCTAAGTAATGACATTCGAATAATTGGAGGATCAAAAGTCAGGTAATACTGCAGCACTAATATCCCCACCTTTAGCACCACAAAATGCCTCCAAAATAACTCAGTGAACAAGTAAAATATGAGTTTTCTCACAGAAATAATGAAAGAATGCTTCGCCATAAATTTCCCTTTTGCAATCTGTTGGAGAGATGATCTTAATGCTAACATCACTTCCCATTACACTCGATAATGAATCATCCATCAGCTTTGAATTGCCTGGAAGAGCATACTGTTGCTTTCTATAAGATGATACTGTAGTTTAAACATTGAATCGAAACAGCATGACATCTCCTTCTTGAACAACATAATCTTTTCCCTCCGACCTCAACTGCAGAGAGTAAAAAACCATTCATAATCACTTTTCGGAATACAGAAAAAATACAAGGCACTTTAGAGCCTATTATTGTCAATCCGTATATGTTCCTGTATGCACGAGCCACATATGCTCACACTCAACAGACAGCGAGAAGATTTGTTTTTCTTTCAGTTAGCTAATTGTAGGCTTTACGCATGACACTGCCAATGTGACTCCATTTGAGGTATAGAAAGATAAAACTAAGTTAATACTGCTCAGCCTCTTGCAAGCCAACCCCACCATTCAAAAGTATACATATATGAAATTACTTAAGCATTGTAAGTAAGAGACATGTTAAACTTCAGTTAGCCAGTTAGGTTCAAGCTAACCCATGTTTTAAACTTCTGTTTCAGGGATCTAATATTCTGAGCAGGTTCAAGTAAAAAGTAAGTCCAGGCAAAGAGCACAAGTCCAACAACCAATGTCGGGAGGAAAAGTATGAATCTTTAAAGGAAGCAAAAGTCATGCCTCGTAAAAGCTGGAACAGAAAAGGTGAAACTTACAAATCCTTTTTCCCTTGCTGCCGCAAGTGAACCAGCAGCAACAAAATCATCATATGACACCTTAAAAGGAAAATGGAGCAAGATGTTATTCAATTGTGCTGATAACATTTAGTATATGGCAAGCATGATTAATATATAAATTAATTGTTAAAAAAAATAAAATATTGATTATACATATTAATCATAACTATAATGCTTTAGCAGCTTTTTGAAAATTCATAACCAGAAGTTTCAACATGCATCCATCTGCGATATTGAGCAGTTGTTTATGGGTGCAGGCTGTTTCAATTTCATTGTACATGGCTGTCAAACTAAAGCTGTTTTTTTAATCCTTTAAGTAAGAAGATATCTTGCAGTTATGAGTGAGACCTGGAGGAAACATAACAGGAAAACATATGTAGCCGCACAGTACATTCTATGAGCACTGAGAAGAAACATCCAGTATTAACCCACGTTTCTATTTAACTCAGTTATCACATGTTTCTAATTCGATGCTTTTAATTTTTCATTTATTTCCATCTGAGTATCATTAGGAAAACGTTTATCAAGTCCCTGGCATGAATATTGTCAGGGATAGGGTGAAAAATAAGATTTCAGTCCACTAATCGTACCTTACTATGCCAGCCTTCTTAATGTTTTTTCTAGTAAAATATATTACTGTAAAAATACATAATAAAGTGAGAACTGAAAAATACAAGAAAAGTTTTAATGCAGTTGACATAAAGGACCTGATTGCTATATTTTGATTAGTAAAAACTTCAATGAAGTAAACTAAAGCAAGAACACTACACAAGAAAATTTGTAGGTCTGCCAGAGAATATTACTCCAACGATAAAATTAATAAAAATTACAAATGATAAAATATAACTCACTAAGTTATTTTATTAATTCACAAAATATGGAACCCTTTCCAAAATGCCATGAATATCCAGCTAACATTGCAAGTCTGCTTCTGTGATAGGTGCTGCATTTAGATAATTCTGATAGAACTCCAAAGATGCATTCAGAACTTTAAAACAAGTGCTTGGACACAAATTAACCATTTAGATTGGAAAGCAGCATTCTCAAGAATCTTAATATGATTACTCAGAACTAAACTGTGATACTTACTGTCTCGGCCCGAATAAAACCTTTCTCAAAGTCAGAGTGTATGACTCCGGCCGCTTGAGGTGCTGTCATTCCTGAATCAGAAAGAAAAAATTTTAGAAAATAATCATCTTAAGATCAAAAAGGATTGTATGGGAATCCATCACACAGGAAGTTTTCAACAACATCAAATGCGCAACTGAACTCTGTGTGCCACATAAAGAATGAAATAAGTTTATGGTCCTCCAGCACACAGCTATCAGCTGAGATACTCAATAACCAAGTTTTCCAAAGAATAACTAGACCATTTACAGGCAATTTATTAAGGCAGACAAAGGCAACCAGCAAGTTAGGCTAACCTGCAAGAATAGTCCAAGCCTTTGTTTCCTGCAGAAACAATTCAGTACCATTCAAAAGTTTATTCAATGTTTTCGATGGTTTGTTCAATATTCTTCCTCACCTTCTCACCAGAAGTGAAGTACGTATGAAGACCTAGAAGGCTATATGTTGCCCTTATGAGGTTCCCAAGAACACTTTCACTGACACCAAGAGATTTCAAATACTCAGTTCTTTCTTCGTGGGGAAGCTCAGTAAGCTCCGATTCAACCTGCAATAGTAAACTTCACCCTATTATTTGCATCATATAAGCACAAAAACCAAAAGCCAGAAGCTTTTTATATAGAAAAAGTAAGTGACAAATCCAAGAAAATGATTTTAAAAAATAACCTGAGCAGAAATTGTGACTAGTCCTGATTGCAAGTCAGATGCAAGTTTCATCACTTCATTGACATGAGGATTTTCTTCAGGTGCAGCTAAGTCAGATTCTGCAACATTTGCCACATATATGACAGGTTTCATTGTTAGCAAGGAAAGATGCTTAATAGAATCCTTTTCAAAATCCAATAATGGAATAGATCGTGCTGGTCTTCCATCCATCAGTGCTGACTGAATACTTTCCAAGGCTTTCTTTTCTGCTTCCTCCTGAAAGAATTACACATATTAATTCGGTAAGACAATGCCTTTTACTTATCCATCTACTTTTCTTTCCAGAATTTCTATCTTTTTATCCATATAAAGACATGGAGACAATGTTGTTGACATCATGTCAGAAGGCCACTCACATACTGAGGTCCCAAGTACCATCTGGATACAGTTTCAAATCATCTTTATCCCCACCAACTGGAAAAAGTCAATACGCCATCCATATTTCAATTTTGAAATACATCTTTTAGTAGTAACCAGTTCAAATTTCTACACAGGTTCCCTGTTTCCATCAGGCTATTCCCAAGCCACTAATGGTGGTCTATCTAAGCCAGCCCATACATTGAACTTGTCACTCTTTGTTTCATAGAGTTGAAGAGTCTCATGATTGCATACCTCCCAAATTGTTAGGTCCTGAGCCCACCATTTTTAAAGAAAAGCTTCTTATCCCTCCAAAACTGAGGGAAATAAAGATTTTAAGTCCTAAGTCCATCATTTTCATCTCCCACCATTTTTATCTTGTGGTACTCTCTTTGACCATCCTATACGTTGCTTCCACATTCAATAGGCAGTACAGCGATGCACATATTTAAATTTAATAAAACATTGCCTTTACCTTCAGTTTGGACTGTGAATCCTTTGCCTTTCCCTTTTTGAGTTTCTCCAATCTTTTCTCAATCTGCATTTCTTGTAAATGATGCAAAATTAGTTTCATTAGCTTCCCTCATAATGGTTTATTTCATCATAGAGGAACTTTTCAAGTTGAAGAAACTTTAATATAAGTTCACTGCACCATGACCTATTAAGATATACGACAAATTTTCTTAAACAATCAATTCATAAAACTTCAGTGCAACAATGAATGTAATAGCCCATAATAATGAAGTCTAGAAAAGTGAAATCAATGGCTCAGAAAGCAATAAGGTTATGAATGAGGAAAATCATGTCTCTCTCTCTCACTCAAACACACACACACTACCATATAAGACAAGTTCAGTCCTCCGTACCTGTTCCAAATCTGAGAAAACAAGCTCCAAGTTGATCACATCAATATCAGATTTGGGATCAATTACTCCATTCACATGGACAATGTCATTATCTTCAAAACAGCGTACAACCTGAAATGACAATCAATCACTAATGCCTAATCAGTGACAGTGTCACTTTATGTCCAGCAATGATATGCAGAAACCTGGTAAAGATATAACAACGATAATGATTGCAACAATCGATTTTATTTGGGACCAGAAAAAAGAAAAGGACAAAGATACAAGGTAATATGAAACTAATGCAATGCTATCATCGAGGCTTACACAACGGTGGAGAATTAATATGTGATTTCTATTTGCTTGTGGTTTCTTGTTACTCTCTCCTGTAGAAATACATCATTTTCTCCTCACCATATTTAACTCATATTGCAAAAGGTTAAGAAAATAGGTGCTTTCTTTTCTTACTTGACTATTATGGGATTCGTTGCTCTTATCTTTCCCGAGGCTAGTCTATCTAATGGATGGAATCGACTAAGATTGGATCCAGTGCAGTTTCTGACTTCGCAGGTCCTTGATGAGCCTATTTCTTTATAACTCTAGCTATCTGATTTTGATTTTCCTGTTTTTCCTCCTATACCCACTTGGTAAACCAAAAGGGCCGGTCCTTAGCCCTCATTGATCAATATCAATAAGAATAGCAATCGTATAGGTATAGGTTAGCGCTTCCTTGCTTGCATCTGAAGTAGCGATTCAAATACAACACATTGTCTGGTAAGAATTATTGTGTACCAAGTCCTATTAAGTAGTGAATTCAAAATTTCACTTTCAATTCTCATTCATGGTATACAGCAAGAGCAACATCACATATGATGCTATTGAATATTTTACTCTCATCATGAAATGAATTCTGATAATAACATTTTACTGACCATATTCAACAATTACTCAGTCATCGCAACAAAAGAGTTGGTCAGCATTAGAAATAAAAGTTCAGGAAAGAAACATGGTTGTTATATCTCTAACTAGTTCCATACTTGCAAGTCTACCCAAATTATAAATAATTCTTGACATGGTATAAAAAGATCAAGAATTATTAGCATACATAATGCAGGAATAATAAACATGTGCAATGTTAATTTGAATTTTGCACAATTTTATTTTTTATTAAAGATATCTTGCTTAACTGAGATGACCACCTTTTTTGTGCCCAAGACACAAGTAATTCAGATGTCCTAGCGCTTAGCGCCTTTGAATTCCATGGACTGCTATGCCAAGCATAACTTAATATATATCAATGCCTGCCTTATGAAGTTTTGGATTTAATGAAACTATTCTGGATCATACTATTATTGATATCACAATTCATGAAAAGAAATTATTTTGTCTGCAACAGAACATAAATATGAGCAAGCACAGACAAAAACCTGAAGAATGGAGTCAACTTGTCGGATATGTGTCAAGAACTTATTACCCAGTCCCTACAAGATTATTCAAAAGAAAAAACATTTATGGAATTAAAAAGAGAAAAGGGAAACTTAGCAAGAAATATCCAAGTTCACTGGTAGAAAAACAAAGTAACATCAGTAAAAGAACTGAAGCAACCTCCCCTTGACTGGCACCCTTAACAAGCCCTGCAATATCCACAAATTCTATGGATGCTGGGACTGCACGTTGAGATTTGCTGAGATCAGAAAGTACATGGAGTCGTGGATCTGGAACTGCAACAATCCCTACATTTGGTTCTATGGTACAAAAGGGGAAATTGGCAGCTTGAGCTTTTCCATTCTCCACCTGCAAGAGTCAGTAACCATATCAATCAATCAAAAGAAAAATGCAATTTAAACGATGGAAGAGTCGTCCAAATTCATGAAACTATATGAATCTAACAGTCTCATTAAAGTAGAGGATTATGGCCATTATTTAGTTGACATACATAAAAGAAGTAAAGGGCAAACTCATAGCAGCGGATAGACGATATGATGGTCAGATCCTGCAGCTAGCAAACATAATGACTAATGCTCGAGGTTGTACTGCCCCTTTATGTTTGCACAAACTCAGCCTTATCAAATGCTACAAGAGGTTCATACGAAACTGATGCCAGGAAAGTATCACCAAATGAAAAACCAAAATCTCCATCTTTCCCAGCAGATAAAATATCAATGACGCACACATTTGCTTTATTGCAATAACAATAGGAGGAGGCAAAGAAAAGAACGTTACAACAGCATTGAAGAGAGTGGATTTGCCAACATTGGGGAGCCCAACGATGCCGGCTTTCAAGCTCATGCTTATCTTGGAAGCCGAGAATGAAAATCTCCTGTTTCTAAAATCCATAACACCTGAGATTTGGGACACACGCGATATCAGTGACGAGCTAGGAACAATGAGGTTGGTGGAAGCTATCCTCATCGCCATTCTATTTTTGTTACTAATATGCTACAAGGGAGATAACTGGCAGCTTATCTCTCGCGCGGACAGGCTGTGGAGGATAGAATCGATAGATGTGTTTGGACTTCACTACCCTCTAAATCTAAAACCTAGGGTGAATATTGTGAGTTGGTTTTATTAAAATAAGTCAATTTATAAATGGTTTCTTTAGCCTAAAATCAATTCATATTTGGCATGAGAAAGACGTTGATTTTATAAACTAATCAACATGAAAAAATATAAAATTTTAAGATATAAGAATAGTCAATACTTCTTATTACCAAAAAAATCATTTAATTAAAATTATTTTAATAAAAAGAATTATATAATGAGATCAAATGGTATAAGACTATAATACTAAAATAAATGTAATTTAATCTTCTAATGATAAAAATTAATTTTGTATTAGTACTAGAAAATGTTAAGTAAATAAGAATATCATAAATACATTTTCTACTTTTATCGAAAATTTAATAAAAATTAGTTGAAGAAACTGATTGAATTATTTAATCACAAACAACAACAACAAATAGTATCTTCAATATTTGAACCCTTTTGTTAACTAAACCTAACTTATTTGTAAAAAAAAGTACTAAAAATCAAAATAAAATAAGTTTTGTGATTTGCTTTTATTTGTCTGAGTAGGATTGAAACTAAAAATAAAATAAAATGTCTTACTTTTAATCTTAAAAATATATTATATTTCTATTAAAATTAAGAAAATTACTTTAAATATATTGAATTATAAATAAAAATAAATATATCAAAGCTTCCATTTTTTAACACTGGATGGAAGATACATATTTGTGCTGGATCGAAAAAAAAAGCATATTAGATTTGGTTAAACGGTAGATTTCAAAAACTTTTTTTGAAATCAAAACGCAACAGAATCATAATAACCATATCAACATATTTAATCTATACATAATACGGTATTAGAAAAATAAATATCATAAGAACAAGATCAAAATATTACCGACTCCTTTGCTATTGTATTCTCTTCTCTTTGTTGTATCATCAACTAATCCAATCTACCTTTTATTCTCCTCGGATAACAAAGTTAACAAGATCCTTTGGTGGAAAAGGAGAAAAAATATTGAAAAGGTTTTCCTTAGTTATTGAAAGAACTAAAATGAGACTCTTCTCATTACCAATTTCAGCAAAGGAAGAAGGAGAGGCCACTTTTGCACCATCTCATTCTCTTAATCAAAAATGAAAGAGAGAGCCATAAATGAGACATTCATATTTGTTGAATATGGCTAGATGAAAAGAAAAAAAATGATACTCTTACTTTTGGTTGCAAGATGAAAGAAGGGAGAGAGAGAGCATCAAATGCATTTACTCCTTTAATCAAAAGAATGCTAAAATGTTAATATATTTTTCTATATGCCAACATTAAACGACATCATTAAACCATTTAATGGGGACACCATTAAACCATTTAATGATGATGAAGCATGATAAAACTCATATTATATTTAGCAATTCAATGCTAAATGTGCAGCTGCCCATTTAGATGTAGTTTTCGATTTTTGCCCTTCTTTTTTGTCTTTACAAATCTTATTTTAATTTAGTTAATCTAATTAATTAAATTAAACCAAAATTGTAGCATCCCACTCCCGCAAGACCCGAACCCGATATCAATGGTGATATCCAAGCCCGTGCCTCACGAGGGTGGTATGCTAAAGCAGTCAAAACAGTTCAAATACTGAGTATGACATTTTTTTTAAAACAATCACATGCGCGGAATTTGGGCCCGCTCTAATCCGAAGACATTTTCAATCATAATACGATTTTAGTCCTAAAAGACATTCAACAGTATTTAAACCATCGCATGCACAAAAATTCATAATCAAATTGGGCCCAATGTTATTCCTGAACACTTTCAGTAATCACATTACAAATACAACATTTATCAATTGGGGACCCTCTGAAATAACAGTATTATTCTGCGGAAAATACAATTTTACATAGGAACAGAATGACACTAATGCAGACGTGAACTGATCCCGACCTCAGTCTCTGACTGGCATGAAAAAGGCATACTCCCGTTTGTTTAACGGGGTACTCTTCGATTTCCTGAAAAATAGTTGCAATTTTGTGTGAGTTTGCGAACTCAATGAGAAACCATCATCGATAGTTCACTCAACTCATGTATAATCAAACAATTCATATCTTACTACACCGTAGTATATTCAGAACTAACACATAGTTATTTTCGCACAAGTATGAGGCATTTCGCCTTTCACCCAATCCAATATTAAACCAAATACAGATGCATTACTTATGTACCGCATTTCCATGTATTACTTTGCTATGACCAATTTACAAATTTCAATACCCACGCATTCAGAAGTAGTACATTCAGTAGTATCACATAGCAGTTGTCACTCAAGTATGAGGCATTAACCTCATTCTCAATTCACAATTCAATCAGATGCATAATACATGACATTTTCCCATTTTATTTCATTGTTGTGACCATGCGCCTGATCTGTCCCAGTGACGGGCACATTAACGATGAGCCTGTAGCTCTGAATACGTTGGGCTTGAAAGGCCCTGATACGGTGAGCCAATGGCTCTGAAATACATTGGGCTTGAATGCCCTGATACGGTGAGCCAATGGCTCTGAATTACGTTGGGCTTGAGGCCCTGATGCGTTGAGCTTTAAGCTCTAAAATACGTTGATTGCCCCGGTCACAACTGTCTTTATCTGATCATGCCTTTATGCATGAAATGCATATGTATCAATTTTCAATAGTTGTATCCCAACATAATGCCATATGTCTCAAATCGCATTAAAAACCAAATAGTTATGATTCACACACAATTGACACTTCGATATCAAGTTCCAGATATTTCGGACACCCATGGTCCGAAATCAATCAAAATCAAACATATAAACCCTCCATTATCTCCACATGGCATAAGCACATAATTTCAAACACATAAAGATTGAGGAACCAACTAGGTTACTCACCTGTACTTCCGAGCTACTGCCTGGAAGTCCCAGCACTGTCCGTGGAATGTTGTTCCAACGGTGCCTCTAGAACAGTCAAAAGATCATTCATTACTAAATGCTTAATCAGAAAGATTCAATGATGCACATGTCTTAAGTAAAAGATGTACGATGCATGTTCATGA
>JAOSBK010000005.1:29615643-29626402 GCA_027568895.1 Erythroxylum shatona | reverse complement strand
TACCATATCATGTATGGATTGGCATGTTGATTTGGATTTGTTGCTTCCGCTGCAAGTAATGATTTCTTAAAAGTTTTAAAATCTACCGTTTTTCCAAACAAAGCATGTTTTCTTTTTCCGATCCAACAGGTTGGCCTACAACTTAGGTAGTGGGACTAGCAGCAATGCTTATTTCCATTCTCTCCTCTGAACAACATCACCAATCCTAGAGTCAAACTATATTTGGCATTAATAAAGAAGACAGTTGAGTTTCTTCAAAAGGAAACATAAAACATGGGTTATTACAAAGGGAATGTCAAACCTTACCAAATAATAAGAAAAACCACCACAATCACCTAGAATACATAATGATAGGCTTTGTGTTTGAATTTTACATGTGCACTAACATAAAGATGTCAAGTTTCTATCTAGTTAAATTGAGGATGAAGCAACAGTACACAACCCAGGAGAAAACCAATTAAGAAGCCTCCTTTGTGAGCAAAGTAACTTAAATTAGTGCTTTGAGAAACCATCTTAAATTATGTAATAGAAATTACTTCAAGGAACAAAGTATGTCTAAAAACACTCACTTGAACATCATCATCAATTATAATCAAAGTCCAATATGAGAAAAAACATGAAAAAATTACGGACCCTTAATGTCATGCCAAAAGTATAGATTATGACCTGTTAAAGAAAAGAACAAAACATCTTTTGTAGATGGTGAATGTGCATTAATTAGTTAACAATTTGTACGCTTGCTTTATTGCCTAACTTGTTATGACTTTTGGCCCTTTTCATAATTGCTTTTAAACGAAAGAATGCAACAGCCAAAAAGCGATAGCCTAAACATAATTTTCAAGTATGGATTTTGATCATTTAAGAAGTGGAAGAGATGATGTGATTGCAATTACGGGATGAATGGGGTTAATTATTGATAAATTCATGAATTTTATGAGATATTTTATTTTTTATCACAACTTCATCAAGCTACTAAACTATTAATTAGATCAATAAATATAAGAAAAGTTGAGAAAGAAATTTTTGCTTTACATCCTAGATGGTCTGAGTTCCTTTTAAAACAAGAGTATTATTCTCATCATCAATAATTCTTAAAGTAAGTCATAACTTATTATAATTACAAATGGCAATTTAAAATCTTATCTGTAGGCCATCCCTCTTACATTGCAAAGAATATCAATTATGCATTGGCTAGCCTAAACTACTACTAAGAGTATAAATGTATGATTAAAAAATCATATGAATAAAAATTTCCCATATTTTTTTCTTTATAATAAATGTGATTCCTAAATCCAGCCTAAACCTAGCCAGTAACGGCAGACAAAAGTGACAATACATAAATGGA
The DNA here is from genome assembly GCA_027568895.1 of Erythroxylum shatona. Lineage (NCBI taxonomy): Eukaryota > Viridiplantae > Streptophyta > Magnoliopsida > Malpighiales > Erythroxylaceae > Erythroxylum > Erythroxylum shatona. Next base: position 29,625,057 of record JAOSBK010000005.1, on the reverse strand, counting down.
AATGTGTAAATAGGTATCAGATGATGAGAAAAGAATATATACCTTAGATCAAAGTTATGATATGAGCTTTCACAAAGATGATGTCGTAATATAATAAGTAATTAATTTATCCTATATTAATAGTCAGAACAAAAAAGAAACTATGTTGTAGAATAGTTCTAAGTAGTACCTTATGCACTAGCAGATAATAATTGAGTATTTGAGTAATAAACCATGTAATATCTTAGCTATATGAGTCTATACTAAAGAAGGAGATAATGTAGTAAAGTAATCAAATGTTCAAATAAGTCTGATATGTACCTTTGGAAAACATAATCAAATTGCTTTGCAGATAAAAAGAAATAAGTCTAACTACAACAATCTCATTCATCTGCCAAGGGACATATTTTATATAGTTGGGTTCACAAGGAGAGGGCTCTTTGGTTCCCATTCTAACATGAAGAAAAATGTATAAAAAAAAACAAGTTTGACTACAATATTGGTATTCTGTTGTTTCTAAAAATAAAAACTTCTAATATGATTATTAAGCTCAACAACTCTGAGTTATAATTGGATAATTTTTAATAAGCTTATCATAATTAAATTAAATAATTAATTATTTAAATTTGCAAATGTATAATATATTTACAGGACTTATGATCACATTTAATAACCCTTTCTTTTGCACATTTATTTGTAATTTGGAAACTCAATTGACAATTGTTTGATAAAACAACATATCAACAAGCTTATATATACCACAAAAATGACATACAATGTTATGTGAGTGATGATGATGCATAAGTGGACTGCTTGGACCTTTGTGTGTATATACATAATGAGGTATCTTACTTTGATTACATTGGTACTGCTGTCGCTTGCAACCAAATATAAAAGAAATCAGTTACGTTAATACAAATTAATGTAGTAGTGGTAGGTGGATATCGTTCCCATGAGGAATTTTTAACAGTAAAGGTTAGCGATGTTTGAAACTAAAAGAAAGTAACAAAAGGGGGGTTGGTTTTGATTCATGAAAATATAAGAAAAAGTATAAGAAAAATCTTAAATAAAAAGAAATAATTGAATCTGAAAAATTAAGAGACAAACCTTGGTTTCGGGTCACTGATGTTATCGCGCTAAAATGGATCCTCGATATAAAATTTCAATCATTAATAAACATACATTGGGGATTTTTTTCTTAAGAGTAATAATTAGAAACATGTATCCTAGCATTCTTATTAAACAACAACTTAGATACGATCATAGGTTAAATTGAATAATAGCTTTACGAACCAAGAACCAATGAACAAGTGAAATATATGCACGACATGCAATCAATCAAGTGAATATCTCCTTAGAATTTTTCGACTCTAACGTAGAGAAGACAATCCTAATTGCTACTTGTGATTAGCGAAACTTAACGTCATATTTCGTTAATCTAGCAGTTAAACACATTAATCCCTAGTTGCGCACCTAGAAACCAACAGATTCAATTAGAAAGAGTAGATCAGAAGATATTCAATGTTTGTTAACAACGTAAACTTTATTGAAAACATCTCACACATACTAGCATGATACCACGGATCCCTTCAACTAAGACAATATATTTAGCTACTCATGCTAGAATTGAAAAAAAAAAGAAATAACAAAGCGTAAAGTCTCCATCCCTGGTCCTTATTGAAAAAAACAAAAATACTAAAGGATAAAGTGCAAAAAACGTAAAATGACTGAAAAGAAAACAACAGAAACAAAAACCTATCCTAAACCTAGACTCCCAGTGCGTGAACCACCATCTCTCTCTTTTATGCTTATTTTTCCCCTTATCTTTCCTCGATTCTCTTCCAATACTGTATCCCCCAAATTTAGGTAGTCAATCCCCTTGAAATATGGCAATATAATCTTCAAAGATTGTGAGAATCTCGATTTTGACTTTTGAAAAGTGATCTGAAGATTTATTCCGTCCTTAGGCGTGCCCACGCTTAGTCACATAATTGCTGTCAAATTAGGAATTTCAGATTTTCTTCATTTTTTACATCTTTTTGACTCAATTTCATCTCGAAAGTGTTGAAAATCATCTGTAAACAATTATAAGATAATTTCATTAATTTCTAATAATAATTTCCACATATTAAAGATAATTAAGTATAAAATAAGTGCAAATTGATGACTTAACAAATTCCCCCATACCAAACCTTTGCTCGCCCTCGAGCAAACATGTCAAACCACTATACTCAGTCAATTCATCCTTCATAAGATCAAGTGCACACAATCCATTAACTTAGACCAAAGAGACTTAAGTTGCAACACATATCATAATCGCTTTTCATCAATGCAAATAAACGCAGTCAAAATAAAACATCTTTGTTCAAAAGCAAACATGAAATCAAAATGAATTTTTCTCACGAATTTCGCTCTTACACTCAAGTGTTTGAGGGTAAAGTGTTACACTCAAATCTCACTCTAACATGTTGCACTACCATAGGCTTGCAATTTCACCAATTATCATTTATTCAGATGACATGAGCTAAAAAATCATAAGGACTTTATTCAGGGTTGTAATGGGGCTAGGTTCATGGGTGAGGTAAAAACATGGCAAAGGGTTAATCACAAGCATTCAAAAAGCATCAAGTAAAAAGGGATATGCAACTAAAATTCTGAGATGAACATGAATGAACTACAACTACTCATTACTAACCAGTACCACTATACTTTATTCTTTTTCTTTCTTTCTTTTTTTTTTTTCTGATTTTTTCTTTTTTTCTTTTTCTTTTCTTTTCTTTTTTTCTTTTTTTTCTTTTTTTGGGAAAACAATAAAAACAAGAGAAAATAACAACATATGAGTTAAAGTACCTATAAAAATATCTCATAATACAATATAACATAAAAGTCCCAAATTACTCAATGCTTCATTCAACTTGTGATAGGGTAAGGCTAATGGGGTTTTTGGGTTTTAAAATAAGGCGATTGATTGAAAAACAAGGATAAAGGCTCAAAAATGTTTGTAAAGGGAAAATAAATAGGTGGGTCAATTTTAAGCTAAGGTTGTAAAAACAAAGAAGGCCTTAATCATTTCTATATCCTATGTGATCAAACAAATTCAAACTAGTTCCATGCAAGTTCTGAAGGCAACATGAATAGAGGAGCATCATACAATTCAAAGAATTAGCATGACATAAAAGTGATTTCATTTAGGCTCAAACTTAGCTCACAGGTTTAATTTAAGAATTCACCTTAATTTCACAATTTACCTCATCACTCACATATCAAAATTTTGACTAAGCCTATAAGATCAATTAGTACAATCAATCAACATGCTTCACCTTAAAACTCACTTAGCCCAATTTAATGTCATGCATATACCCAATCTCATCCAAACTACTATGACAAAGCTTCATGGCTTAACATGCACAATCACACGTAAAATTCAATAAACCACACAACAAAACCGAAAATATTCACACAAAAATTTCAATTCGTTCCCCCACACCTAAACCAACATTGTCTTCAATGTTAAAGAAGCATAAAGATAAAGAAAAAGGTTAAAGAAAGCTTCTCTATTGTGGAAGTGTCAAGATCAAGGTGTTGGCGGATGTGGCGCAAGGTGGTTCAATGTTGTGGAAAGGTGGCGAAACATCAGCAGCAAAATGGATGGGCGTGGCAAGTCCACAAGATTCACTTTTCTTCTTGGGCATTGTGCTAATGTCGTGGAAGACAACTTGCAAAAGAAGAAGACAATAATCCAAATTCGAAAAGCACAAGTTAGGGTGGATGGGTGAGTTGGCAATGAAGATTATGAGTGACGTGGGTGAATGGTGTTGGAATTTGAGATATGAAGGAGAAATTCAATGAAATCAGAAGGGAAACTAAGGGGAAGAAATAAGAGAGGTGGTGGTAAAGTCAAAATTTTGTTTTTTTAAATTTTTTAAAAAGAAAAGATGAAAAATAAAAAGAACATAAATTAAAATGTGAATTTAAATTCCTAATTAAGGAAACAAACATAATGAAATGAAAATAAAAGCTGCTGAAAATAAATAACATAAACAAACCTGAAAAAGTTACGGGTTACCTCGAATGTGCTTCTTGAAGGTCATTAGCTGGACATGTTTTGGTACTTACTTGGTTAGAAATAGGTTCGAGGGACCAACTCTATTTCTTCCACTCGCTCGACTGAAAAATGTTCATAATACGGCTTAAGGCGATGGCCGTTAACTTTAAATACCATAGAGGTATCTAAACTCTGAATTTCTACCGCACCATGTGAAAAAATGTTAATAACAATAAACGGTCCATCCAAGCCAACGAGATCGTAATTTTCCTAGAAATAACTTAAGCTTTGAATGATAAAGAAGAACTTTTTGTCCGATGGAAAATTTTTTCCTAGAAATCATTTTATCATGAAAAGTCTTAGTTTTTTCCTTGTAAATTTTCGCATTGTCATATGCCTCATAACGAATCTCCTCTAATTCTTGCAGTTACAACTTTCTACTGTTACTAACCTCCATTTGATCCATATTCAACTGTTTCATAGCCCAATAAGCTCTATGCTCAATTTTCATAGGTAAATGATAAGGCTTACCGAAAACTAACCTTTAAGGCGATATGCTGATAGGAGTTTTGTACGCAGTTCGGTATGCCCACAAAGCATCATCCAATCGTAGACTCCAATCCTTTCGGTTCTGATTCACTACTTTTTCTAGTATGGACTTGATTTCTCTATTGGATACCTCAGCTTGCCCACTTGTCTACGAATGGTAGGCGATAGAGACTCGGTGTGTGATACCACATCTTTTCATCAATGCTTCAAAAATCTTGTTGCAAAAATGGGTTCCTCGACCGCTAATGATAGCTCGAGGCATTCCGAACCTGAAAAAATACTTGATTTAACAAAATCAACAACAGTTTTAGCATCGTCATATATAGTAGCCTTATCTTCAACCCATTTCGAAGCGTAATCTACTACCAACAAAATGTAATTCTTACTGAAAGAAAAAGGGAAAGGACCCATAAAATCTATTCCCCAAACATAAAAAATCTCACATACCAGAATGCTCGTAAGTGGCATTTGACGCCTCGACCCCAAGTTACCTGTTCTTTAACAACGATCATAAGACTTGCAAAACATATAAGAGTCATAAAATAAATTAGGTCAAAACAGTCCACATTCTAAAATTTTGCGAGCGGTTCTTTTAAGACCAAAGTGTCCCCCACACACAGATGAACGACAAAAATGTAAAATATATGGAATTTCATCATCTGTGATGCATCTCCTAACAATCTGATCAGAACAAAATTTCCAAACGTGAGGCTCATCCCAAACATAATATTTAGCCTCTTGCTTGATTTTATCTCTCTTAACTTTAGATAGATCACTAGGTAAAGACTTAGTTACTAAAAAGTTCACTATGTCCGCATACCAAGGAATTACCTGTTGAATTACGAAAAGGCTCTCATCCAGAAACTTGTCGTGAAGAATATCAAGTGTGGTACTCGATGTGATCTTGCTTAAGTGATCGGCCACTAGATTTTTTTCTCCTTTCTTGTCACGAATTTCCACATCAAATTCTTGGATCAATAATATCCATCGAATTAATCTTAGCTTGGCTTCTTTCTTGTTTACCAAATACTTCAGAGCTGCATGGTTAGAGTAGATGATCACCTTTGTCCCCAAGAGGTATGACCGAAACTTTTCCAACCCAAAAGTGACCGCTAAAAACTCCTTCTTCGTTGTAGAATAATTTGTTTGGGCATCATTAAGTGTTATAGAAGCATAATAAATAACATGAAGTATCTTATCCACTTTTTGGCCCAAAATGACACCAACTGCATAATCTGAAGCATCGCTCATCAACTCGAAATCAAATTTCACATCTTTTTGAAGCAATCTACACATGGGTTACGATATTTTGGAGAAATCCTTGATAAATCATCGATAAAATCCTACATGAATAATAAAAGAACGGACTTCCCACATATTCACAGGGTAAGATAAATATCGAATAACATCTATCTTAACCCTATCGACTTCAATTTCTTTTGACGAAACAGTATGGCCCAAAATAATCCCTTGATTAACCATGAAATGACACTTTTCATAATTTAAAACCAAATTAGTTTCAATGCAATGTTTTAGTACTTTTCAAGGTTGACAATGCATGTTTCAAAAGACTCCCCATATACCGTGAAATCATCCATAAAAATTCCCATGCAATTTTCCACAAGATTGGAGAAAATACTTACCATACAACGTTGAAAAGTTGTGGGTGTGTTGCACAATCCAAATGGCATTCTTCGGTAAACAAAGGTACCCAATGGACATGTGAAGGTTGTCTTCTCCTGGTCCTTAGGTGCCACCAAAATCTGATGATATCCTGAATAGCCATCTAAACAGCAATAGTGAGATTTACCTGCAAGTCTTTCAAGCATCTGATCAATAAATGGAAGCAAAAAATGATCTTTTCTAGTAATTGAATTAAGCTTCCTATAATCTATGCATACCCTCTAACCATTTTAGACACGAGTCGGGATTAACTCAACATTGCTATTTTCAATTACAGTTACACCAGTTTTCTTTGGAGCTACCTGGACTGGAGTTACCCACTTACTATCTGAAATCGGATAAATGATGCCCGCGTCAAGAAGTTTCAAAATCTCTTTCTTCACTACTTCCATTATGGGTGGGTTTAGATGATGTTGTGGTTGCCTCACCTCCTTCGCTTCATCTTCCATCAAAATTCGATGCATTCAGATAGTGGGACTAATACCTTTAAAGTCAGCCACCGTCCAACCGAAAGCTTCTTTATTCTCCTTCAAAACATTAAAAAGCTAGTTTTCCTACACATCCGAAAGTTGATTAGAAATAATAAGATGCAATGTATCTTTTTCACCTAAAAAGATGTATTTTAGATGACTAGGTAAGCTCTTTAATTCAAGTGTTGGTAGGCTGTGAATGATGGCAACAATTTATCCACCCTCTTGGACGTTTTCACGGACGTGAGCTGATGAAGGGGCTCGGTTGTCTCCATGCAAGATGACGCCTCATGGGTTGCAGCTGGTGGTTCACTAGCTAACGTCAATTCTTCCCCATCTTGTCAATGAGATGTGTTTTCCAATTGTCCATTAAAGAATAACGACTCTTCATCTCCTTGTGAAATTAACGTCTTCTCCCCTTGTTCACTACATAACGCAGGTTCCTCACTTCCTTGCCACTTTAACGCCTTTTCCATCATTTCAACATCATCTTTGGCTTCCAAAATCCAATTCTCCTACATCCACGTATCAATAAAATCTACAGAAACAATAGATTGTTCATCATCTGGGATTTTCATGGTATTATAAATGTTGAACTTAATCAAGTCACCATCAAATTCCATAGTTAAAGATCCATCATTAACATTTATTTTGGTTCTAGTCGTTTTCAAAAATGGCCTTTCGAATAAGATCGGAGTGGAGGAAGATGCGTCATCGATGCCCATCTACAAAATGTAAAAATTTGCCAAAAAAAGCATGTTTCCTACTTGAACCAATATGTCTTTTAACACACCTTTCGGATAAGCATTTGAGCGATTTGCTAATTGAATCATTACGTTAGTTTCTTTAAGAGGTCCAGCATTTAAAGATTTATACACATCATATGGCATAACATTTATGGACGCACCTAAATCTAACATAGCTCTTTCAATCCGCAAATTACCAATTTGGCACGGGATAGTAAACATACCTGGATCTTGACATTTCTGTGGAAGCTTTTTCTTTTTGCAAAATTACTAAAACATTTTTTCCCAATTGGAATTTCTCATTGAATTTTAGTTTCCTCTTTGACGTACAAAGCTCCTTAAGGAATTTAACATATCGTGGAATCTGTTTAATTGCATCAAAGAGAGGGATATTTACCTAAAATTTTCGAAAAGTCTCCAAAATTTCTTTCTTTAGATCTTCCTTCTTTACTTTTACAAATCGACTCGGAAAAGGAGGTGGAAGCACCTTGTTTTGTGCCACTTTTTGCGTCAAATCAGGTTGGGAATATGCTGTGTGTGTGATTTCTTCCTCTACTTCTCTTTTGGAATTTTTCTGAAGCGGTTCCTGTAGTTCCTTACCACTTCGCAATATGATAGCCTTCGCATTTTGTCTAAGATTAATCTTTGGTTGAGCTGGAAAATTTCCAGAATTTTGTGCTTCCATTTGATTAATGGCAGCTGCAATTTGACTTAGCTGGTTTTTGAAATTCCTTTATTGATTTTCCAAATTTTGGATACTTGCTTTAGTATTCCGCTAAAACGTCAAAGTGTTAGTGGTCAAAGTTTGCACTATATCTTCCAAAGAAGACTTACCTTCGACATTTGATGTTATATTTGGATTTTGTCGCAGAACCTATTGTTGTTTATACTGTTGAAAATTTGTGGTCGCTTGTTGTTCTTGAGGATTCCCATATCGCAAATTTAGGTGATCACGCCACCGCGGGTTGTAGGTGTTAGAAAATGGATCATACTTCCTTTGACTCAGCATAGCAAATCCTCCCACGGCATTCACCTGCTCTGCATTTTCTTCCTGCAAAATCGGACATAAATCAATAGAATGTCCTAACATTGAACATATACCACATACCTTTGCTTCTTCTTTCTTCGTGACCGCCAATTGTCGCATCAAAGAAGTGAGGTCATCCAATCTCTTTTCCAACGAGGTTGCACTAACTTTATTCACGCCCTTTGACCCATGTCCAGTACAGATTCTGAACTATTGCATGTTGGAGGCCATGTTCGCGATCAATTCTCTTGCGACCGCTGGCATTTTATCAACTAAAGCACCACTGCTTGCAACGTCTATCATGCTCCTATCCAAAAGCAAGAGCCCTTCATAGAAATATTGAATCAATAACTGTTCGGCTATCTAGTGGTGTGGACAGTTAGCACAGAGTTTCTTAAATCTCTCCTAATACTTATAGAGTGTTTCTCTTGTGTGTTGACGAATTTCGCAAATCTCCTTTCGAAGATTAGCTGCTCCCGATGCTGGAAAATACTTTTCAAAAAAAAATCCTCTTCATTTTAGCCCACATTTGTACGTTTTCTCCAGCTGAATAGTATAGCCAATCTTGCTCGTCATCTTTAAGGGAAAATGAGAAGGCTCTAAGCTTAACCTGCTCTTCTGTCACATTCGTCGATTTCATTCCCATATAAACTACGTCAAATTCTTTCAAGTGCTTGTATGGATCTTCTCCCAGTAAACCCCAGAAAATAGGTAATAAATGAATCAGCCCATATTTTAATTCAAAAGTATTGTTATCACCTAAATTTGGGAAGTTGATGCAGTGTGGCTGTTGCGCATCCGTTGGTGTTGTAGATGTTTTTGTATATGTATTGTGTTGTAGATGTTTTTGTACTTTGAGAAAATGGATGAGAAAAGAATTATTTGGTTTTGATGATTTTGATAATTGTGTAGATT
>JAOSBK010000005.1:29594453-29611286 GCA_027568895.1 Erythroxylum shatona | reverse complement strand
AAACATATTCAAGGAGAGGTACCTTGGTGTATGTTATTTGCGGACGATATTGTCCTAGTGGATGAGACCAAGGAAGGGGTCAATGCCAAGTTAGACTGCTGGAGAGATGTGTTAGAAATGAAAGGTTTTAAGATGAGCAGGTCTAAGATGGAGTATTTAGAATGTAACTATTCAGGAACACAAGTGACGCATGAGGTGGCAGTTGTAATTGGTACCGACATCATACCACAGAAGACGAGTTTTAAGTATCTCAGGTCTGTCATTCAGAGTGATGGTAATATCGATGCTGATATTGTACATAATATTAGATCAGGCTGGACCAAATGGTGACGTGCATCAGGGGTTTTATGTGACAAGAAGATTCCTTTAAAACTTAAAGGGAAGTTTTATAAAACAGTGATTCGTCCAACCATGTTATATAGGGCTGAGTGTTGGCCTACCAAATGTAGGCATATAAGACAATTGTTGGTAGCAAAAATGAGTATGCTTAGGTGGATGTGTGGCTTTTTCAGGAGACATAAGGTTAGGAATCGAGTGGTGAGAGAGAGACTACGGGTAGCCAGCTTTGCCGACAAGTTGAGAGAGACTAGACTTAGGTGGTATAAGCATGTGCGGAGGAGGCCCTCCGACGCTCCGGTACAGAGCTATGAGGGTATAACACTTAGTGACTATAAGAGGAGGAGAGGGAGGCCATACAAGAACTGACAGGAAGTGATCAAGGTGGATATCTTAGAGTTGGCCCTTAATGAGGTAGTTGCTCAAAATAGAAAAGTTTGTCATGATCAGATAAGGGTAAAGGATTAACTGTTCCAGCTACCCAATCCCCTTACTTAGTGAGTGACAAAGAGGGATGGACTTTGCATACTATTAGGTTCTCGTCGATCTGACCTCCTTCAATTATTCCCCACATTTTTTTAATAAATTGTTTATGTATATTGCATCATTCTTACATTGTCTCATTTGCATATGGGTCCACTGGAAATAGCCTCTCTACTATGTAGGGGTAAGGCTACGTACTATCAGACCTTCCCAGATCCTGCTTCATTGCGGGATTTCAAACTAGGTGATGATGATGATGATGATGATATGATCATCATCATTGTCGTTATCATTATCGTCATCATCATCATCATTTATCTTTTTATTGCAAGGATGGATGTGTCTAATATTCATCAAATTCAAAACTCTATAATTCATTTTATTTGGGTTATACCAATTCTAACCTTTTTCATTTTTTGTGTTTTATTGTTATTTTATCTTATTGTGTTGTAATTATGTACATTGAGGACAATGTACAATTTTAATTATATGGAACAGATTTCTTAAATTTTGTAAATCTTTTTTATTAAATATTTTTTATTGATATCCTGAATTAGATAAAAATATGTCCAAAATACTTTAGATCATTATTGATTATTGAATTGAATAAATATGCAAAAGGATGAAAGTTATAATAAACTTGCTTTTACAATTTATATTTTAGTAATTATTAAAATAATCAATTTGAATAAAAATTGCATATTATTTACAAATAAGAGTATTTTTTGTGAGCTTTTGAGCCTAAGAGTTGTTGATTTAAGCTCTTTCATTCTTTTATTTATGTTATCATGCGTAGTTGGATAATTTTATAAACTTGCTTTTATTATTTATATTGAGATCACATTTGTTTCATTAGAAGCATTAAAATGATAAAGGCACCTAGATTTAACCTTCATTTAGCCTATATTCTTATTTATTATCCAACCATATTTTATCCCTTAGGAATAACCAATTTTGAGACTTACCCTTTTCAGTGATTATAACCACATTATTCGCCTTTACTTTATTTTCTTAAAGCCTTTTTATTATTTTTGACCATTAAGGTTATTTACAATTATTTGATTGCTTGAAACTTAAAATTTGGAAAGGTCTAATATTTCTTAATTTATTGGTACATGATAAATGCTTAAAAAATGTGCAGCGAACACAATAAGTGAAAAAAAAAGAAAAAAAAAGTGCTAAGATTATGATACCAATGGAATTATGGTATGAAGGGCTTGTATTATGAACAACAATATTGCATGCTATTTTGTTTATCAAGATGTTTTATTATCCTTATTATAGCCTAACCTAAGCATCATTAAAGTCTTGTATTAAGACCTTTTGATTTTTGCTTCTAGTTTACGTATAAATGGTGGAGATGTGATCTTATTGCAAGTTTTTAGTTAAGATTCCATTTTTGCATTAATTTGAGAGTTCTTGCATTTTTGCCCTAACCATTTTGAGTACATTGAGTGAATTCTTGGTGAGGGTGTAAAAATTTATGCTTTCAATTTTAAAAAGATTATCTACGTGATTTCTATTAATATTGACTTATGAAGTTTGGTTCCATAATGACCTAAATCTTAATGTATGTCAATTTGATTAATACAATATGACGATTTAGAGTGTGGATTGATAAGCTGAGGTTAATAAGGCCTAAATGTTGGTAAGTTTGATGAGTTAGATTATGATTTGCTTGAGGCCAAGAAAATGCTTAAGTATGGCAATATTTGATAAATGATTAATTGAATATATTTATATACCCATATTTAGTGTGTTTTGCTTGTTATTTAAGAGTTTTTATAGTATTTTGGGTACTTAATTTGCTTCAAGAGTGCTTTTAGGTGATAATTACTTTCATAGACGAAAAGGAGATGTATTCAAGTGAAATTGCAACATGGAATGGAATAATTGGAGCAATTATGGACTTACACATATAATATTTAATAATATTTCATTGATATAACTAATGAATCACATAATATTTGACAAGGTATATAATTTTTCATCTTTCTAAGTATGATGTTTGAACCTCCAACATCAAATACATTAATGACTATGTATTCAAAGTACAGTCACTTTTGATACTCAAATGTTATATAAGAAGATTTCACATAATCTCTTATGAATGTAAATTTTTACGCGTTTTGTTAGTGTTACTGATAAAGTATAAATGAAGATAATTTTTTTATATTGAGTTGTGTAATTTTAAAAAGTTTAAATAAAATAAAATTTTAAAAATTTAATACTAAAATAAATTACAGCTTTTAATTTATTAAATTTTTTTGGCATTCAAACATCCATATCCATTTGATGCAGGCAACTAAAATCTCGCCCATCAAAAGTTTACTGGCCATTAAAGCTTAAGTAATCATGTTTTCTTCAATTGTATGACGTAACATACATGAAAAGAAGGCTTTCCTTATGGCATCCATTTCATATAGATACCGAAGTATCAAACAGTCAAATAGTTATGTATTGAAATTAGTTTCAAAAATAGTTGTTAGTATGTATCATTGTACATATATAATTAAGTACAATGATACACGTACTCAATTATGCACATATGTGTACACAGAATATGTACAATGCATGCTCATGACAATCTTGGGTTCCTTATCATTATTTTTGTCACAATATTCATTCATATATCAATACTCAATTGATCAATCTAGATTTGTCTAAAAACATACTTTCAAGTCCACTTTGCATGATTATTCTCATCAGGAAAGTGAAGTAATTTGATAACACTTCCTTCTATAAAAATGTTCTCCAATGTATTAAGTTTCTACTGATACCAAGATCATACAATTTGATTTAGTATTCTAGAAGTTATACTCAATATACTACAAATTGGGTACACTTGAAATTTTGGCTAATGTATGATCATGCACTCAAAGTTGTACAACTCATATCTCTCAATTACAATATCCAAAAATTACAAACTTTATAATAATTGAAAATTAAGAGAATAAGCTACAACTTTTTTGAAGACAACTTTGTCTGATTCAACCTATATCAATACATTTTATTCGATAATAATAGGATATGATTTCTGTCAAGGGTTGTGCTATAGCCTAAGCCAAAACTCAATTTCAAGCTAAATTTCAAGACCCTTATGGACAGAATTCAAATTCAATTTCTTCTTAAAAATTGTGTCCAAATGTCTCTAGTTAAATTTAAATCAATAATCATCTCATTTGAAAATCTACAGATCAAAATATAGACAAAAATACCAAAGCATGTTCAGTAAAATATTCCAGTTATCAAATTCCAGAACACCTTAATATTTTCATCCTAATTCATCATCATCAATCTTTCCCAATGGATTCAGATGTTCATAAATTTTGGTCGAGATAAAGCAAATTTTGAAGTCTAATGTCATTTGGATCTCAGGAGAAGAAGTTATAATAAAAAGAACAAAGGATGTTCAGAGAAAACACTACAACTAACATATTCTAGCAATTCTTCTTCACCAATATCATATGCACTTCATTCCAATTAAAACATTATTCTTATACTAACATACCATAAAGATCAGGTTTGCTACCTACCTTTTAAGCTTCCAAGTTCAGCTCACAACTTCATAATTTGAAAGCCTCCATTTATGCATGATTCATCACAAACTCTATATGAAAATAAAGCAATATGAAGACCACTTTTAGTTGGTTCTTAACTATTTTATGAAAGATAGATGTCTAGCTTTGATGTAGCAATTAGGTAAGGATTAGATCAAAATGCAGAGAAGAAAGCTTGGAGTGAGTTTCAGTGGAAAACAAGGAAGAAAGAAGAGAAAACTCAGCAGAAACTTGTTTTTCCAGAACTTGTTTAATTCAACTACATATAAGGTGTCATTAACTTGGATTAAAATGTGTCCACAAGCATGCTGGCCACTTATCACCTTCCTAAGCTACCAAATGTTACCATTAAGCTAGGCCATTTGTCTCCCACTCATTGTTGCCATTTGTCAATTAATTAGCTATGCCAGTTGTCACTAATTCATTAGTCCCCGTGTCATACTATAAATGGTCTATATTTCTACATTTTTTCTAGTTCAAAAATACTCAAAATTTTCAAAATACCTGAAATATCACCAAAATTATCAAATTAATTTTAATACACTCCAATTTAATTTTTAAGACAATAAAATCAACAATTTCTATTTATAAATTAGTTTTTCCTAGAAAATGTCAATAAATGCATATATAATCATATTAATGTGAAAAAATCAATATTGTCGTGTATGTATATGCCACATTATGCATAAGCATGAAATACCCTATCCAATTTCTCATTTACCTCATTCGTACACTATTTTAGACTTATCATGATTAACAGGATGTTACATTGAGCATCTTGATGCTTTCATTCCTTGTATAAAATTTATCGATCCACTTAACCCACAAGTTGTCTTTAGCTATGTAGGTGAGCCAAATTCCTTTAACAGAAATGTTTTGGATCTTATTTTTGTTAAGGTTAAACCTATACCCCCCCTTCATTCTTGGGAAGAAACAGTGTGCTCCATTTCACATTACAAATCATAGAGAATTTTGTTAAGCCCTTCCATATGAACCCTCTCATCATCTTGTCCATACTTTTTAGCACAACTCTAAGTACAACCATGTGGGATAACCACCATATATTTAAGTTGTTAAGCACAATGATTGATAACTAGCTTCTTCCTTTTTAGGAAAGTCATCTGTTACTCCAGACATTTATTCTTATTTCTATAAAATTGATAAGGGGCTTGCAGTCTTTGGAAGCAAGTTTTATAGAGGAGATGGGCACTCCTAAAAACTTGAAAAGAAGTGATTCTAGCTTTAGGCTACTAGTTTCAAAAATCTTAAATCCTATATTGCATGAAAGATAAATTGAGCTCTTATCAGGGTTGTACTCTAGTCTTAACATCTCTTTAAAGGAGTTTAATGAGTATTTCAATATATCAATTGACTTCTTATCTTCTCTACACAACATTTACAAATCATCAGCAATTTTAAGTTTTGAAATCTTGAGTTCCATACATTTATAATAGAACTTAAAACTTGGATTCATGTTGTTGTTAAGATTAGTAATTATATTTAACATCTCCATTTTAATAGTGAAAATGAATGGGGATAAGTGGTCCCCTTACCTTAGTCACCTTTCTTTTTTAATAGATTAGATGGTTCACCAGTAATTATCACTATATAGAAGACTGTTGTAAGCAACTGAGAGATCCAATCTATAAAATTTTTAGGGGTATTTGAGGGTTTGAAGAGCATCTAATATAAATTACCAACTTACTGTATCAAATGCATTTGTGAAATTAATTTCCATTACACAACTCTTGAAATATTTGTTACTAGGATATCCATTAACGAGTCTTGAGCTATGCAGATGTTATCACTAATATTCTTGCCATTAACATATGCTCCCTCACCAAAGTGATGTAACTTTTGAGAGTTTCCTTGAGCATGTTAGCTAATACCTTAGATATTACCTTGTATATGACGTTGAAATATGAAATAGGTCTTTATTCCTTCAAGTTTTTAGGATTAGAAACTTTAGGAATCGAGTTGATATATGTTTTATTTAACTAAAGAGACATATACTTGGTGTCAGAATTCCTAGATTGTTTTAATGAATAAGGAATCGGTGGTGCTCTAAAAGGATTGAAAGAATTTTGAATTAAAACTATCTTGACCTGGGCTTTTTCAGGGTTAAGAGAAAATAGAGTGGATCTAATCTCTTCTAGGATAACTCTCTTTATTAGTTCTACATTCTGTGGAATTGAGATTATACCCCTCAAAGTACCTTAGATGTCTTGTGGAATTAAATTAACCTCTCAAATTACCTCAGATATCTTATTGTGGAATTATAAAGATATTAACCTTAGAAGTAAATCATGATTATGTTATATTTTACTTAGAACAATGTTATTTTGAGATTGGAAAGGTTCCAATTTAGCAATGGTTACTAATTAATCCATGATACATTTTTCATTTAGTAAAAATGATTATTAAGATTAATAGGTCCTTTAATGAACTTGATATAGTCATTATATTATTCAAGATAGTAATGTACTATATAACATTAGAGCCATTTAGAATGCGAAAGAAGCTCAGGCCTTATTAAAGATCCAAGTATGTATTTAGGTAATTTCACTTAATTATGATGATAATTAAGATGATAGTTTTAAGATTAAACAACTGCTCTTATAGAATTCTCTCACTAAACCATTATTCCAACAATAGCATGATCATCATATGGAGATATGGTATATGATACTTAAATGACTGGCTTAGTACAAGTGAGATATTATTAGTTTATGCCTTACAACAAATCAATTGGTTGTAATTTAGTGACAAAATAATTTAAAGACATTCTTCATTTTATACATATTTAGATGTATATGATAAAGTTCATAGAATAAATAAACATTGCAAATAAAATTATGATCAGGTCATAATTATGGGATTCATATTGCATTTGTGTATTATATTTAAAGAGTTTCTAGTTATTGTCCTATTAAGACTAAACATTAATAAAGCATAAAAGACTAACACACATTTTATTTTTCCTTGTGAAAGAAATAATTGATCTCATTAACTAAAGTATGGAGATATCTATAAAAAAACAGTGAGGGTGTTTGTTAGAGAACAAATTCACTAAACTGACTCCATATGAGAAATCCATTTGGAACATTACTTGTATATTTATGGAAATTACCATTATAATCATAAGTGATCCTTTGACTTAAGATCTCCAAAGTTATCTTATATAGGGATTGATATATTTTAGTACTACTTATGACCTATTCTAATCAAGGTTAGCTCAGTTGGTAGTCATTAGATGTAGTATAAACTATATAGCGGCAGTTAACTAATCAATATAGGATTTATCACCCTAAAGTAATTAGGGAGAATGTTTCAATATTCTCAATTAGAATTAATTTAAGAAATCCTTAAATAAGGTGGAATGAAACTTTGTAAAATAATTTACGAATTTCATTAATTGAGTCAATAACTAATGGTGGAAAACTAAAATGATTTGACTCAAATATAATAGACATTAATGTTACGGTTTATATTTAATTGGAATATTGTATGATGAAAGGATTTAATTATATAGAAAAATCATGTATGAAAAGAGTAGTCAAGACCACTTTGACATTCCTAAATATTTGGGTAGTCATGAGGTGTTCGGAGACTATGGATATAAATTGTCTAATTACAAAATTAAAGATAAATTAAAGGAGTTACAATTTATCTAATCTTAAATGTAATTTAAGGTTGTAACTTATATCCATTGCCAGCATATTTAGGAATTTATTGGATCACACGTGAAGAACGGGTTGAAAAGAAAAAAAATATTTTAATTAAGTTATACTTGATTGTCAAAATTGAAAATTATGATTGAATATAAGATATTTAATAAATAAGGATTAATATAAGATATTAAATCTAATTTGAGCATAATTAGTATTTAATTATAATTATTTATAATTCTAATCAAAGTTTAATTGAAATTAGTATTTAATTTCAATTAAATTACTATAATGCCCAAAACCTATAGGCTTAAGCTCTAAGGAGGGCTAACACTCCTTATTTAACCTTCTCTATAATAGTTACAAAATTCTCTCAACATGCTCTGTAAATATCGTTAGAGGTCAAAAATTACGATTCATGCTTTATTATAATTTATGTACTAATCATGTTATAAAATTTAAAGTGAAGTTAGGTTTCGAGATATCAAAACGAAAAAGTTTCATAATTATTTTATTATGCATGGGAACGAATATCAGCCCGATTTTCTAATATAAGCACAAATGTGTAAATTCTCCAGAGAATGCTGTAAATATTCGTTTGATACTTTGAACAACTGGTAACATAACTATGTGTGAAACTCCCAGTAACTTGATCTAAAGCTTTCTACTCCACTTTGGTATTTTAGTAATTATGGAGATCATCAGTTGAAATATTTTATGTAAGAAATAGATATAAGGTTTGTTTGATGTTTTTAGATATGTAAGCAACTTTATATGAGGGTCTTGTAATGACTTGTTTTGTATTCGCCACGGTAGGGATCCCTAGACATCCTGGCAAGATTTATGAACTATAATAGGCTGGTGAGTGGAAAGTAGTTGACGTACCTATACACTTTATCCAGATTTATCCAAAAAGTTTTGTGGCTATTTCTAATGATTGGAATTGGTTGATTAATGATAGAATCAGAGGGAAGCACATTGATTCGATCATTGTCCTTGATATGTTCTCTAAACAGCTAGTAAGAGGTTTGAATGACGAAATTTTGGGTGAAAAAATAGGTATTATGTTGAGTTAATATAGAATAAGAATTTGGAAATTTAATAAAATTATTTTTAGTTTTATTTTATTAAAATTAATTTAAATTAAACAGGTTTTATTAAAAATTTAAATTAAAACTAATATAATTTAATAAAATCATACACTTGAGCCCCATACTACCACATGACATAACTGTAGTAACGGAGCTTATATAGTGATTAAAAAGTAAATATATGTTACATCAATAATAATGTAACACTTAATTAACGAAAATTTAATTTTGTTAATTTTTCCGTCTACTTAAGTTCATTCAAAATATTTTGAAAACAATAGGTTTTATATTAGATTTTAATTTACTAGAAATAATGATAAGTTTTTATTAATTAATATCATTCTTTCTGCCTAATGATTTCCTTCTCCTCAACTGATCCAACATATACGTAATATATCAACATATTAGTATATTAAAAATATATATACCTACTATATTAATTTAAAAATTATATGAAATTTTGTAGGAAGTTTACATGTTAAATTGAAAATTTTATTAAGAGTATAACAATAATAATAACAATCTCAGTACACAAAGTTCTTCGTTTTATCAAGGTTAAAGAAAAGACATTAATTATACATAATCTTTTCTTTATTTTATAAAGAAACTATTTTTATGACTCAAATTTATAAGTTTTTAATCACAAAGGAGTATTCTTATGGATTGAGATATAAGTAAATTATAGGTTAAATATTTAGTTCTCTCGGTCTTATTACTTTAAATAAAACAATTAGGATATTAGAACTCCCACAGGGGATCTTTAGTTAAGCGCCCGTCAAGTAATTTGAGTAGAGTTAAGCCTATTGCTATCGGTTAAGCATACGGTGATGTTTGTATATCTATCTTATTTTGATCGTACATAAATTTAACCTGAATCCATATGGCCATCAAAATGTATCCCAAAGATTACACGGCGTTGTTTTGTTAAGAATTTTACTATGTTTGTATTATAGTAGTCAAATAGACACTATTAAGTGCAAAACAGTCATAAAAAATGGTAGTCTCCATCAAAATAACTTATTAAATTCTTAGTATATGGTCATTCTTTTAATCTTTTTGAGTAAGAATTATAAGAGGTTTTTAGAATTGTTGAAAATATACAAAACTCATACATCATTTATCCTAAATTGTAGGTAGAAGTATATTAAAATTTATATTTATTCTCCGTTGATCAAATTTATTTCTATTTTTGATTGCAAACTAAAGGAAAAATATAAGTAGACTTAAACTTAATATAATTTTTTGTATGAATATATTATGAAATTTTCTAGGAGTTTCACCAAATTCTAAATTAATTTATGATATATGAAGTTAATTTTATTTAGTTTATTGGCAAACATTGCCTTGATAGATTATTTTCAAATGTTTAGTTATAAGAAAAAATATATTTATCATATCTTTGTCTATTTTAATGGGTATAATTTTTTAGTTTTGTTCAAATTTATAAATTTTTTTCTACCATATTTAAAATAACAAGGTAATAATTACTTACATTGTTTTGTCATGCATTTTGCCCTATGAAAAAAAAAGAGGCTATTGATTTTTTAAATGTTAAAGTACAATTTGTTCCTTTATATTTTTCTTCCTTAATTGTCGACTTTAACCTAGATAAATGAACCTATACCTAAATTAAAGGTTACGTGCTCTGAATAATTAGATATACCTTTTTTTGTTAATTTTAAGACTAACTTTAGATTTGTAAGAAATTAATCAGATAAATTATAACAATACAAATTGGATTAATAACTATAAAAAGAAATTTAAATAAAATGGTGAAATTCAAGAATTGGATTAGACTTTGTATAACCATAACATTCTGTATCATGTTGATAAACGGTGAGCCTACTAATATGTCTAATTGGGCCAAGGGATTGAGATAATGAGATCCTATATTCCTTCACATATTCATAATACACATGGAGGCTTTGGCAACACTTATGAAGCATAATATCTCCTTACTCTAAAGTTTAAGATATCACATCAAGTGTAAATGCATGGGGATGTTTAGCCTATGCTTTGCAAACTAACAGCTCCTATTTTATAAAACATAAGACAAATCAATGAGTATGTTAATAGCATCCCTTAATGCTTTCAAACAATTATCAAAGTTATCTATCAATTATTTAAAAAAAAAGTCATTTAATACACTTTATAAATGCACAACATCAAGAAAATTGGTCATCTTGTATTTTTGGTTTTCATGTTAAACAACCACCTATTGTTCATCTTGGTCTTCCTCTTTCTGCTACTAAACATCAATTCCAGTAAATTTTGCATCTTATTGAGAAGATATAGAAAAGATTAAAGAGTTGGGGTAATAAGGATTTATTGTATAGAGGTAGATTGAAACTACTAAAATTAGTGCTTAACTCTTTGCATGTTTATTGGTCATCCTATATGTTTCATTCCAAGAACCTAATGAAATCTTTGGAAAGAATAATGAGAGGATTTCTCTGGGGAGGTAGAAATGGTTTGAAATTAATGTAAAAGTGAGTTAGAATGAAATTTTAAATTTATGTAAGAAGGAGGCTTGGGAATGACATCAATCATTTTAAGATCTAAGTGTTTATGGGAAACGATAATGGAGATTAATGGAGAATAATGACCCCTATAGATAAGATGGACGCATATATTCTTTTTAAGAGGAAAAGCTTATGGAAGATACCAACCAAGCCTTCCTTTTCTTGGTTTTTCTCTTAATTACTCAAGTTAATGTGAATTACATGTAACATCAGATACAAGGTAAGAAATGGAGAATGGGTGATGTATGCTATACATGCATTATTTTTAGCACCATTTTCATAACATATAGCTTATGTTTTGGATGCATTTGAAGGATTTGACATTTAATTTAATAATTTTTGTTTTTCCCGACACAAGAAAAGGAATCAAATTTGGAAAAGAAATGAAGCAATTTTAAAAGATTTGGGAAAAAAACAATATAACACGCAATGTACATAATCTTATATTAAAGGTATTGAAGGACATACATAAAATTGGTATCTCATGTTTCTTTAACACACCCTACGTGGCCCATGTTACCCCTTAGATGATGCATATATTGCCATACACAGTCTTGTGTATATGCCCATATTAGCGTTGTTAATTTCTTGAGAATCTTATGGAAACATAAAGCTTATTAGAAGTTATGGATTGGTGCTTCTAATAAAAAAGGATGTTTGACTAAGGAACAAATTAAGAGTCACTTGGTATTGATAAAAATTAGCCATTACATGGTGAAAAAAGAGGAGTTTAAAATTTTGTTGAAATTTTCATGATTTAAGAATATAATTTCTTTATCTTGATTTCTTTATTGATTTTATTTTGATGTTCTTTAAGCTATTATAATCCAATTAGGATATAAATTTAGGTGGGTAGAACCTAGGATATGATATACTTTAAATAATTTTTTAATTAGTGAATTCTAGTCTTTTTATTATTCATTAACGCTTTTATAGTGATTGAATCGAAGAAGGGAAAGTGAAAGATTCATTATATGACTGATGCACGAAGATTTAAGAGATGAGATATATGTTTAGATCAAAATGAGAATAAAGTGGGTTAAGTGTGAGCTATTTGAGTGAAGGTTGCATAATTTTCCCAGGATAGGGTAAAAATTATCAAAAGAGTTCATATAAAAAATTAAGGCATTCTTATGTTGTCTAGATTGAAAAGAAATTTTAGTTATGTAACCTATAAATAAAGATTATATTGTTAACTCAAGGTTTATTTGTTAATGATTTTGATTATAACTATATAATATTTCAAAATTCAAATTGGATTTATTTCCTTGTTCAATTAACAATTTAATTCTTAAAAGGAAATAAAATCATTAAAAAATATGTTTTTTTCTTGCAAGAACCATCTTTATGATTTTAACTTATTAGAAATGGATTGTATGACAGGATCCTACTAATTATGAAGGTCATATATTAGCTCCGTGATTACTGAAAGACTTTTGACAAAGATGACATGAAGTTATTCATACTCAAATCAATCCATTTGACTAAGGATGCAACTGAAGCAACGACTAATTAAAGAATTGCCTATTTAAGGAAGAGCCAATGCAACTGTTAAAAACAACTGAATGATACAAAGACTTGCAAAGATATATTGTCAAAATTCATTGAAAAAATATACGTTCTTGAAAGTGATATCTTTGTAAAAAATTCTCTTATGCATTAGAAAGTGAAATTCTTTTGAGAGAGATTACTGAAACTCATATCGAGCAAACCTTATTTTTTATTTGAGAGCTTACAGAGGCTAGAGAAATACTACTAGTGCGGAAGGTTGAAGAACCTTGAAAAATATTAACTTGTGAGTTTAGAGAGACTTATCAAATCATTTCTTTATTTTGTAATGAAACATTCAAGTTAGATACTTGGGGACTAGAAGTAAGCTTAGGTTGTAAGCCGAACTAGTATAAATCTACTGCGTCCTTCTTCTCTCTCTCTCTCTCTCCCCTTATCATTTATATTTTTGCATTGTATTGTGTGTGTGTGTGTGTTCATTTCAACAAGAGGCTTCTTCATTTTTATAATAGGTCCCTTCTGTTTTCAACTTACTGATGATTCCTTTCATTTTAATAGGCATCGTCCTTTTATTGTTTTCAACAGGATTTATACTTTAGCAGCGCCCTTTCAATCAATAGGCTACTATCATTTGACAGGCTCCTAGTATTTTAATTTTTAGCAGGCCCCTATCTTTATCGAATTGAAAGTAACTTGCAAAATTTTTTTAAAGTCATACACAATTCACCCCCTCTTGCATGTGTTTGCTTTATCATTTGGTATCAAAGTGAGGTTTCACATTTTTATGTTTTACAACACACGATAGATCATGGCAAACAATATAAGAAGTTTTGAAGGACAATCTATCTCAAAGCCTCCTTATTTCAATGAAAACAACTACTTATATTAGAAAGAGAGAATGACAATCTATCTCCGATCTGTAAATATTAAAGTATGGCAAGCCATCAGAGTTTAAGCTACATTTCCCAATTTAGATAACGTAGAAGTATGGAATGATGCTGATAGAAGAAATGCATAGTTAGGATGGAGACCTAAGGTGACATCTCTAAAAACGACAAAGGATTTAGACACTATTTCACTCAACTTCCTACGAGGAAATCTGATGATCCATGAAATCGAGCTTAGGCGAGATGAAGGATCCTCCTACAAAAAAGAATAGCACTAAAAGTAACTGACAAATCAAATGGTGATTAAAGTGACACTAAGTTGCAAATAGATAGAGATGATGAGTTCAACTTTATGGTCAGAAAATATTCCCATTTTTATAAAAAGACGTTGATGATGAAAAAATAAGGAAATAAGAAAGCTGGAAACAACAAGTTCCTATCAAAAGGTAGTAGCAACAATAGCAATACACAAAATAGTTAAATCATGTGCTATTACTACAATAAGCCTAGACACACAAGACCAAAATGTCCTCTTCTTCAAAAGGACAAGTCAGAGAGTAGAAAATCCAAAGAGCAAGTGATGACTGCATCCTGGTTAGATGACGATTATGAAAACATTGAAAAGAAGAGCCAAAAGAAGTCGACAACGTTTGCTTCATGGCTTAATCAGGAGACGATGAGGTATATTATTCTAACTCTGATATTGAATTAATGAATTGAAAAATGCATATCATGAATTGTATGATTGAAAGTGAAGTATTTCAGAGAAGTTGGGAAGTCCAAGAGTAGTGATGCATCTATGAAGAGTAAGATTAAATCATTGAAATTTGCAAATGAAAATTTAGCGACCAAGAATATGTCTCTTAAGGTTGGCTACAAGCAAAAGGTTTCTGAAAAGGAACTTATGGAAGAAAGAGTAGCTAAGTTGGCAAATGTGCTACTTAAAAATGATTCTGAAAAGGTAAAGTAGTTAGAAGAAAAAGTTGTCATCCTAGAACTTAAAAAGGAGAAAAGTGCTGGAAGGATCTTATCTCTAGAAAAAGATCTGGAAAATTTTGTTGATCGAAGAAAGAATCTTGATGCATTGCTTAGTAGTGGTAAATGCTTTTTTAGTAAGGCTAGAATAAGATACAATGAAAATAACAATATTAGGCCATACAGAAACTTCTTTATTAAATCCAATAGCAGTTATAGTCAAAATAGCAGAAACCTGCTAAATGGCAAAAATCAAAACTATCATTCATTTGTTTTATGAGATTACTATGGTAAACATGGTCACATTAGTCATTCTTGTAATTTTTATAAAAGTAAATTATCTCATATGTATGTTTGGAGAATTAAAGGTCAAAATACTAACCCAAAATGGTTGGAGTTATGTAAATATAGTGCCCTAGAAAGCAACTATATTTACATGTAACTTTATCTTCTTCAGTTACAATTTTGTAATGAAAATATTTATTATTAATCAAAACAAAAGAGTTTGATTTTATTTGTGTGAGCATTATATATCTAGTTAAAAGGTACCAAGATTTTTTTGTAAGTACTATACATATACATAGAGATGTATGGGAAACATGTATATTATTAGAATCTAAATTTATTGATTCACAATTGAATAACCAAGTTGGTCACTTGATTATGGTTTTAGATTGTAGTGTTGCGATCTATCTTCATATAAGTAAAGGGGTTTACTTCAAGAGAATGATGAATTTCATATCATGATAGTAGTTGACTATCGATAATGGTACTATTAAATCAATTTGGAATCAAGTATGTTTTTATGAATAAAGTGGGTCGTTACTTTAATCTTAAAACATACAACTTAAGCATTCGCTTATTATGAACCACAATCTTGATGAGTGGTGAACTTGTATGTGCTTCATTATAATTCTTGATATGATCGGAATGGATTTTTACAGAGTATTAATCCAGAATCTGCATATTGGAATTATCAATTGAAACATGTATCAGGGAACATTGACTCAAATCACTACAAGAAAAGGACCCTTTCTGCGTCGTTTTTTAAACGTCGCAGAATCCATTTATTCGTCTTAGAAAACCATGAACGACGTCTATAAAAACGTCACAAAAAATGTCATAGAAGGTTGGGTAGGCAATATGGATCTGCGACGTCTGTTGCTAAACGTTGTGGAAGGCACCGATATTCTGCAACGTTTTTGTAGACGTCAGGAAAGGTGTGGATATTTTGCGACGTTTGGAGTAAACGTCGCTGATTGATTAGGTTTAATGACGTGCAAAGGACGTCGCAGAAGATCCACATTCTGCGAAATTTATGAAGATGTCAGCAAATGTATCGTTATTTTACGACGTTGGAAGTAAACGTCATTGATTGTTTAGTTTTAACGATGTTTATTGGACATCGCAGAAATGGTACTTTCTGCGATGTCTTGTTGAGTAGACGTCGTTAATTGTGAAATAATTAATAAATGTTATTTAACCAAAAAAATGATTTACAATATATGTGCAAAATTTTTTAATAATGATTTAATATAAATTATAATTTCTTAATTTGTTTTCATTTATTTGAATATTAAAAAATTTATAATTAATCAAATTTAATTATTAATTTTGAAATTTTCAATTTGGCAAAAAAATTTATTTAATAAATTTGAAATATAATTAATTTTTTAATTTAAATTTGTTTTAAATTTCTGAAAATAAATTTTTTATAATTTTTTTCAAATGTAATATTTAACAAAATTTTAAAATAATATTTATTTAATAACAAATAAATATTGTTTATGAAATAAATTTAT
>JAOSBK010000005.1:29556834-29569482 GCA_027568895.1 Erythroxylum shatona | reverse complement strand
GGTTGAGGATACAACAACAAGGAGAGGATAGATTGACAAAGAAAAGGATTCAAAAGCAAAGGCTTTGGATACAAGAAGAAGGAGAGGATAGCACAGTGAGGAATTAAAGCTGTAGCGAAGGAATCGGTAATACCACTATCTTGTTTATGTTTAATATTATCCTTATACCATGATATAGATTGGCATGAAGATTTGGATTTATTGCTTCCGCTGCAAATAAGATTTCTAAAAACATTTGAAATCTACAGTTTCTCCAAATATGGCATGTTTTCTTTTCCTGATCCAACATTTTAATGGGAAATAGTCAGTAAGTCCTTCACCCTAGTGACTCCCTAAAATTCTTCACATTTGTCAAGGGCTTATTAGCTTTTATAAGTAGCTTATCTTCTTACTTAAAACTTAAAGGAGATGAGATATTAATAGGATAAGTGATATTGTCTCTTAAATGTTCATAATTCAAATGAGAAGGCAACTACTTAAAATCAAGTCTAGGTGCCTCTTTTCTATAAAGTAAGGGTTTAGGCTTCACTCCTCCTAAGTGCTCAAAAACTTGAGAAAGTTGTGTTCCTTAAATCACTCATTCTAACACACCAAACAAAGTTGGAATCCTTCTTTTTTCATTAAGTCCTAAAGTTAAACATGCTTTATTAGGATTAACATAAGTAACCTTAGGTAAGTCATCATGTGTAATAAAGTGAAGCATATCCATTTTATAACGAGTGTCTTCAAAGGTAAGCTATGTCAAAGCCTTGAAAAGGTTGAACTCCACTTTCTCATTACCTACACTAAATCTTAACTTAATTTTGGACAAATCAATTAGTGCCCCTTAATAGCCATAAATGGTCTCCCCCAAATGATGGTCACCTTGGTGTCATAGTCCATGTCTATTATCAAGGAGTCTACAAGAGAAATTGTTTTCCTACTTTAACATAAGAGCTATAAGTCCAATTTAGAAATTTTTGTAAAAGTACATCCAATATAGGTCTAAAACATGGTAAAAGATTTAAATTGTGTTGGGTTTTTGGCTCCTTTTTTGCATTCCAAGGCTTTTTCTTAGGAAAATCATCATACATTTAGTCCTACTCCTCAAAACAATCCACCTTAATCGAGATCAACCACGTCTTTATTTAGTCTCTAATGTTGTAAAGAGAACTTCTCATCCAGTGCCCACCTTCTACAAGACCATTTAATATAAGAGCTTAGGTCATCGAATATAACTCTAAAATAAATGTAATTTTGTCTTCACTAAGTGATCCATTGCACTTGGGTAGCAAGTGGAGATGAACTTGCTTTAACTCATAATTTTGTGTATTTTAACTCATTTTGATTCATAGAGAACTTGCACTTATCACCGACATCTAGATGTCTCCTATGCGAATTCCATATGGCTAATGTTTCATCAACTATAAAAAAAACAAATAAAAGAGAATAAAAGTAAAAGATAGTAAAAATTACAAAAAATAAGACTAACAAAATAGCAATTGAATAGTCTCTAGCAATATCGCTAAAAACATAATATAACAAGAAAGTCAATTTTGGCCCAGCTTGGCCCGATTTTGGTCTAGGTTGGTCAGGCTACGAGTCAAAATTGGTCGGTCCGGGCCTGTCAAACCACAGGCCACCTAACCTGTGTGGCAAACTGGGCTAAGTCACTCCACAGGAAGTGGCTCGGGCCTAGCTAGCCCGACCTAACCCATTGACATCCCTACACTCTATAACATATCTTCAAGTATATAGAGTCAATTGCAACAAGTTACTAAAACGGGAGTATTCTAGGCTATTGACCCCACAAAAGCTACACTATTATGCTTATTAATCCTAGTCAAACATCTAAATAATAAAAGCAAGACAATTATTATACAAGATTGGATATCATGATTGAAATGACAAATAACTTAATATATCTAATGCTCTCTTAAGGCACACAAGTATATATAATTAGGTAATTATGGCCTCTCAATGCCTAATTCAACCTAATAAAACTCACGAAATATGGTTTCTAGTTATCATCCTAGTATAAGATAATTTATTTTATTATCCTAATTCAGAAATTATATTTCTCCTTCAGTCATTCATACAAGCCCTTAAATTGAATGTATGACAATTAGGCATAAATCTAGCAATTAAGATCAAGGAGAATCCATTCAACTAATAAATACTAATTCATGCATTGATAATTAAAGAATTCATCATAAGCTACATCCATACCCTTAACTAGGGTTTTAGTTACTAAGCATAATGAAAACAAAACAAGAGCACATCAATCTTGCTTAATTTGCAATGACTACTTGATGGTGGCTTAGCTAAAGTTATGATTACCAGTTTGGCTCTAGCAGTTATTGTTTTAATATATTAGCTAGTATTGTTTGACAGTGTTATTAGCTCCTAATTGTTGTAGCCTATAAGATATAACTCTTTTGGAGACAAATTATTAGCATATTGTAATTTATGAATTCCCTAATTATCGCATCATATCATAATTTATAAAATTAGGGATTAAGGATTCATCTAATTCCCTATTTAAAACATCATTCTTCCCCTCATTTGCACGCTCTCCAGCACTGTGAGGTCTCTGGATTTTTTCATCGCTACCTTTTCACTTCTCTCTCACATATGGAGTGAGGAATTTGGAAACTTTTGGAAAGATCATGATTATAGAAGGCATTTCATTAAGGAATGGTACACACCCATAGCTTCTGTCTTCGACCAAGTTTGCTTCCAGAGAAAACTTGTCGGTTGCATGCTTATTATTATTATCATTTACTTGGACTATTGAGCCTCCCATTAAGGAATGTGCTTTCTCCTTTTTATCATGCGAAATGGAATTAACAGCTTCCTCGTTGATTATGTTAGTGGCGCCCTCCTAATTAGGATCTTGAGTTATGGTTGAAATTAGTCTTGACATAGCTTTTCAAGATGTCGCTCTTAGCTTTTTGATTCTTTCATTTGTGCTTTGATAATTGCCTTCTTTTGGTCACATTCTAGTGATTCTTGATGGTCGAAGTTCTTCCAAGCAATCTCTTAGCTATTTCAATTCAGTTGTTCCCTATTTCTTCGGGGGCTTTAATCAACCTAATTATGATATGTTAATTAGGATAATTAGGAATTTTAATAATTTAGGTAACCTGATTATGGATTAATATAATTTCTTATAGTCAAATTAAGTAATAAGATTCTTTTATATCTCTCATATAGGATCTCACCCAGGCACGTATTGGTGGAATATAAACAATATCAAGTCACTTAACAGTATTTAAATTGAAGGTTTTTAAACAATATATTGAAATTGTATTCTAATATAAAAACATTGAAATTTAAAATACTTTTTTTACCTTCTCTAATACAATACTTGAGGGCCCCGTTTGGTTAGCAGAAAAGTAAAGTGAATTTAGAATATAATTCCTCAGAAAATAAATTTATGGAAAGTAAAGATATTTACATGTTTGGATACTTATAAGAAATCTAATAGAAAAGTTGGGTAGATTCTTATTATATTATTTGGTATGCAAGAGTATTTTATGGAATGTAACTTAAATTTGACTTGTGTTTCCAATTATATCTCTACAAATAGAATAAAAATTAAAATCGTTAAATAAGGAAAACTATGAACCTGAAGATTATTGATTGAAACTTCTGAGCAAAAATATTCAAATTTTAAATATCGGCTGATACCGAAAATTTTTAAAAATAGGGGATTTTTTGTAAAATTTTCAAATATTTTTAAAATTTCCCTTTTTTAATGAGTTATTTTATTTATTTCATCTTTTATAATTATTGTGAAATTATAATTTTTGTTTTTAAAATAATAATGAATATTTTTATTACTAATAATAATTATAAATTAAATAAAACTTACAAAAATATTTTTATTTTAATTTATTTTAATATTTTATATAATATTTATTAATAAATTATTAATAAAATATTTTATTTTTAAAAATAAATAATTTAAAATTATTATTTATAAACTAATATTTATTTTATATATTTTTAATTACTGAATCAAAATTTATTTGAAATTTATATATTTTAAAGTCGTAGAGTTGAAAAGAATGAAAGGTTAAATTGTCTAGTGCATTTTTTAGGTTAAACTCCTGAAGAAAGTAATCTAAACACCAAGAAAGTGTTGAGAATTAGGATCCAGAGAAAGCGCTACTACTTTCCCTAAATTAGGAAAGTTTTTATTTTCCTAACTGCTCAAAAAACGAATCAAAAGTAATAATTTAAATTTTAAGAAAAAGATAAAAAATTACTTTCTCAGTCAACAATCCGTGTCAACCAAACGAGGCCTAAGAGTTTTAGAATTGTAGAATTGGGAACTTTTAGAATCTAAAACATTTTACTATTTTGCACATGGAAAATAATAATCTATTTGATGAGATACCATCTGGAAAAAAAAATCATACATCTCCAGAGATACTATATGGCTTTGCCAATATGATTACACCCTTTGAATTTGACGTGTTTCCAATTTCTAAATAACCCTAATTGCTGATTATGCTTTACTTGGAATTGGAGATTTTGAGTTCGTACAAGATGAAAACCAAAGGTTCATAGAAGTGTGGAGATCATTTATTTTTCCTAAACTAAATCAAGTGCCAAAATGATTTAAAGTTGTCAAAAAGTATAAAGCATTCATGTTTAGTTGAAATAAACCTCAGTGCTACTTTAAATAGTTTTGGATAGATGACAAGCTTTTATACAATACACAATCTAAAAACATTCCACAAGCGGCACCATCTACCGTTAGGTCAAATGAATGATGTGTTGGAAACATCAAATACAGCTGCCAGTAATTATCAAATGTCAGTCAAATAACTCGGTACTAACTGGTAATGCTGGAGCGTTATTTCACACAATACAAGGGCTTCAATCAATTAAGAAGAAAACAAGTTCCTCCCTGGTAAGAAATAAATATTAATCAAGGGTCAACATTTAACTAATATGCAAATTCAGTAACTTTCAGATTAATGGAAAGCCTAAAAGGTAACCACCAATGCAAGCCATTCAATTTCAACTATGTTTCCCTGAATGACTATCAAGAATCAACGTCACTCGACTACTACTAGAGGAACAAATGGTCACAATTCAGAGTTCAGTCTCGACTTTACTTAAAGAGCTCTGGGTTCAGCCAGTTCCTGTAGGAAGAACAAATTGCAGACAAGGTTTACACTCGTCAACATGAAGCTACATATACAATGAAACATGTATATTTAAATATATAACACGCATATACAAACACACAGACAGACCAAACTTACTTGGTTGCATCCGCAAGGTGATCCACAAAATCTACCAAACCATGCCACTTCACAAATGAAATATAATCCAACAGAACAATATTTGCTGCTGGCTCCTTTATACTCAAATGGCTACTTCCATCCGATCTAACAAACTTCCAACTCTAGTATGCATCTTTTGTATAAAGCTATGCGAACAAGGAAAGTAAATTAAAGCTCACTGCTTGAGGAAACCATGATTATGGAGAAAATTGGGAAATTTGGAACATATAAGATCAAAGGAAATGTTGTTGAATGTAAACCATAATTATGGAGAAAATTGGGAAATTTTGAACATATAAGATTAGAGGAAACGTAACTGAATGGCATTCAGCAACATGCCTTCATTCTTATAAGCATGATAGAGAGACAAAACAAGTAGCATAGGAGGTTCACAACTTTTGCTTCATTAAATATCATATCCTATTCTATAACGATTCACCATGATCATATCCTATTCTATAACGATTCACCATGAGGATTAAACTATATGAATGCATTCATATGGTTCATCGAGAACCCATTTGCAATGTATGTATGTTTCTATCAATTGACATAAAAATAAAATGTATGTGGTTCTAGTCAATAAACATTAGCAAAAACAACCAAGGAATATGACTTCTTTCATTAAGAAAATAAACAATATAAATGAATTGCCAAGGAAAAAAGAACCTTTTAGTGTTACACATGTGTGAAGTCATGGAAGTACTCCAAGGGCAAATCAAATAGAACTTGAAGGTTTAAGGACACATTAAAAAATGGTGTAACTTGAGTTAGAATAGTAGGTAGCCAACTCAGTGATAGAAAATCATTTAAAGAAGTGTTCCTTCCACTATTTTGTTTCGCTTTAAACATGATGCTTCAATCACTGTATAGGACAGTATGCTTTAGAAACTTGTGTTACTTTTAATTAGTATACAACCAAGAATATGGACTTGTTCTGGTGCCTCAAAAATACCAAAATCTTTAATTTCGTTGCAGACCAGCCCAGAGATTCCCTTGGAACAAGGACAGATTTCAAGTTCGTTTTCCAGCTTTAACAGAATCATTAGTTACTTCTCATCCCCCATCCCTCCCTTCGCTTTCCTAAGGAATCCAAACTAGTCAATACAATACCACATATAAGAAGTTATTAATTCAAACAAAATCCCAACCATAGATGATGGATATGTTAACAAACGTCTCAAAGAGCAACTTGGTATAAGCAACAATGGGACACAGAAATCACTTCTTAACACTCATTGTAGACTTGATGAATTGTTAA
Source organism: Erythroxylum shatona (assembly GCA_027568895.1). Taxonomy (NCBI): domain Eukaryota; kingdom Viridiplantae; phylum Streptophyta; class Magnoliopsida; order Malpighiales; family Erythroxylaceae; genus Erythroxylum; species Erythroxylum shatona. The sequence goes on along the minus strand of JAOSBK010000005.1, from coordinate 29,562,939 downwards.
AAACTATAGTTATTGTTGTCTAACAACAGAGCAAGTCATATAAATCAAATGACAAATCCCTGCAAATGAAACACAATGAAAATATCATCCAAAAATAAACCGATACATGCCAAAAGAATCGCGGCTTGGGGAAAGTAGCAAGAGATGTGATCACCAATATTCTTGGCAACATTACCAAGCTCCGAATCATCAAATCTCTCATTTGCGTGGAAGTATCCAACTACGCCAAGCCCTTTAGTAGCACAGTACTCCTCTATCTGTTCAATAGATTTCAAAGCCAAACCAAAAGAAAACCATTTAGTCTTCAATTAGATCACCATCGAAAGCACGAAAAGTAGTGAATAACAAACCTCTTTCCGCCAAATTAAAAAATCCCAAATCTCAATTTTTTTCCCTAAGAAAAGGAACCCATTTGTTTTGTAACGTCAAATTCAATGAAATTGGAAACGGAAATAATAAAGTGTTTGTATAATATATCCTATCAGAGAGAAGAGAACAACTACCAAGATAAGCGAGATCTCGAGGGGAGGGAGTAGACTAAGGTGGTTGTGGACGAGAGGCACTAATTTTGCAATCTCTAACACATCATCGCCATTCGCTCGGCCCAATAAAGGCCACTGACCGCCATGTTCCGGTGCTTGAGGGTGTGGGGAACTAGCTTTATATAAGCGTTTTGGGACAATTCATATGTTAATTCACCACCACCCATCATTCAGAACTCAATACCTTTTTCTTAGTCCAGTGATATTGAATTGTTTTTTTTTTAAAAAAAGAAGAATAGATTGAATGAATAATGAAACAAAAAGAAAAGAATTCAAGGGATAGCCAAAGTATCAAAACAAGAAAACTATTTACTCAAAAAGGAAAAAACGTGATATTGAATTGTTGGCACCAATATCAACGTCGAAATCGAAGTAATCAACCTTTTATCTGCTCACAGTAAAAGTGCTACGTGAGGTTTTGCCCATGAGAGTGGTGACGATCTTTCTAGCATTAAAACTTTATTAGTTTATTTAATAAAAATCAATACTTTATTATCAAATTTCAAATTTCTGTTGACACTTATATTTTATTGTCGTCGTTGTCGTCATCATCATCATCACTTAGTCTGAAATTTTGCAATGAAGCGAAGTTTAAAGAGGTCTGATAATATGTCACTTTACCCCTACATAGTAGAGAGATTATTTCCGGTTGACCCACATATAAATGAGACAATATAAAAGTGATGCAGGTTACAAAGAAAATAAGTAAAACTAGCACGGTAAATTATTAAGAAAATAAAATTACAATAAATAGAAATAATAATAAGATAACAAAATATATAGATATATATAAAATAAGGAAAATAAGACTAATAATAATAATACGAAAAATGCTAATAATAATAGAAACAAAACCAATACAACTACGAAATGACAATAAATAATTAAATAGTAATAATATTACAAGTAGAACCTAGATCCCCCAAATACAAGTCGCCAAAGAAGAAGATTATCCTACTAGAGAAACACAACCTTGGAAGCTTAGTTTCTACCACGATCGCCATTAAATGCCAAAAACGACTAACAAAAGAGACGCAATAAGAATACCAATAACATGAATAATCAAAATAATAATAATAATAAAAGAATAAAAGCATTAACAGCAAAACAAAAGGGATGCGAAGTTTATCAACTTCAGGGGAATCACATATAATTCAAACCTTCCCAACAGTCATAAAAAAGATACATTCAAAAATTAAACACAATATTCAGAACGTATGTAGTGATAAAGAAGAAACAACTAGTGATAGAGATGCCGCTACTAGAGCCTTTATAAACCTAGAACCTGATACAGACAACTGGGACTAAAATCAAAGACGAGATCGTTTGTATATCTTATAAAAATCCACTTCACCACCTGCAAGAAAATATGTGAAGAAAAACACCGGTCTAAAAAACTAGGTGTTGTCAACTGCCGATGACACAAAAACAAATCCCCAACTATGACTTCACATAGCTTGAAATACCGAAGAACTGTCTGTTAGGAGAAAGAAGAAGCCAAGGCGGAATGTTTATATGGAAGGAACACTGACACGTCGGTGATTTTTATCAATAAAAATATAGAGAGAAAGAGAGAGAGGAGGTCATTCACCCCATGGCTTGATAAAGCCTGTAACTTTCCTTTTCCATAACAAAAGAGTGCAATAGCTAGAAAAGCAAAAACAAAACTCAATAGAATCTAACAACCCAAATCCATAACCTACAATAATCTCCCTACGCAAAGCAACAAACGGAAGAGGAAGGCCATACAATAAATACCCAGATACCTAATAACCAACCAAACCTACCCAAATAACACACAAGGTGATTGAATCAAAGGAAACCTAAGAGGAAAATGTCATAAAAGGAATTATCTTTGAATCAAAAATGCAATACGGATCCGGAGCAAGCAACCTCAAAAGCAAAAACATGTAAAAAAACACACAAGAAGTTGCATATACTCAAGCCATCAGCATCTTTAACACGCAGCAACCCACAACCAGACTATTAAAGAATGAAACTTTCGAAAACCCGAGTGAAATAAGGAATTAGGCACAAGTAAATGCCAGGCAACCTGGAAAGAGCTCACAAGAATGACCTACTAGTTGCCCCAACTCTAACAAACCAAAATTATACCAATAGGCAAATCCATGAATAAAGGGATACAAACGCTCAGACTTACTGTCGACTATTCATGCACAATAATGAAACGTTAAAAGGAAAATATACCACTAAGGAAGATACTAACACTAAGGGGTATTAGTATGGAAAAGGAAATGTTAAGGGTTATTATTTTAATTAAGAAAATACCACTACTTAAGTTCACAAATTTTGCAGTTTCCACCAATTGATTGATACATTATTCACATGCATATAGCGAAAAGATTCCTTCCTACTCCATCAATAATCCATAACTAAGGCCAACAAACCCTAAAAGTGACGATTATGTGCACACATAACTCCATTAAGTAATACAAGTCAAAAAACCCAAAAAAAGAAGTGCAAACAAATAACGAAAGCAGAAGAGGATAGATGAATGATTGAATGACTGAAGAAATGGTTGCAAGAAAATTTAAGAATAGAACCAGATAAAAAAACGAAATGGATTGTAGACTGTTACTTGGAAGCACGATGATGGCACTACAATTCTTCAATCTCCGTCGAATAGAAGGGATTGAGCTGGAATTTGGGCAAATTAATAGTGATTTATAAGCAAATTAATGAATTCCATGATATAAGACATAACATGAAGGAAATTATGATGAGATCATACTATTGAGATTCCTATCATGTGCAATTATGTCAGTATCTAAATTATCCCTAGTCATAGGATTAATGAAACTGGACATCGTTAATACAGATAGACTAGCACATGTCAAACTTCTTGATTTGATCAAGCAGTGGATCTCAGAAACTGTAGACATGAGATGTTTAAAGTTGACATGTGAATGCTTACTAGAGGTAGTAAGTACATTGGATGACTTACCATGAGATCATCACATGGAGGTCCTATTCTAATGTCAGTGACAATCTCATCATAGCAATGGTGCAAGTATCCTTAGACTTAGACTTGAGGTACTCAATGATATCTTTGATACTGATTCTGCACTTTGGTTCCATTCCTTGTTGCCTTCCACAGGTCATTTATAGGGTGGTGATTGGGTACAAATTGAGGTATTTGAAGGTAATTGAGTAACCAATAGAGGATTCACCACTTCTGTGATAGCAGAAGATGATACCCATGGCCTCTTTGTCGGGGCCATTACTTGAAAATCTCTGGCCGGAGTATATGTGTCATGAAGAATGTCTTCATTGACATATAGAGTAATGAGTCCCAGGAAAAGAACTCATATCACTTGGACTAGATTTGACGTAGTTAGTCTAGTGAGAGTTGACACTTTGCCTATACTCAGAACCAAGTGGGGTATAGTATGGTGAAAGGATGAATTGCACAGCAATTGTCTACAAGAGGGTTCACAAGATGGTTCGTGGTGAGCATGAGTTCATTCGTAAAACCACTTACTTTCCGATCAATTGGGGGTCATGATGTGTTGCTCGACATCGCTCATTACTTGCTTGGATTAATTGTTAATCTAAGTGACCAACATAACTGGGAACCTAATGGGTTACACGCATAAGAGTGACTCAGAGAATTTGTAAAATAGTTTTGGATAGAGATCCATTATATGGAGAGTAATAGAACCAAATGGATCCCGATGAGATCGCGAGATCGATATTGTTGAACCCCGTTTTCGATGTCCAACATTCGGAATCGAAAGACATGGAGGACTCATCACCTAATTTAGAGATCAAAACAATTGGGAAAGTTTAACATTCAAAAAGTCATAATCGCATGGAGCGCTCACATTATACCAAGACTGAATACTATACCCAAATTCAGTCCAAAAATTGAAAATCTTAAGGCCCAAATTGTGGTCTTGTCCATAACAGTCTACTGTGCACCATTTCCATCTAAAATTTAAACATCTTAGAGATTGAATTAGATTATGATTTCTTCATACCATTTGTAGCTCCATGTCTTTAGATTACCACAATCCAAAAATAATCTCATTTAAACCTCTACTGAATTCAGAACACATCAAAATATTGAAGTATGTTCAGTGAGATAACACCAGTTCATATGATTGAAGAACACACTCACTATACTCGTCTCACTTTTTCACTTAATCTCTCTCCATGTAATTCAGATAGTTTTAATTTTTGGAGGAGATGAAGAGAAAGGTCTTCTGAATCCAATAGTTCAAGAATCAGATCATTTGAATGTCTAGAGAAGAAGTTATGGCCAAAAGACTTTGACACATTTCTGCCCTTACTTGGAATGTACATGCCTCAGTACAAATGCCATAACATTTGTTACAGGTGTCTGATTGGGTTCGTTTTTGGACCATTGAAAATAGGACTTCGAGATCTACAATGTTTATGAAGACCTCAAGGACCAATTCTATCTTCTACCTTCTATATCATCTCATTTTCTATCGTCTGCTTTCTTCTGTCTGCTTTTCTATCGTCTGCTTTCTTCTGTCTGCTTTTCTATCGTCTGCTTTCTTCCGTTTGCTCACAATTTTAATACCATATACCGTTAGAAAGTTGGAAATATGAATTACAACTTTCATTGAGACCATCCTGGCTAATTCAATCTAAATCCGCACGGTTTTGCCATTGGAGTTTCCGAACACCATTCCTGTACTTCGGATGACTTATCAACACCTTACTTCACATATTCACCAACTGCTACGTACTCTTCGATACTATTTAGCTCCTTCAATTCCTCTCGAACACAAATTTAAACTCCAACGTGCTATTTCCAAGTAAATACCCAACAGCAACTCAACCAAGGGAAGACATGTACATACACATTCCTTTTTTCGCAAGTCAGACGAAAACTTATACGCTGTCTATAAGACAACACAATCATACCTAACAAAGAATATGAGTGTTCTCATTCCCATTTCCAATCAAAGTATATGTTCATGCACAACATTAATTAGATATTTATATGTCCATCATAACTAAGCACAAGATATAATACATGAGATGCTCAATGCTTGCTATACTTGGAAAGCTATCCAGAAGCTAGTTACTAACTTAGTACAAAAGTATCTACAGCTTCAAGTTTCCGATGCCTTGCAAGGTTCACGTTCATCCTGTATTGCACCTGAGGAGGGAAAGTGGGGTGAGCAATACGGCCCAGTGGCTAATACGTCTATAGCCCTCGGAGATGAGCCATACCACATGTATAACACACATATATATGTCAAGCAGTCCAATTTAATTGAAATTTCGTCACATAATTCATAATATGTCAACTTTTAACAATCATACACCTTATTATGCATCATAGACAACAAAATTAAAATGAAATGCACATCAAATGGCTAGAGAGTTTTCGTGGAACAAAACGGTTTACACCGTGAACAAAACGAGTCCGAATTCTCAGGATCTCGTGGCCTCAAGCGGGCAGCCGGGAAAAGGCGGTCAACGCGCATGTGACAATCGAAACGGATTTCTCTCTTGCCCAATCACAAACAAATCTATGCTCACATAGTCAATCGAAATTTTGCAT
>JAOSBK010000005.1:29527868-29544673 GCA_027568895.1 Erythroxylum shatona | reverse complement strand
CTACTCAACATTTCAACATGTAAAACAATGTAGAAAATATCATTATATGTATATAATGTCTAAACAATATGAAAAACTCATATAGCAACATGTTAATGGTGTATATAAAATTATTAAACAACTACAAAATTTGATTATCAAATTATTGTACAACTACACAATTCATTGCAAATAAAAAAGAGGAAAAAATAATTTAATTGCTTACTAAGAACTGAAAAACACATATGAGATTGATCCATTAATTTTTTTTCTTGTTGGGAAGATTGATCCATTAATTTTTTTTCCAGGTTATGTTCTGATCCTCACTTGAAACTTCAGTTTTACTAGTCAACTAATTCATGCATCATCCCTGAGAGTGCTGGATTGATGGATAAAAGGATAATGTACCAATCATCATTTATGTATGATTGACTTTGAAGTGTCTGCCAAAACCTATGCTACAAAGGAACTTTTGTTCTCACTATGTTACAATGTTAACATTTCTAACTAGTAATGAAATATTATTGTCCGAATTAGAAGTGTTCTTCCCTTCTATATCTAGTCTTTACGCATTTGCCCGTAGTCCAAACATGAAGTAACCAAGAGTCAGAAAAGCATTCTCACAATATCCAAATGATTAAAACATTAACTTTTTGAAACTATGGAAACGTGATGAACCTTATATACATATACGAAAACATCTGAAGTCATGAGAACATCAATATTTCGTATATGCCAATAACACACCCAGTAATCAAATCAACTATTTCACTTCGTAGGTTCTCCAATTTTCAACCAAAAAAAATTGCATATACCTTCTCTTTGGCACAGAAGAACAGGAGTTGTGCAGAAGAAAAGGGCACGAGTTGGGCAGAAGAAACAGGTGGGAGTTGGGTTATGCGTGGGAATTATAGCTGAGAATTTTGTTCAGTTAAATAAGGATATAATGGTAATTTACTTAGCCTTTGTTTGTCTTCTCTTCAATTTCTCCTCCTTTTCTACCAATTTGGTGGGAAATGCATTTGGTCCAAATTTCTCTCTTATTCTCCTCCATTCTCTTACTTTCCCTTTACTAATTTTTGTCTAAACAATAGAAAGCAAGAGAATTGTACTTCTCTTCTTTTTTTTTTCTCTTGCTTTTCTTCGATCCAAACACAGGCTTAGAGAAAAAGTTCAAATGGTAGTAAGGTATTTAGGCAGGAAAAGAAAGTTTTGAACAGATTAAAGTACACTTCTAGCAGTGGGAGAGGAGCATATAGAGCTAAGGAGGAGTGCCGAGGAGGAGTTCAAAGTCGAACCCTTAGAGAAATTAGCTTTTTCAATTTCCAATACTCCAATCAAAAAATTGAATATGATAAAATACTATATTCAAAACTATTTCAAACGTTATTTGAAGTTTACTAGAAGATCGATATTTTTTAAAGTGCAAATAATTTTTCTCTTTGTTATAAAAGGATTTCGTCCTTTAATTACTCAATTCATTTTATTGACTCCTTTAATTATTTGTTATGAAATTAATTTTCGCATATTACTCGAATATTTAAGAAATTAATTTCCTGGGAAATCAAATCTTGGTTTTCCTGGATTGGACGACGAAGCACATGAAAAATATCAATCTATAATTAGCATGTGAATATTTATTAATTAGAATTGTAAATATTCGTCAATTTTCATGTTATATTGTAAAGAAAAGCGGGAACATTTCCTACAACGATAGTTTTAGAAGACGATTAACGTAAGCACACTAAAACGGCAAGTCAGCATATGTATACTGTGATATATAAACACAATACGAAAATGAAAAGAGGAAAGAATAAAATGACACAGAAACAGAAACTCACCGACCTCGCCCTACCCTCACTAATTTTTTGTTTTCTCTTTCTCATTCTCACCAATTATAAAAATTCCCATCCTTATCCTTTCCCTACCCCTAGGGTTCCCTCTGTCTCCCTTTTCTCTTCTAATCCAATAGTCCAAGAAATGAAACCCTACAAGTTTCATAAATCTGAGGTTTCTCTATTCTTTTTGTTCAAGAGATTTTTCAAAATTTAGATTCTTCTTATCTTGCCTTGTGTTTTAGATTCAACTTGCTTTGCCCTTTTTAAATTAGATTAAAGGAGGAGCTTTGAGCGCAGGGGAAGTTTTTGGAGTGTAGATATGGATAGGTTTGATACTGATGGAGGTGGTGCTCAAAAGGCTCTCCGGATTGAAGATCTTAAGCGATTTGGAGATAATTCCACTGGTCAACCCTCTTTCTTCTTGTTTTCTTCTTCTCTTGCCATGATTTCTGGATTTTTTTTCTTTTGTTTTTCCTGCGCTCTTTTGTTTGTTCCGTTTATTTTGTTTTACTCTTTTCTGGGTTTTGTTTAGTCCTCCAAACTCGGTCAGACGCCTTTTTTTAGGAAAATCTTTATTTAATTGCTTTAATTGTTTTCTGGCTCTACGTAATGTGTTGGGTTTGTTGATTTTCTTTGTTTGGTGTTGTTTTTGATCAAGTTTCTTGTATATTTCTTTTTTTATTATTAGATTACTTTCGTCTTTTGAACTTATTTTAAGCGTAATGCTTTGGTTTGGAGCTGAATGGAGGCAAGTGACTTTACTGAACTTGATCGTTGCTTGATCTTTTGGCGTAGAGTGGTCTAAAGCTCTTGCCTCTATTATCCATCTTGATGGGTTTCACGTGGAGTAGCTAAACGCCTGCTTAAGCAGACTAGGTGGAATTGATATGATGACCTTCTTAATAACCATAATTTATATGTGAAAATTGTGATTTGGGTTAACGGTTCCAATTGTTGCAGACGCTGTATTTGATGCATCCCAATATGCTTTCTTCGGTAAAGATCTCGTTGAGGAAGTCGAGTTAGGTGGACTGGAGGATGAGGAGGAGTATTTGCCTCCCGTTGAGTATGATGAGGAGGAGGAGTTTCTCTTTGATAGACAAGAGGTTATATTCTTATGCTAATCTTTTGTGCTTGTTCATTTTGTTGCTTCATAGTAGATCTATGGGACAAAATGCTGAAAGAGAAAGAAAATCCCTAGGACCGAATTATGTCAATGGTGGGTTGTAGCAGTTATGGGATGTCAGATACTTTAAGAATCGACTAAAGTGGTCAACTTTAAGGAAGTGATCCCGTTGTGCTGTATTTGAAGAGTTGCTTCCACAAAATTATACCTATATAATTATTGTTATTTTCTGCTAGTAAATTAGCAAATTTACTACAATGTAAAATACACAATGAAAAAGAGTGTAGTTTATTTGTGTTTAAATTAAGATACATGCTTACTCTTTTACAATGATTATTGATGTTTTCTCATGCAGCAAATTGGGGAAAGGTGTTATTTCTATAAAAACCGTTTAGCCATGTTTTGATTATCGTTCTCACATAATTTTCTTGCATGTATTCTCTATTATAGGTGGAAGGGCTGGTATTTTGAGGAGCATTTCCGGAAATAATAAATTTTTAGCCACAAAATTTGACCTTTGAATTTGTAACTTGAGTTTTATAAGGCCGTAGTAAAAAAAGGAAGTAATTAATCAAATCATAGACCTCAATTATGCACATGCTAACTAGTGGTTTATAGGAGAGCCTTTTTATTATCCTCCTGCTCTTCTTCCTTTGCTTACTAGTTATGAAACTGAAAGTTTTTTTTCCCCGCAAACCATTGATTGTGCTCTTAAGTTTTATTATTTGGTGAATTGTATTAATTTCATAGAAATTTGTCGTGATTACTTACTGTTATACCTGTTTTTAGGGGGAGGTTTTAGGAACTCTTTCCGATGTTGATGATCTTTCCAGTACATTTTCAAAGGTTAGTTTGGTATTAGCCAATGTTATTTGCAATGGGGATTCCAAGAGATTTTATTGTATAATATCCTGTTGTGGAAGTGTTTGCAACTTTGATTGTCTTGAACCAATATCACTCAAAAATTTCATTTTATGAGGGAATTTAGATTTATATTGTTTATGAATACGAACAAACCACTTGATTGGCTTGTTTTAATTAAAGTAAATATTTGGGTTTAATATTTGATCAGCTTTATGGGATGATCTTATGCCTCAGCTATGTCTTTCCTTGTTACTTTTATTTGAAAAATTGTCATTTAATGCATGATATCTTTTTGTTTGGATTAAACTCTTTCCAAATATGAGAGTCAGAGATACCTTTACTCAGTATTTTCTATTTTCTATATTGTTAATAGCACGAGTCTGTTATAATAAATCAACGATGAACTCGTTGGAATCTCTAGTAGCTCTTTAATCTGGCATTCAATTATATTTTCAGATCCTTTTTAATGTTCTCATTAAAAAATGTTACAATGCTACATGTCGACAGCAATCTTCTTTTCATTTTACCCCCCTTTTTTGGTCCAATTTGACAGCCTTGTGGAAGGATAATGAAATGTGAATTACTTAATTGTCCTTTTGGTTGTATATGAAATCTAACCATAGTGGTGCAATAAATTTGTCCATTTTGTAAATGAATAGGTAAAATTTGAAAAATTCAGCAATATGTGGTACTGTAGCAGAATGTGGCTAGTAAACAAAGCTTGCTTGGGATTTATCTATACTTTTAATCTTGGAGTTGCTTTGATAAAGAAGAAGCAAAGTGATGTAGCTACAGTAGCAAAATACAGCAAAGAAGATGAAAATAAAGTTCACTGCTTTGTTAAATCCCTAAGCCTATCGACATGATTTGTTGAAGTTCTTTTCAACAAATCAGGTTGGCAATAAGAAAAATTAGGGTAGAAGATTTGGGCGGTTAAAATGCAACAAGTTTCTATGCACTAATGTGATTAGTTATTTTGTGGAAAGATTGTATCGTCTCTTACTGCTATTTATTTATGTAGTTTGCCATTCATGTATAGTTATAAATTTGACTTAGAAATTAATACATCAAGTGTTAATGGTTGTATTATTCTGATGTACTACTAGCCTTTTACGAACCTTCTTGCGTCTGAAAATGTGGTTGTACTGTTCTGATGTAAGCATACTAGCCTTTTTCTGTACACTCTGCTATTTACCGCTTAGAAATTAAGATACCAAGTTTTAATGGTTGTATTATTCTGATGTAATCATACTAGCCGTTTACTAAGCTCCTGACATCTGAAAATGTTGGTGAACTATATACTTCAGAAGAGTTAAGCAGAGAGTTTTTCTGTGTATATGTAAACTTAATGGTTTCTTGTATATTATGTTGCTTGTAAATTTATTTTGTCAAATGAGTACTTATTAATTTTCTTGTAGTATATTGCTTGCTAACTTATCAGGCGACTTGTTAATACAAAATGTAGCAAACGTTCATTTAGAATGTACCAATAATTGATTTATTTAGCGCTAACTATCTGATGATACCTTGAGCAGAACTACTGTCAAAAGAATGATTTAAGCAAGTGAATAAGCATGTATAAGCTTGAAAAATAACATAAGTGAGGAAGGTAAAGATGTTTTCTTAGTTTAGCTTGTTGCTGGCAATTAATATTAATTGATATAAAAGGTTGTATAATAATAACGTATATAATACTCATATTTAGTGGGAAAAAAATTATAAATGGATTTACTTCCAGTTATGTGGTGCCTGTTGAAACCAGAATTTGGAAAATAAGTTGCTTTTATTTGCAAGTTGGAAAATGTTGATGTTCTCTTTCTAAATTTTTTACATCTTGGTGTATTTTCATAGCTTTCAGTGGGGATTGCTCAGCATTCTAGAGATGTGGAAGATTTGTAAATGATGTTGCTTTTCTGCTTAAACCCTGCATAGTGGTTGTTATTTATGGTTCAAAATCATTAGATGGCTTGGCTTAAACCTGGAAGCACCCTCGAATGCTAGAGGTTATTCAAGATATGTTGAAGTTAAGCATACTTATTAGAATATTTTAGAGATAGGCATCCATCTACTCACAGAATTAACAAAAATTTCCTCTTTTATAATATGATGTCACGGACATCTCGCACACCACTTTGCCTTAAAATAAATGTACTCATAAATGTTAGTTAATGGGATAGAAGTGAATTATCTGTGCTTTCACAATTAGATTTGTTGCAATGCTCGTTAATGATCTACTTTTTGGGTCAATAGCCAAATTGCTCATCTAGAAATTCATGTTGGACAGAATTTTGATGGGATAATTATCTTAATATTTGTTTGATAGTAAGCTTTCTAATTTTATTAACAAAGAATTTTATTAATCTATAGCCTTGAAGAATGAATCCTAATCAAAAGACAGAACATGGAAATTCTTCATAATTCCATAATGATGCATTCCTAATTTAGGATGTCTTGTTTCTCAGGAAAATAATACCAGAAGATATCCTTACTAAATTAGCCATTTCTGTTGAGTGTTATTTGCAAGCATTAGGATGGGTTGCTTTTTATTACTATAATATTATGGCTCCAGTTACTATATTTGTCTATTTCATATCTTTGTTTCTAATCATAGCTTTTGTTTATGATGATAATTTTGTTAAAATGTTAAACTATGAGGTATCTTAACTATTTATACTTCTTGCAGTTGAACAAGGTTGTTAGTGGACCAAAAGGTGCAGGAGTAATTGGTGATAGGGGTTCTAGAGAAAGTGAGTATTGTGATTACATCATTTCCTTTGAGCTTTGAATTTCTGACAAAATGTCACCTTTTAGTCATGTTGTTGGGTTGTCCTTTAGTTTGTAACAAAATGTTGAACTCAATTCTTTCTGGAGTCTTATTTTATTACTTGAGTCTGTTCTATTATGATGATCACTAGAAGTGAGCATTGCGATAATTACTTTTTTTTTTGTGTATGAAAATTGGGTCATCACATGTTGGATGCCTACAGGCCCTGTATTTTGTTTTTGGAATTGCAAAAGCAATATTTTTTAATAACAAAAGCTGATTGGAAATTTTGATATTATTTTCTAGTAGTTCTATCCTTGATTACACTGGGGCTAATTTGGCTAAGATCCCACATGTTGGATGCCTATAGGCCTTGTATTTTGTTTTTTGGAATTGCAGAAGCAATATTTTTTAATACCAAAAGCTGATTGGAAATTTTGATATTATTTTCTAGTAGTTCTATCCTTGATTACACTGAGGCTAATTTGACTAATTTGATCTTTTGAACAACTAGACGATTGATATTTAATTATTTATCATTTAGGTAGTGGTGCTTTTCTACAGATAAAGAGATGGTATATTTCGTTATATTTTAGTTTTAAAATATATTTTGTTTTTAAAAGTCGAGTTATAATTGATTTATTTATGTATTTTTAAAAGTTGAGTTATAATTTATTTATTTATTATTTATCGTAATTTTATTTACATAATTATTTAGCTTGCTAGTTTTACTTATTTTTACCCTTTTAACCTGCATCACTCTTTTATTGTCATATCTGCATGCGAGTCTACCGAAAACGGCCTCTCTACTATGTAGGGATAAGGCTGCGTATTATTAAGCCTCCCTAGATTTTGCTTTGTTGCGGGACTTTGAGCTAGGTGTGATGATGATGATAATATGAACGATGGCAAGCTAAATTGTATATCTTGTGGTGACCACAAGTGAATCATGTAATTATTTGTAGTTGTTATTGAAAGGGCGCATAGCAAATATATTTAATTATGCTAATACTTGCAATCAGAAACCACTTGAGGTCATTGGCTGATTAGAGTTTAATTTCATTGCAATATCGTTCCATCTTGATATCGCAATGTTTTATTCAAGTTTTGAACCGCTGGTTGAAACAAAATTGTTGAAGATTTCCTCTGGATGTAGGCTTTTATGGTGAAACAATCAGACAAAGGTTGAGGGAGGGGGAAGGGAGCACTAGGGGTTTGTTTGGGGTCAAATGGGCAGGTGCAAGTGGAATGAGAGGGAGAAGGGGGTGGGGAAGAGAGATGGACTGGCTGTAAGTTGGCATTCTGGATTCTATGGAAATGAAGCTAAAATGCTCTTGTTGCCGTGTCCTTTTTCCTTTGTGGTTGTGTTATTTTGTATCTGTTGTTAAAAATACAAATTTTCGTGCGCTTTCTATTTGGATTCATCCCATCAAGAAAAAACAGAGAGATCTAATTTACATTTTCTTTCAGATTCATGTCCTGCTGAATGGGCACATGGGGAGGATTATCCTAACTGGTTTGGTCACCAGCTACTAGATGCTGAAGGAATTCAGGATGGCAAAAGATGGCCATCTTCCCAGCTTACTGAATCAAAATCTTTGTACAGAACATCTTCTTATCCTGAGCAGCAACAGCCACCACCACAGCACCTACACTTTTCCAGCGAACCAATTCTTGTCCCCAAATCATCCCACACTTCATATCCTCCCCCAGGTGGACGATCTCCACAACCTTCACCAAATGATAATCACCAGAATGTTCTTTATCTTTCTGGTGGTCCCCAAATGATGTTATCTTCTCCAAAGGCCCCTGCTTTCTCCAATTCTCCAATTCAATTGACTGGCTCACACCCTAGGTCACCACAGTATGGTGGGAACTTGTCACAGTTTCCTTCTGGTCTATCTACTAATGGGCGACCACCCAACCAATGGGTCAGTAATACAAATTTTTGTACTGGTGATCATCCTAACCGCTTTAACAGCATTTTGCAACAACAATTACCTCATCAGAATGGATTAGTGCCTCCACCAATGATCCAACAATTGCAACCACCACATCACAGATTGCATCATCCAATTCAGCCATCAGTAGGTCATCTATCAGGAATGCAGCCTCAGCTATTTAGTCCTCATCTTTCTCCATCACCTCACATGATAAGCAAGTTTGAAGCCATGCTTGGTCTGCCAGATCCAAGGGAACAAAGACTGAGGCCAGTCCAGAGAGGCAGGCAAAATTTCCGATATTCTCCACAGGGTTTTGATACCTACAGCCACAAGATTGATAGTGGTTGGCCACAGTTCAGATCCAAATATATGACAGCTGAAGAGATTGAAAATATACTCAGAATGCAACTTGCTGCAACACACAGCAATGAGCCATATGTGGATGATTATTATCACCAGGCTTGTCTCGCTAAAAAGTCAACTGGGGCAAAGCTCAAACATCATTTCTGCCCAACTCACTTGAGGGATCTTCCTCCCCAAGCACG
The DNA here is from genome assembly GCA_027568895.1 of Erythroxylum shatona. Taxonomy (NCBI): domain Eukaryota; kingdom Viridiplantae; phylum Streptophyta; class Magnoliopsida; order Malpighiales; family Erythroxylaceae; genus Erythroxylum; species Erythroxylum shatona. Next base: position 29,535,614 of record JAOSBK010000005.1, on the reverse strand, counting down.
TGCTAATACTGAACCACATGCGTTTCTCCAGGTTGATGCTCTTGGAAGAGTTCCATTCTCCTCAATCCGGCGACCCCGCCCTCTTCTTGAAGTTGACCCACCAAATTCATCTGCTGGTGGTAATACTGAACAAAAGGTATCTGAAAAGCCCCTAGAACAGGAGCCAATGCTTGCGGCTAGAGTTGCAATTGAAGATGGCCTTTACCTTCTGCTTGATGTAGATGATGTTGACCGTTTTATAGAATTTAATCAGCTTCCTGATGGAGGAGCCGAGGTGAGACGCAGAAGGCAGGCTTTATTAGAGGATTTGGCTGCATCTCTTCAGTTGGTTGATCCACTTGGGAAGAATGGCCATGCAGGAGGACTTGCTCCCAAAGATGATCTGGTTTTCTTGAGAATAATATCTCTTCCGAAGGGCCGGAAACTACTTACCAGATACCTTCAGCTTCTTTTTCCTGACAGTGACCTTATGCGAATTGTCTGCATGGCCATTTTTCGTCATTTGCGGCATTTGTTTGGTGGTCTCGCATCTGATATTGAAGCAGCAGAGACAGTAAATAATATTGCAAGGGTTGTAACAGTTTGCGTTTGCCAGATGGACCTTGGTTCACTAAGTGCTTGTCTTGCAGCAGTAGTTTGCTCGTCAGAGCAGCCTCCACTTCGTCCTCTTGGAAGCTCTTCAGGAAATGGTGCTTCTCTAGTTTTAGTTTCTGTTATTGAGAGGGCAACTGAACTGTTAAATGATCTTCATGATGCTACCAACTATAATGCAACAAATCGGGCACTATGGAAGGCTTCATTTGATGAGTTCTTTGGGCTGCTGATAAAGTACTGCATAAACAAATATGACAGTATCATGCAGTCTTCTCTACCAGATCCAGCAGAAGCTATAAAGAGGGAATTACCCATGGAGCTCTTACGTGCAAGTGTTCCTCACACCAATGATTACCAGAAAAAGCTACTATATGATCTTTCTCAACGTTCATTAGTTGGTAGGGGTAGTAGTAGTGGTCACATGAATTCGGAGACAGTACTGTCTTGAGAGGAAGTGAATATAGGAGGTGTGGTCGCATCAGCAGTATTCAGGTATCTGTTTTATTCTGTGCTTCAACATACTAATTGACAAATGGAGTAAATGAAGCAGAGCCTCCTCAAGCAATCTATTGTCATAGTTTGGGGGTCTCGATTTCTGTTTTGCTTTAATTATTCGCTTGTTTGCTGTTAAATTCCAAGTTACTATCTTCTAGTAAGCTAGAAATCTGTGGCATCTACTCGATTTTCTAAGTTGCATTTTATTACCCTTCTTCTGGAGCTTATTTTGATGCTCTGCTGTGGAATTCCCATCTTTTGAGGTGTAGCTGGGTAGCCTGTACAGGATATGACACAGAACTGTTCCCATTTTCCTGTGGTATTTGTTATGAAGCAGGTGGGGAATATGGATTTTCTATGTTTTTCTGGCAGTAGGCTTGTGTAATAGGTGGCAATAAAACCATATTCTCATTTGGTTGTATGTTTTAGATTATGATGGAGTCTTGAGTTATAAAGTAATTATCTTCTTTCTGTCGGTATATATATATCAACTGATATCACAGAAACATAAATGGGCCGAACAGTCATCCATGTAATTGTTATCATTGTGTTGATGTTTCTCAAATAGTCACTGAAGCATAATGGGCCAAACAATCACCCATTCGTTGGATGATTGTTAAAGTGTATGCCCACCCTTAACCAAAGGTCTCGAGTTCGAGCTTTGGGAATGGAGAAATCTGTTTGACCAGCACTTTACCCCTTACAGGCTGACCTGGTGCAAGCGGGGATTAGTCTGCGAGGATAATTTAAAGGTGCCTTTTCATAGTTGGAACCCTCTTAAGATATCTCGTGGTCTAACAAAAAAAAAAGTGATTTGTCGAAAATCGGACGACAAAAATTTGGTTTAACAAGTGGAAGTGGATATCCTTTCAAAAAAAAAAAAAGTCGAAGTGGATACAAATTGATTTAACATAACAATTAATTTTAAATTAAAATTTTCAAAAAAATTTATACATTTGAAAAACAATCTAATGTCTGAAACGTAATTCAATGTGAATTTCATACCCGTTCTCATAAACCAAAAAGTGAATAAATAAATAATATCGATGCATCGTGTATACAAGTTAAAATTACAAATCAAATCTGACAGACTGTTGGTCAATCGGAACCCCATTGACGATCAAATTATACACGTTTTTACCATATCCACCGTCTTCCAATTCTTCAAAGTATGGTTGAAGGCTCCACAGAAGTTGACGGTGAAGCTCCCCGTCCACTTGCTTTGTCACCTTCAATGCTCTTTGTATCACATAATTCCCGTACCGATTCTTGGTTACTTGTAACAGTAAATTCTTATCAGTAGCAGGGTTTCGATTCCCCAAAAGATCATTAACTGCGATTCTCATCCCCAGTGACGATTTCATGATAATCTGTTCCACCACATGGCTCCCAACTTTCTGCATCGACAGACTTGCGTAGCGACCTCTGAGTATTAGACTGATCTTGTTGGTGAAGTCAGGACACTCCAAACTTAGTACCTTTTGGACAACATAATTCCCTGATTCATCCTGTGAAAGGGACACCGCATTGTCGCAGATTAAATTTAGGAGTTGATCTCTGTACCCGCCCCGTGCACCAACGATGAAGTTGTTCAACGATATGCATCCTCTCTTGTTTGTTGCCAAACTGAGACAGTGCCTAATGGCTGCCTCATAAATTGGTTGAATTTGATCTGCATCAAGCAGGCCGAGGCAGTGAGCGATTATGTATGATCCATTGCGATCAGTCATTATCTCATAAAACCCATCACAGAGACTTCTGATGATGATCTTCAACATGGAAATTGACGAGTTATTGAGCTTTTGGATGATCTTTTTAATCAAACTCGACCCTGGTTTACTGACAGATGCATGGACAAAGAGTTGAAGATTCTGGGTTATGACATGGACTATAAGAGCTAGTTGTTGGTCGTCGCACAAGTCGATTATCTCTGAAACGACTCTGCATTCGTATTCGTTATCCATGAGAATGATGATCAAGGGTGTTCCGTCGCTTGATGAAGTAGTTGTAAGCTTTTGGACGGTTATGTTTGTGAATTCTGGGTTCTTCTCCTTCAATAGGTTCACCATCATCTCTGACCAAACCAATTTGTTAGTTGATACAATAGAATCGAAGTCTTGCGGCTCAATTCTGAATCTGTTGCGTGTTCTTTGAGGAGCGTCTATTCTTTCAGGCACAAAACATGTAGAGGCTAATTGCGGATTGGAAGCCAAAGTGTTGTCTTCGTTGCTCATATTGGGTGATGGATGACAGAAGATTCTTTCAGATAATACCAGACAAACTCATTAGCAATTTATAATGAAGAACGTCAGTAATCAAAATCGTCAAGGGTTTTTGAGATCCGTGTTGTCTTCGGAATTCTTCTTTGTAATTAGCTTTTTGCTTCAGGTTTATTTTCAAACTCTCGGATTCCTATTACAATTTGGAATGGCAACTGCAAAGAAAAGACAATATTATATCCAGTTACAGAGACCAGTCTGTGGGGAGTTAGGATTATAGTCCAAAAAGGGGCGGTTCACTTGGAGATGAATTCATAAATGAAGTGGACTTACATGGTGGCTTGCCTTGGACAACAAGTTCGATATCAAAGTCCATAATGAATTTCTTAATAAAGTTATAGTGTTTGCGCCATGGCTTTTAAAATATAAAGTTTAATTGTGCCAAACTATAAGGGGAACAGAGTATGTCAGCTATATATATATATCAGGCTTGTTTCGATTTTTATTTTTAGTTTTCAATTTTAGAAAAATCTATTTGTTTAAATTTTTTGGTCTATGTTTTTAGTTTTGATTTTTTATAATTTTCAAAAGATATAAGAACTATAAAAATAGTTTTTTTTTTCTATTTCCATATTTTCCATAATTTGATTTACTATCAACTAAATATATATTGTTTAATTATTTAATAAATTAATTATTAATAAGAACTATGAATAATTTAATTTTATATCATATTTAATTAACTAAAATTAATTATTAATATGAATTAGGAATTATTTAATTTTACTTAATATTTTTATTTAATTTTAGTAAAATTAATTCAATAATTATTAATAAGTATAACTAAATTCAAAATATCTTCAAAATAGATAAACTTCAAATAAAATTGATTTCATAAGTAAAATATATTGTAAATTTTAAATAAAAATTAATTTTAATGAAATAAAATATTTTTATTAATAAATAATATATAAGATATTAAAATAAATTTATTTAATTAAAAAACTTATCTGTAAGTTTTAACTAATATGTAATTATTATCAGTGATAAAAATATAACTATATTCATATTATCAACCAAACAACTTTTTCGTTTTATTTTAAAGAAAAATAGAAATTGAAAATATAAAGAGAAAATTAAAAATCACAACAAAAAAACAAAAATAGAGCCAAACGACTCTTATAATGGAAAAACTTCTCTTTTCATATTTTCAACTTCATTAGACCTTGAGTTGACTAGTATGCATGGTTAAAAGTGGTCTTCAAGAAGAAGAAGCAATTCATTTAAAATTTTCAAAATAAAAGAAAATATCTTTGGTTAGTTTGAATATAATTTTTAGTTTCTTTCTCGTAATCTTTTTTTGATAAATTAAATATTTTGGATTGTTTTTGTATATCATGATGATTATTTCTAGTTTGTTAAATTTTATATTTTATTCTTTTATCTTCATAAAACTTTTATCCCTATAAAATTAAATGGTAAATAATTCTTTATTGTTGATTCTTGAATTATAATATTTGTTTGATTAATCTAATATTTAATACTTAAAAATAAAACTTAATCACTATTCATTTGATTTTGAGAAGCAATATGATAGAATGAAAAGTAAAGTATGACTTTCATTTATTGAAGAATTTCACCTACCATGTTGGTGTGATTTACTAAACATAGAAGTAATTATTTTGCAATATTCCATGAATCTTACAAACCTAAACTTGTTATAAAATTAAACAAGTTTGAATGGTAAATTTTATTTAAAAACCTGACCTAAGATTAAAGAATTGGTTAGTAAAGCAATCTTGGAACTTATGAGTAAGCTTCTAAAATTTATAAATAAAACATTCATTTTCTTGGTTGTTAAATGCTAGAATCCTAACTCTTTTAAGTGAATTTCGTGTTTTAACTTCTTATATAAAATAGTAGCCAAATTCTTAGCTAAATGAATGAAGAAATCACTAGCCCCCCTAATCAACCCAACATAGGAGGCTTTCTTAATATTTTTTGTGAAAAAGTTATGAATTTATGAATAATTAAATTAAGCCATAAAAGGTAGACAATATATGAGCTCCAATACAAGACAACTTAAAATTACAAGGGAAAACTAACCACAAGCTAAATATAATCCAAATAGAGATAAATAGTTACAAATAAGTTAAACTCTGGAGTAAGAATTGAGAAATTAAAGATCCAATTGAAGTAAATCACTTGTTAATATAGAAATCCGATATTATTTTGTAAACTACATAAGAAGGGGGTGAATTGTGTAATCTTTTCGAAAATATCATTTTTTTGAGACTTTTTTAATTTCTTTACAAAATTCAAATGATCAGTAAACACTTTGTTAAAGTTTATAAGCAATGTAATTGCAAGTAATATTATCTACTCGTCTAATACAAGAAAATTAAAGATAAGAGTTAGAAAATAGACACTGCGATTTTATACTGGTTTACCCCAAACCGTGGGTTACGTTCAGTCCCCAGAGTATTTATGAGATTTCACTATATTCTTTCTACTTGACAAGTATTCTTTCACACGTAGAGCCTCTTTAAGTCTCTCTCACAAAGTATTCTTTATGAGCTATATTAGCCTCTTCAGACTCTAGCCTTCCTTTCTCTCTCTAAGAAAAGTATTTTTGAGCTTTCACGTTACAGATGTGTTTGCTCACTTCTTTTTCACTTTGAATAAAGAATTTTTCCTAATATCAAAAACGTTCACGAGTAATTCTCTATCTTTGTTGTAGTTTTCGACTAGAACTAATATTTATAGCCTAAGTCTCTAACCATCTTCTTGATAACTGCATCTTGAATCTTCTAGAAACTTATTAGTTGAGTCCTGTAACTAACTCCAACTAATTAACTTACTGACATTCTAGAACATCTTCCTTTTGTATCATCTGGAATAACTTTTCTTCTGTTACTACATTTCGTCTGTTATTCCTCTTCGTCTTATATTGTGTTTCTTCTTATGTTGCGCTTCATCTTGTGTTGCATTTCGTCTTATACTTTGTCTTGTGTTGTGCTTTGTCTTGTGTTGCACTTCGTCTTGTATTGCGCTTTGCCTTATATTGTGCTTCGTATTATGCTTCGACTTCGTCTTATGCTTATCTGCACTCTTAACAAAGTCATTAAAACAGTTCATACATTTCTAAGATTATTATTATTTAATTGTCATCAAAATTAATAGAAGTGAAGTCCTCTTGACTTAACAATTATCTCTTTTGTTGCTACTAAAAGATGCTCACTTCTTTATACTTTCTCTTCTCACTATAAAACTTCAAGATGATGAGATAGTTGTAAGCTTAAAAATATAAAGAGATACGCACTGTGATTCACTACTAGTGTTAAAAGAGTATGTGAAAAAGTAGAGAACTTTTTGATAAAATGGTCAAAAAAAAAAGATGAACTAAGTGAGAACCATGAAATATATATAGTTGAAAAATAAAAGAGAGAAAAGAAGATATACTAAGAGACAACTAAAGAGAAGTCAAAGATGTCGATAATGATAAAAAAGAATAGAGGAGTTAACTAGTGTAGGGCAGATGGGAACTTTTATATATAGTCAAACTTTACGTTGAGCCAAGCTATAGCCCACGAGTCCAAGCACAATTTAAAGCCTAAAAGTTTTTAAAAAACATTCCTAACAAGACCCAAAATTCAATCAATTCAAATCGAACCCATTGACTTTAGGTCAGACTAATCAAACTAGACCTAGGCTTAATTTTCAATTCAATATATAGATGTGCACTAAACCATGTTCAACACTATGTGCCTCTAGATAAGTGAATGAGTAACTTATATTTATTGTGAGATAACTTTTTCTATATAAACTTGTGGTATTGGGTACATTAAGCCCTAATATAGTAAGCATCGATACATGGTATTTTTGCATATAATCATGGTATTCCCATATAGGCAACTGACGTGGATTCCCACATAGGCAACTGACATGGACCCCTAAAATTGAAACCTTAAAAGTAGAGTTTTCCAATTTTAAGACACCTAAAATAATAAAAGTTGGTTTATGATCCTTATGTCTTCCAGATTTAGCTTATAAGATATAACTACCAAAAAATTGACATCAAACAATGCTAACGACTACTTTGATAAATCCAATTAATATTCAAATATTTTATTTTGGAAACAATTTTTTTCTTATTGTAACAGTGAGAAATTCATTGTATTATTGAATTGTTAATCTCTTTTCAAATTTTTCTAAAATATTCATTATCTACCTAAGTTTAGAGAGTAGAATTATAGAGTTGTTTTATGCATTTATCTCATATACCTATAGGTATTTCTCTAATTTTTTTCCTTGTTATATATAAATGTTGGACCCTAGAAAATTTTTCCTTAAAAGTAAGCATGACTTAAAATAATTTTGGAGTTTTGATAGATTTAATTTTGGAACTATACTTATGTCAAGGTTAGTAGGATTTGTT
>JAOSBK010000005.1:29508558-29520463 GCA_027568895.1 Erythroxylum shatona | reverse complement strand
CATTCTCATATCAAAACTCATCTAAGTATAATTTATACTTAGGTTTATGCCTCACTAAAATCATTAAAATCTCTATTCCTTTCTCATTAACTCACTTCAGATTTTTCCAAGTCACACTTTCGGGTCTACTATTCACATTCAATTATAAAGTGAAATTGATGTAATTTGGTCATACTCTCTTCTGGAAAAATGTTCCTCTATGTCTTATCTTTTCACTGACACCAAAATCACTCAATTTGGTTCAGTATTTTAGAGGATATACCTCAAACATTATCAGGTTATCCATATTAAAAAATAGTGTACTATGTACAACTTCCATCCAGAAATTCAATATCTTAGAGAAAGAATCGGCATTCGACTTCTTGAGACAATTTGTAGGCCTACATCTCTAGTTTACTCCAAATAAAAATTCATCTTATTTGGAATCCTAAATCAAGATATCACCAAAATACTGAAGCATGTTCAGTAAAAATATCTAGCTCATACTCTTCCCACCGATCCCCTCACTTTGATTTAATCAATCATTTTCAAATCAAAACCAAAAGCTATACATTTTTTTGGAGAGATTGAGAAATGTGTTAGGAATCCAATGCTTTAAAAACCAGGTCATTTGGAGGTCAGAAAAAAATTTATGGACAAAAGAGTGAGAGGTGTTCAAGTGTGGCGGAGAGGTGCAAAGTCGCGATTGCGATTTCCGTGCACCCGCACGATGTCGCAATCGTGCTTTGTCGCGATCACGACTTTCTGCTCTTCTCTATTTTTCCTTCGACCTATCTTAGTAAAAAGGGCATAACTTTTACTAAAAATATCAGATTATGGTGATTTAAAAACTGTTTTGAAGAGGATTTCTAGACCTACAACTTTCATTAAGATCTCAAAAACAAATTTTACCTCTACAAGGGTCAAAATTTCAAATCAATGCATCTATGCCTAATGCCCATCTCATGTAATATCATAGACTTTTAAATATCATATCTCTCAACTCCAATGTCCAAAAATTTCATACTATATATCAATGGAAATATAAAAGAAAGATCTACAACTTTCATGAAGACAAGTTTGTCAAAATCTACCTAAATCAACACAGTAAATTCACGGAAGTTTCAGATCAAACTCTTAACACTGTTACTATTCATTCCCAATTCTCAACTCATTTAATTCATCATCTCAATAGATAAATTCTTCAAAGATACCAAGTTTTAACTCAAAATCATCTACACACATTTCATATTCCTCACTTGCTCATAAACACCAAAAATATAACACATTCCCATACACTCAAAACATAATACAACATAAACATTTATCCACAACTTTTGCTGCACCCAGTTCTCATTTTCACATCAAAATTTGAGACTCTTAAAAACAAAATTTAAACTTGATGTCTTCATAGGAACGGTAGCCATATGCTTCTAGTTTAATCCAAATCAAGAATCATACCAATTAAATAACTATAGAAAAAGTTATGGCCGAACATTGAAGCATACTCAGTGAACATATTGCTGCTAAATTTTCCAGCTCAACTATCCATTTTGTTTCCAATTCTTACACTAACACAACTCATACCAAGGTCAACTTTGCTACTCCATCTACTCCTCATTCTCAATTCCTTTTCAACTCATTTCTACAATCATCTATTAACACAAACAGGTTATAAACACATTTCTATACTCATCAACTTCTAATTGTCATCAAAACATCCATTTCACAACCAATTCATCTTTAAAAGCATGTGTAGCATACTCATAGTTTCTTACTCTTCATATACAACATCAATCATCCATCAACAACTCCTAACCCATTATTTAGCATTTATATGAAACAAAACATCAACATATAGTTATATATATGTTCATTTCTTCATCAACATTCTAGCATATACAAAAATCCCTATCATGATCATTCAACCCCTAAAATATCCCTATAAATCATTACTCATCAAGCATATATATGCAAGAAATTTACACACTCTCACCATTCACGACACCCACATATTTAAACACCAGTTCATAAGATTAACCTGTAAATGTCATCACAAATGTTTCATTTAACTAAAACCCATGATATTTGACAAGATACTTACTTGATTTAGCTTTCAATTCTTCAAAATCTTCAAGAAACTCAAAAATTCCTAATTTCACCAACAACCCATGATCATCTTCATTTTGAGCTTGAAATGTTTCGGTTTTTGGTGAGAATGGAAGAGAAAGCAAGATGAAAGAGTAGCATGAAAGATGATAAAAAATCAAGAAGAAGAGAGGAAGAGAAGAGGAGCTACGAAAATGGTGGAGAGATCCAAAATAAACACCCCTTTTGGAGAGAAGTTTCGTGAATGACGAAACCAAAAAAAGGGGGAGAGGCTTTTAATTAACAGCTCATGACTTAAGACATGGTTGGGGTAAGTGACAAGTGTCCCATTTCTAAAGCATTAGATTGGTTCCTTTAATTAACTAGTCCTATCAATTTCAATTTCTACTCTAATTGTTCCCCAATTTTCCATGACACTTGTCAGTAAATTCTAAAGTCATTTATCAAATTTTCCATTGCCATTGGACAGTAATTTCTACTACCATTTAACAATTGTTTTGTCACTTGGCAATTTTTCTAACTAAAATACCCAACAATTTCCATAAATTTCTCCAAAAATTCCCAAAAATTCCCAAAAATTCTAAGTCAATTTATACCCTCCCCAAATCAATTTTTAACATATAAAAGCCACATTTCCCAATATACTCACATTTATAAACAATTATACCCGAAAATTATCAATGAATGCCTGTACAATTATCTTTATGTGCAAAGAGTCTATATTCATATGTATGTGCATCTTATGTAATGCATGAGCATGAGATGTGTTTCCTAATTTCTCAGTAATCTCTCACATTTACTATTTTAGCCTTAATATGGGTAACAGGATGTTATAGTAATCCTTGCTATTGAGCTCATAGTCTAACTTAAACTGCTGAAAAGAAGAGTTTATGCTATTGATGATCATAATCATCTGTATGTTCACATCCATGTCTGCCCCAAGCATCTCAGCCTTAGTGACCGCAGAGATTACCTTAAGCATGTAATCCCACACTAGTTCACCAAGATTTTGTCTAAGAATGTGAAAGCTTTGGATAACTTTCACCCTTGTAGACCTGGTCCTTATACTAAACATCTCATGTAGGTGATGGACCATTGCACTATCAATTTTCATACAATATGAGCATACTAGCCAACAATATTGGAACTTTGTATAAAATCATGATGCATGTATGCAACAAAACTTAAAAAAATTTAAAACTTTATACGACGATTATTTTTCTTATCTATAACAAACTAAGTGACAGTGAGTCATCTTATCCATTAAAAGAAAAACTAGGATCCCCCCACTCAAAAAACTACCAAGCATCTTCATGCTTAACTTTTTGAGAAGCGTCATAATTTGGTCCATACTTTTACCAACAGAGCTACGATGGGCAGGTCAATGATAAAATATGTTGAGTGTATAACCATTTAATTCATCCACTAAAGGTATTTGCAAACCATGCCTCGGTGGGAGGTCACATTTGCTACCAATAAATAGACTTATCCTTAAGGAAACCCAAATCGTGCAAGATCTAGGATTCATGCTCTTCGGTGGGGAGTAACACTTCACCACATGCAAATAAGCCATCATATGAAGACTGTGGACTCTCACAGCATTCTCTCCCACTCAATCTTTTTGGCTTTAAGTTTATAATAAATACCATCTTGTCTAGATGCATTTTATTATCCATCCTATATTGTTTCATTATATATCTTATACATAATGAATGCATGGCAAAGCCTAGGGTTGACAGTTTTCTAAATGACATGCAATCACATATTATTTGCATTCATTTATCCATTCATCTCATGAACTAATAAGCCACTTTAGATTGTCTATCCTAGAAACATAAATACAATTACAAGGCTTTTAGGCCCAAAAATTTCTTCTTAGACTTGGATCTTTAACTTCGAACTCTTCGCTCACATGATACGGCCCATTTGGTAAAAAGTGTGTGATGGCTTTTCTTTTCCAACAAAATATTGATTTTTATAAAACTGAATTTTTGTCCAAAAGAAAACAAAAATCTGCACTTGTTTTTCACCAAAATCAAAAATTATGTCTATGACATAAAAATTCCAGCACTTATAAAAACTGAAACTTTTTAACAAAAAAGTTCATACAACTGAAATTTTGTTAAAACAAAATTCCAGCACTTTTGTTTTCTAAAATCTGAAAATTAGCTAAGACACCATAATCAAAACCGAAACTTTTCTTCATCATTTCTTCATCCATGGCTTCTTCATCTTCATCGTTACAGATTTTGTACATTACATAATGAAAAAAAAACATAAAGATGAAACCAAGGAGAAAACATGATGATGATAGTCCATCCTCCTTGTTACAAACCAAATGAACAAAACTTAAAAGGTAACTTTAGCACCTATAGACAACCAAAAAAGCAAAACATACACCATATATATTTTTATCACATAAAAATATGCAACATACAAAAATGATTGCCAACCTATGCATCATATATAGGAACCAAAATTATGTATAAGAAAAATGGCTCTGATACCAATTGTTGGATCGAAAAAATAAAGCATGCACGATTTAGATAAAACAGTAGATTTCAAAACTTTTTAGAAATCAAAATTTCAACAGAAGTAATATAACCAAATCAACTTGCATAGCCATACATGATACGGTATAAGGATAAACATTTGCATACTAATAAGATAGAAATTTTTACCGACTCCTTCGCTACAGCTTTAACTCGTCACTGTGTTATCCTATCCTCAGCAATGTATCCTCTCCTTGGTGATGTATCCTCTTCTCATTATTGTATCCTCTTCTCGATATTGTTTCCTTGACCAATCTGATCTACCACCTATTCTTTTTGGACAACCTGGTTAACAAGATCCTTTGGTAGGAAAGGAGAAGAAACACTTGAAGAGATTTTTCCTTAGAAGAATGAAGCCAAAGATGAGACACCTCTCATGAAATTTTTGGCTATACCATGCAAGATAGGAGAGAGAGAGTCAAAAATGCAAGAACACCTTATCACTTCTTCTCAATTTCGGTTAACATCAAAAGAAAGAAGAGATATGCATCAAATGCATGAGTTGATTCTTTAATCAATAAAAAAGAAGCCAATAATGAGACTCTTCTCATTTGTCTTTAAGATGACTATATGAAAAGACTATAAACCTAAATAAGACATATCAATTTCAGTTTTTTGGTGATGAAAGAAGGAAGATGGTCCATCAAATGCACTTCTTTCTTCTTTAATCCAATAAATACTAATAGGTTATATGCCATCATTAAAATACCACCATTAAACCATTTAATGATAAAATCATTACTCCATTTAAAAATGATAAAGCACGTTAAAAACCATCTTAAATATAGCAACCTAATGTTAAATGTGTAGCTACACATTTTGTCCATTAAAATCGAAATTCCTCCCCCATTTATCTTTAATAACATTGTTTTAATTTAATTAATCTAATTAAACCAAAGTCTAGCCCATTTCTAAATGTTCATTTGGGCTTTTAATTAACAATTAATTAATCTAAACCCAATATTCAATCATAGGCCTTAAAACCTCTATTTGTATTTCTTAATTTACTTGATAACCTTTCTAGAAGCCAAATAGGGAATCAAATTGGACTTATATAATTCAAGCTCTAATAAGTCTGGAATTAATTTAATCTCATTAGAATTAATTCCAGCTTATTAACTAAATGTCATTCCACTAAAGACAATTAGTTGAACTCTTGAATTACTAAATATTATGAGAGCATATGTTTCAAATAAGATGTCCAATTGCAAACTCTAATATTAACCATATTATAGCCATCAGCACAATAAAAGGTAAAATTACCATTTTGCCCTTATGTTGGTTTTTCCTTCTAGATCTCCCCTTTTCCTCTATATGGTGATTAACACACAAGATCTCATCTTGGTGTTAAGACTTGATAGGTATCTAATCCATCAAACTACTAGCACCATTTTAATCACTATCTCTGTAAAACTTCTAAAAGTGACGATATTACTATAAACTCTTTATTGAGTAAATGTTCCCTAATACATGATTTAATTAATAATTCCAACATGCAGATATTGGATTGGTACTTTGTAAAAGTCTATTTTGATCATATCAAAAATTATGATGAAACACATATGAATTCACCACTCATTAAGATTGTGGTCTATAATAAACGAATGCTTAAGTTGTATGTTTTAAGAATTGTAAGTTTTAAGATTAAAGTAACAACCTACCTTATTTTTGAAAACATACTTGATTCCATATTCATTTAATAGTGCTATTATCGATGGTCAATTACTATCATGATATGAAAGTCATCATTCCCTTGAAGTAAACTCCTTTACTTGTATGGAGATAAATCGCAACTATACAGTCTAAACCATAATCAAGTGACCAACTTGATTATTCAACTATGAATCAATTATTTTAGATTCTAATAATATACATGTTTCCCATACATCTTTATGTATATGTATATTACTTATAAAAGAATCTTGGTACCTTATGACCAGATATAAAATGCTCATACAAATAAAACCAAACTCTTTTGTTTTATTAATAATAAATATTTTCATTACAAAACTGTAACTGAAGAAGATAAAGTTACATGTAAATACACTTGCTTTCTAAGGCACTATATTTACATAACTCCAACAGATGCCTTCTTTTGGTTGGGCTTTACTTTCTTTTGTTCTTCTACTGGTTTAGAAGAAAGTTGTTGTTGAGGATTCTTCCTCTCAAATACTAAATTCCTTTTAATTTTAGTCTCTCTAGATGATTTTGCTGATTGACTTTGCAAAATAGAGACAATTGATCTAGTAGGTTACTGTCTTTTCTCTTTCTTTTCAGAATCTTCATCATGAATCAGATGTCCTCTTCTTCTGTTATTGTTGTCATGAGTTCAATAGTCTTGGTGACCTTCTTGACTGTTTGGATTTTTCTGATTGAAATGTCTCTGCCTTTCTTTTAATGACACTTGTTGTGATGATTGTTGAACCGAGCTTTCCTCTTTCTGTAAAATCGTCTTAGGTTTTATTGATACAACAAATGATTTCTCAGTCTTTTCTTCTACAGATGTTCTTCCTGTTGAATGAGGTTTTGTTGTTCTTGCAATCATACCATGTTCACTTTTTCCCCGTCTTACTATGAGCTTCCCCTCAAACCTTACTTTGGGAGTAAAACTACTATCCATCTCTTCATTAACCTTTTATCCCCATTTTGTGAATAGTTGAAGCATTAATAACTCTTTTCACATCCATCTTTACCCTGTTACCTCTGTCAAGAAAGATTCCTGATTCTTTAAAAATCCTTGTCAACAGCATTCCATACAATAAAGAGCTAGACTCACTCTTTGCCTTCATCATGTACTTCAAAATCAAGTACGAAAGATTAATGGGTTGGTGATTTAGTAGGTGACACAGACAATGTTCATCATTCATTATCTCAAGGCCTTTTGAGCCAACTCTTAGTAGAATACAGCGAAGAAGTAGCGAATGAAGAACCCTAGCCTTCGGAACAAGAGTTACCACCTTTTTAACTTCAAGATCACTACTTCCATAAAGTTGTCAATTAATGTGCATTCTATCTACACGACCTTGAGTAATCCCTTTTGTAATGTTAAATAACTTCACTCCAATACAAAGACACCCACTGACCCTTTTGATAGTATCTTCTGTCACAATAACTGACAATCTATCTACCATTGATACTAAGGTATCATCTACCACCTTTGCGTTCTTCCAAAATTCATATATCTTATTCAAGTAGACCTTTTCATGAACCTTGAAGAAGTTTTTTCAGCCAACTACTTCAATCTTTGGTTCAATGTCCATCTGATTTTCTTTTAATGAGATGAGATCAACGTGTCTTCCATAGATAAGCGATTTATCCATTTGTGATCTGTAACAAAAACTAAACACACAAAATTATTTCTCAAAGTAGCATCTTTTCTAAAAGTAAGAGTATAAGATGAAATGAACTTGAAGCTTATAACAAAGTATGAATCGTCTTGGATGAGAGCACTAAGCAAGTACGTTTCAAAGTATTTTAAGAAAATTCTAGAGTAGAAGGTATTTTAGAATCTTAAGAAGATTGCCTTCTTATATTTACTTTTGAAAAGTTACCGTTCATAACATACCGTTACTGTTCACTTAAAAACTTATGACTTGTTATCTTCTTTTTGTATGAATCGTCTGGGTCATGATGTGACAGGCAAATGGTCATTTAGTATTACCATATTCAAGTTTGGTCTGAATTCCTTGAATCTATCTTCATACAAGGGTTTAGTGAAGATATTTGCTTATTGCTGATTCATCTTAACAAATTGTAGACTAATGACTCCTCTTTTTACATAGTCTCGTATAAAATGATGTCTAACTTCAATATGTTTTGCCCTTAAGTATTGTATTGGATTCTTTGATAGATTGATAGCACTTGTGCTGTCACAGAAAATTGGAATTTGATCTTCACGTATGGAGTAATCTTCCAATTGATACTTGATCCATAATCTCTGTGAACAATAACTTGCAGTTGACATATATTCAGCTTCTACAGTAGATAGAGCAATTGAACTTTGCCTCTTGCTTGACCATGAAATTAGGTTATGATCAAGAAAGTGACAACCTCCACTTGTACTCTTTCTATCAATTCTATCTCCAGCATAATCAGCATCACAGTAGTCAATTAACCAATTTTGTCGATTCCAATTATTTTGCCTTACTGGTTGTCTCCAAAAGTTATTGTTCCTCCTTTCTTATTTTGGAGGTCTAGGAACATAGACCTTCTTTCCGTCATGTGTCGCGAGCATCCACTATCCAAGTACCATTGGTGCTAACTTCTTTCTCCAATAAGAGAGATCTGCAGTATATATTATATCTTTCTTAAGTAACCATATTTTCTTGGGTCCTTTGGGGTTAGAGTTACAATAATTCCTTGAATAATAAGAGTATTGTTTCTTATTCTTTCTGCTAGAAAAACAATTCTTAATATAACGAACATCACTATCAGTAAATCCTAAACCACTCTTATATTTTGGATGCTATATTTTTCAATCATCTCATTCATCCTTTTAGTACTATTAGTAAATGTTGATAAATCTACTGAAAGACTATTAATCCTTTATTTTAGTTGATTAATTTCTTCATATCTATCTATAGTTACTTTCTTTCTCATATCATCTACTTGTTTCTTAAGAAAGTCGTTTTCTTTCTCTAACACTTTCGTGTTCTTCAAGCTTTCAACAAATTTCTTTTTCAGAATTCTATATTTCTTTAGTATAGCATTCGAATCTTCTAATAATTCTAAATATGCTTCTTGAAGATCATTATGATTAGAAGTTACCTCATCGTTGCATTCTTCTTCAGCTACCAAGCATATATTTGCTTGTTCTGATGCTACTGAGTCAGAATTAGACTCGGATGAATCCAAGTCTTCCCACGTTGCCATTATGCTCATTTTATTTTCTTTACTTTTCTTCTACTTTCTTCTGAGCAATGGACATTCAGACTTGTAATGTCCTGGTTTGTTGCATTCGTAGCAGATGATAGATGTTTTCTCATTCTTGACTTCTTCTTTGCTATTCTTCTTAAAAGAAAAATCTTTATTTCCTTTTGTTTTCTTTTTCCACATCCTTTTAATCTTTCTTGAAATGAAGGATAATTCATCATCTTCTTCACTTGAATCTTGATCAGACTCACTGGTATCATTATCCTTGATTTCTTCAATCTTTAAGGCTTTTGAAGATGTGCTTCTATTTTTTCGATTCTTTTGATTCTTTTGACCTGCCTTTAATGGATAGACTTATCTCTTCTAGGTTATCTTCTGCATCAAGCTCTACTTTATGGATCTTCAGTGAACCAAGCAATTCATCTAGCTTCAGCTTGCTTAAGTCCTTGGCTTCTTGAATTACTGTAACCTTAGGTCTCCATCTTTTAGGTAGACTTTTGAGAATCTTCCTGACATGTTCTTGATTATCGTAGATTCTCTTAAGAGCTTTAATTCCGTTAACGATTGTTTGAAATCATCCAAACATTTGATCGAAAGATTCCTCATCTTTTATGTTGAATAACTCGTGGTGATGAACAAGAATGCTGATCTTGGACTCTTTCACTTGATTTGTGCCTTTGTGTGCAATGGCTAATGTGTCCCATGTCTCCTTTGCAGATGTGCATCCATGAACCTTATCATATTCACTTCTGTTTAGGGCACAACTTAGAAAGAACTTGTCCTTTGAATTGAACTAAAATCAATCTTTCTAATTGGCTAACCATCTGTAATGAGAGATGATATTGCCTTCATGATCTATTGGTATATATGGACCATTTTCGATGATATCCCAAGGATCAATATGTGTAGATTCTATAAAGAGTCGCATCCTGTCCTTCCAATAATGATAATCCTCATCACTGAATGCAGCAAGTTTTGTGACCGAGGCACCTTCAGCTATAAAAACATGTCATTCAGCTATAGATCTTTCTCCTCACTTTGCGACAGTGTTTCTTGGAAACCTTGCTTTGATACCAACTAAAGTAAATCATTTGTTAGTATAGAAATCCGATATAATATGTAAACTACACAATAAGGGGGTTGAATTATGTAATCTTTTCGAAAATATTAATCTTTTGAGACTTCTTGAATTTCTTTACAAAATTCAAATGATCACTAAAACACTTTGCTAAAGTTTATAAGCAATGAAATCGCAAGTAATATTATCTACTTATCTAACACAAGAAAATTAAAGATAAGGGTTAGATAATAGACGATGCGATTTTATACTGGTTCACCCCAAACCCTGGATTACATCTAGTCCCTAGAGTTTTTATGACATTTCACTATACTATTTTAACTTAACAAGTATTCTTTCACACGTAGAGCCTCTTTAGGTCTTTCTTAAAAAGTATTCTTTATGAGCTGTATTAGCCTCTCCAGCTCTAGCCTTCCGTTCTCGCTCTAAGAAAAGTATTTTTAAGCTTTCACATTATAGATGTGTTTGCTCACTTCTTTTGCACTATGAATACATAATTTTTGCTAATATCAAAAACATTTATGAGTAATTCTCTATCTATTTCTCTCTATGTGTTCGTGTATATGTATGTAGTTTTCGACTCGAACTAATATTTATAGCCTAAGTCTCCAACCGTCTTCTTGATAACCGCTTGAATCTTCTAGAAACAGATATTAGTTGAGTCCTGTAACTAACTCCAACTAATTAACTGACTGACGTTCTAGTATATCTTCCTTTTGTATCATCTAGAATAACTTTTTTTTTTCTGTCACTATATTTCGTATGTTATTCCGCTTCGTCTTATGCTTTGCCTTGTCTTATGCTTTGCTTCATCTTATGCTTCACTTCCTCTTACGCTTCGCTTCGTCTTATGATGCGTTGCTTCATTTTGTGCTTCGCTTTCGTCTTACGTTTTAACTTCGTCTTATGTTGCAACTTAGTCTTTTGTTACCGCACTTCGTCTTATGTTGCTTAAGTGTTACTTGCATTAATCTGCACACTTAACAAACTCATCAAAACTGTTCATACATTTCTAAGATTATTATTATTTTATTGCCATCAAAATTAATAGAAGTGAAGTCCTTTTGATTTAACAATTGGATGGACCATCTTCCTTCTTTCATGATCAAAAGCGAAATTGATAGGTCGCATTTAGGTTAATAGACTTTTTGTTGGACCCCAAACTTTTCTTGAAAGTTAGAACTATTAAATGAGAAATTATTGGAGATTATTTATGTGTAAAGAAAAGAAGAATTTTTGAATTTGAAATGAAGTAGAAAAGGTAGTTAGGACAAGATGGGTTATATGTGAAATATTGGAAGTTATAAGTTGAAAC
>JAOSBK010000005.1:29427535-29439432 GCA_027568895.1 Erythroxylum shatona | reverse complement strand
ATTTTAAATCAACTCATTCTCTAACACTTTCATAACCCAAACAAATTTACTCAAATATCAAAGTCATCAAAACTAATTGATTCTTTTTCTCCTTAAATTTCCTTAAAGCACAAAAACCCCTATAACACAATACATACACTAAAACCCCTCATTTTATTTCATTTTATAATTTTAAATTCCACTATAAGATCGGGGTCCAACAAGGATCGTTACATTAAGTCACCATCAAACTAACATGACGTCATCCAAGATCTTATTATATCCCAAATCATTTCTAATTACACTAAATTTTGCATCTCTGATCCCTCTTTTCACAAAAAGTTATGCAAAATCCCGTAATGTATTTGTACTAATGGTTACCATATAGACAGCTCATGCCTATCAACAACAAATTTCTTTGTAACTACCTAGGGAATGAGTCACAAATATATTGTGTGATATCGCAATGATTTTTCCTTAGACACTTATGTCAATCCATGAAGTATTGGCTACTTTCCTAGTTATACTTTGCTAGACCGCATCATTCCTGATCTTTTGATAATATGCTAAAGTAGCAACACCAATTCTCAACTTCATAACATAGTTAAAAGTTCCAAAGGGTATACAGGTGGACTAGATGTCTACAAGGCTCACACAGTGATGAAGAAGACCTATTCATCACTCCCTTATTCGATCATCTCAAGCACATGCATAATGGAGTGCATGCTACGGTAGAGCTCCCGCTAAAGGTTTGTCACACTCTAAATAACATCATATGGTGCAGGATCGAGTCACACCACAAAATGACCAACTTGAGCTACCACAAACTCAAATCTGGCTTTATACAGGCTACATGGATACACTTCCTTGTTCGACTAAACAAGTCTCATCTTAGCACTTAACTAAGGCGACATGAAAAATCCTTAATCATGTTATAGTAATTAAGGAGATTGCTAATCATTTGGTACCTTGCAATATTTTGTCTCATCTCACCCAATATCGTAACACTAGGGCGAAGTTCTTGTGTGAGAGAGCAAAATCAAGCCTGGTGATAATATTTAGCTATGTGTCATTTTCAATTAAACCTTAGTTTAGTATGCAAATTTACACGAGATTGAACTGAAAAACACATTTCATTAATGCATAAGTAAATATACAAATACATCAAATCTTTAACAAACCTAAACCCCTAATGTGCTTTTGAAAAGCATCTCTAGCAATAGGTTTACTAAAAGGATTGATTATCATATCTCTCGTAGATACATGCTTTAAGAACACATATCTTTGTGCAATGATATCACAAATGAAGTGGTAGCGAGTATCAGTGTGCTTTATCTTTTCACGATACTTCGGACCCTTTACATAAAAAATTGCAACTGTGTTATCATAATAGATAAATGCGACCTCACTAAGATGCCCGGTTGATGAGGCTCCTAAAAAATCTCCTCAACCATATTGCCTCATGCACCACCGAGGTACATACAACATACTTGAACATCATCATGGACAATGACACGCATTCTTGTTTCTTCCTACACTAAGAAATGGCTCCTCTTCAAAGAATGAAAGCATAGCTTGATGTGGACTTTCGCTCGTCTCTTTTAACAGATCCATTGGCATCATTATATCCAACTAATTTGAGGCTCCCACCTTAATAGCACAAATTCATGCTAGTGGTTCCTCTTAGATATCTAGGCATCCTTTTGACCGCCGCCTAATGCGCAAGCCTAAGATTGCTTTGATATCAAAGCATATATCGAGTCGAGTGCATGTCATAGTGTACATTAGACTACTGATAGCGCTTGCATATGACACCTATTTTTCTTCCTCTGTTTTAGGACATTGATACATACTTAGGTATAGTCCCTTCTTTATTGGAGTGTCAACAGGTTTCTAGTTATGAAAATGTTCCAAGATCCTATTAATCTAGGTTTTTTGAGACAAACTAAAAAATCTCTTAGAATGATCCCTCAAGATCTTAACCCTGAGAACATAATGTGCTCTACCCATGTCCTTTTGAGGACAACTACTTTCAAATGGCAATGATCATCTTTATATATTTCGCATCTATTAAAATATCATTTACATACAAAGAGAGTATAAGAAACACATTCTGTTATCTCTTTATGTATACATAACGATCTTCTTTAATCATCATAAAGCCTATCGATGTAATGGCTTGATGAAATCTAAGATACCATTGCCTAAATGATTGTTTCAGGTCATAAATGGAGTATCTCAAGTGACACACTTTATGCTCTTGTCCCTTTGTCCGAAACCCAATGGGTTGATCCATATAGATCTCTTCATTTATTTCTCTATTGAGAAATGTTGTTTTCACATCCATTTGGAAAAATCCAAATCTAAATGTGCAATAATAGCTAGGATAAGGAGAATAGACACAAATTTCACCATAGGAGAAAAATGTCTCATCATAGACCCTCCTTTTGGGTGTAAAATTTTGCCACCAATCAGACTTTACACTTATAAATCGATCCATTTGCCTTGTGTGTATCCTTCAAGATCCACTTGTTTCTAATGATTTTGCACCTAATAGGTAGATCTACTAAATCCCACACATGGTTCTTAGCCATGGATTCCATCTTGTCTTCTGTTGCTATAAGCGATTTACTTGAAAATGGTGAGTTCACTGGTTCTTCAAAAGATGAAGGCTCATCAACATCAACAAAAATGCTCAACAAGGACCCACCTTCTATTTCAAAGCATCTATGCTGAACATTTCTATGTTGACTCGTACACAATTTTGAAGACAAAGACTAGGTTCGATGCTTCCATCGACTTCAATAGTTATTAGAATGGTTTGTGAATCCGATTCCATTTGGGGCACTTCATCTTGATGTTCCTCTAACTTATAGAGTTTAAGATTGTGTTTGATCTCACCAATACTAAGGAAATCATCCTCTAAAAAATCCACATCTTAAGACTCAACCTCAGTGAGCCCCTCATGACTTAGTGGGCACTCAGTTAAGGATATATGCCACAGTCATAAGGGCATCCCCCCAAATTTATTTGGGAGGTTGGCTTAGCCATCATCGAGCTAACCATGTCTAATAGAGTTATATTCCTTCTATCAGCAACCCCATTTTTTTGTGGAGTTCTAGGAATAGTTAATTGTTGACTTATTCCCTTATTCTCACAAAATTCTCTAAAATAATCAGAGAGATACTCTTGGCCTTTATCAGTATGAAAAGCCTTAATGCTTCTCTCTTTTTAGTTCTCAACCTCAGCTACAAAGCGTTTGAAACAATATAAAGCTTTTAAGCGGTGAGACAACAGAAATAATAAGCCATATCATTAGAAATCATCTATAAATGTGATGAAATAAGTCATGCCATTATCGTTCTCGCATTCATAAGCCCACAAATATCACAGTGGATCAACTCTAAAGGATGTGAAACCCTTTTAGCCTTACCAAAAGGCTTTATATTAGCTTTCCCAATGAAACAAGGCTCGGAAGTAGGAAGACTTACTTTGGCGAGAGAGCCCAACAGCCCTTCTCTAGCCAATCTAGACATTTTATCTTGTCCAATATATCCTAATTGAGCATGCCATTTAACAAGCTCAGATTTAATATCAACAAAAGAAGAAGAAGCAACATGAGAAAAATATTTATGAGATTTAGATACATCTTATAAATCCATCATAAAAAAATTATTACAAAAGTGCACATGACCATGAAGGGTATCATCAAGATAAATGGAAACACCATTCTTACTAATAAGAAAAGAAAAACCCAAGTCTACTAATGTCGATATTGAAAGTAAATTACATTGAATAGTGGGTACATGAAGCATATCATGTAAGAGCAGTTTTTGTCCACTTTGCATATTAAGTTGGTAGGTTCCTAAATCAAGGAACCTCTCCTTCACTCCATTCCTAACATTACAAAATGTTTACCCATTGGTAATCGATGATAAAAATATTTCACTTATGTTATTAAGTAAATTTTCAAATTAGGCCAACAAATAACTCAAAATTTGAAAATTTTTGATAAGTCACAAAGGGGTAAAATGGTAATTTTAATGCCCTCTAGGGTAGCCCTACACTCCCCACGTGTCGTCAGGGTGCGTGTGAGACGTGGACGATGTTGGCTAGGGGTCAAATCTGGAATTTATGTCATCGGTAAAGCGCAACTATCACTGAGGATGCGTGGAACAGCAGATGAACATATTCTACTAATCCCATATGCATGAACCAAAAATTCATCATGCAATATCTCACCCAATTCAAATATGTTTTTCACCAAATTTTAGGTACATGTTTTTGAAATTATAAGGAACACATCCATTCCAAAATTTCAAGTTAAAACGAAGCACATAAAAATTTGTCATTGATGGCCATGTTACAAATGCATGAACAAATTTTAGCATATATGGCATATTATTCTCATTTGGCACAATTTCAAGGATGAAAGCAAGCTATACATGATCTAATACCAATGAAGGAAGGTGTGGTGAGACCGTACTTCTCAAATATGAAAAGTCTTTGGGACCTTGTGCTTGCTTTATAAGTCCACCTTGTGCTTTAATGTAGCTTGAATTTACCCTTTCTCTATGTTGTAAGCAGCTACCAGATTTATTTACAGTAATTCATGCCCTAAATCCCAAGCCTAGTAGATGGTGGCTTTAAGAGATAAAAATATGAGGGAGAACTAAATCTTTAAGAGTGTGAAATGTGTGGGGGAGAGAAATAACAAAATTATTTTCTCTTTAGTAACTTATGCTGATAAAAGGAGAGTTAGATACTACCACAAGTAACCAATTACTTGCTGGCTTTGCTTTTCTTGTAAGACCAAGCTTACTTGTCCACTTTGGTTTACTTGTGCAAATGTGGACACCATTTTGCTACAACTGTTAATTAATCTGTTGTGTTTTTTTTTTGGTTAAACAAGAAACGGAGAATAATAGATTATGGATTCAAAGGCCTGGCATTTTCAAATTTTCAAAGATTAGGGGAAAAAAGAGAGGAGAGAAAGAGGAAAAAAATAGGAAGCTTATTTTTTTAAATTTTATGCCCCATTTATGATGTAGGATATATATTTGACAACGGGTTTATAAAAAAAAAGGTAGGTATTTTTTTTGTAATGAAACACTGATGAAAAAGTTGAGATAAGTTTCAAATTGAACGTTTATGAAACATCAGAGACACTTTTAAATGTATTAAAATTTTTGAGTTTAAATTAAAATTTGGTGAAAATATTAAGATCCAATTTAACCTTTTTATTTTTCCCCCTTAATTATATGTTTTTCTTCTGTTATTTGGTAAAACTTGTATATGCACATGTTCAAATTAAACTCTACACTCTTTTCTTTTTTGAACAAAAATTTTTTAGATCCTATGTGTCATATTTCTCATCGATTTTCCCATTACCTCTTTTTCCTAATCTTTTGTCTTATTTTTTAAAACAAATCTACAAATTGACTCCAGTGCTATTTTTAAACTTACGAATCTATTTCCATTAGATGATTGATTAAAACTATACTCTTTTCCCTTTTTTATTTTAATTTTTGAAATCAATATTAATTGAAAGCGTACCAATAAACCTATAATTATACTTATATAAAGAAAAGAATTCTTTAAATTAGTATTATTAGATAGCTCATTGTTAAAAATAGCTAGGACAATCATTTCTAATTTTCAATCAATTAAAGAATTTAAATAAATTATAATTGATTATTTAAAAAAATTTTAAACTTGGAGTTGCTTACTAGTATAATGATATTATATGATGGATGAATTAATTTTGGTTTATGCTTTATAAATAATCGATTAGTTATAATTATGTGACATAATTGTTTAAAAGTATTCTTTATCTTATGAATATCTTATATTAGAAAAACTCTATGGGATAAATGTACATTGCAAATAAAAGTATAATGAGATCATAATTATGAGATTCATATTATATTTATATATTATCCTTGCTTTGCTCCTAGTTGTTGTTCTATTAAGATTGAATGGTAATATAATATAAAAAGACTAGCACATATTATGTTTTTTTCCTTATGAAGGTTTGTTCCTTATGAAAGAAGTAGTCGATCTTATAGACTAGAGACTGGAAATACTTAAATAAATGTGTAGGTGTTAGTTAAATAACTAGTTCTCTAAATTGACCTCATATTAGAATTCTATTTAAAATATTATTTATACGTCTATAAAAATTCTCATTGTGATAATTGTATAAGTAATCTTATGATTTAAGATCTTCAAAGTATCTCATATTAAGATTGTTATATTTTGATACTACAAATGACCAATTTTAGTCAAAAGTATCTCAATCAATAGTCATTAGATATAACATGAACTATATGGAGGTAGTTAAGAGATTAGTATATGATTCATCAACCTAAAGTGATTGGGGATAACATTCTTTTGTTCTTGTTTAGTATCTATTTGGAAAATTTTTGGTTAAGGTGGAATGATATTTCAAAAATAATTTTCAAATGTCATTAATAAAATCAATTACTAATGATGGAGAACTAATATGACTAAACTCAAATGGAGTAAACATTAATTTCATACTCTATGTCTAATTGGAATATTGTATAAAGAAAGTATTTAATTATACAAAAAATCATATATGATAAGTTAATCAAATTCACTTTGACATCCCTAAATATTTGATAGTCATGATACATTGTTAGACACCAATTTTAATAAACTATTTAATTTGAGAATTAAAGATGAATTAATATTTTTAACTTATCTAATCCTAAAAATAATTTACATTTGTATTTTATATCTCATGCTAATATATTTAGGAACATATTAGGTCCCTTACAAAGAATGAGTTGAAAAAAGAAAATGGTATTTAAGAAAGTTGGATTTGATTGTAAAGTTTAAGAAATTTTAAAACTAAATATGAGATATTTAATAAATAAGGACCAATTAAGTTATTAAAACGTCCAAACTCTATTATAAATAGGCTTAGGCTCATAAAGATTATATGGAAAAAAAAACAAAAAAGGACATATAAATACCGTTAAACGCTAGACATGTGTGTAACTATAGTGGTCACAACGAGTCAATTTTGAAAGTGGTTCGAGGGAAACGACATGAAAAGGATCAAGTTACACAAAAAGGTACAAATTATGTGATACAATTAAAATGATCTTAACTTTTAGGAAATCAAACAAAAATATTTTGTTTTCACCCCACTCAATTGAAGTGTAAGTGATAGCAAAAGAAACCATATTGTTTAAAGTATAGTATATAGATATAAATTGGATATTTTTAGGAACTTTATAGACAGTATATCCAAAACTAAGTTTTAAGCTACTTATCTTATAGTATTTAGTAAACTATAGAATTTTGCAGTTGACCAATTACAAAACAAATATAGCTAATTACACATCATGTCATTATAAAGTTAAAACTCACAGTTAATAATGAAAACTTTAATAATTGTCTAGTAGTTATTGGTACATTTATAAGAAAAAAAGAATTACTCATAAAAATGCCTCAAACACAATGCATTTTTTAACATGATGTTAGTTATAAAAGTAAGACTAAATGATATGGAACATGATGTAGTATTTGTAGACTTAATGTTTCTATTGTTATAAAGGGACTGCATTTGAAATAAAATCCCATAAAAGGTGTTTATTTATAATCTCTTATTAACTCAAAGATGCATTAAAATTTCTACTTAATGATTTTTAAATTAGTTCTAAAGTAAAAATTTTATAATCTATACTTTATATCTTAAGATCCATTGTCAATAAGTTGTTTAAATTATTATTATGCAAGTCTAAATATTTAAAAAAATTAGAATAAAAATGATAATTGAAATCATCTTGTGGTAAAAACCCTAAATATCATAATATTATATTTTAACATTAAAAACATTGAAACTTAAATAAACCAAAATAGAATTTTACATATTTAAATCGAAATAAATATTGTGTGTTTTCCTTTGCAATTATCCCATCATGTCTAATGTTGATGCGAAGGTTGATTCTCTTATTTAGGAACTTACTAGATTTTTGTCCCCGCTTGTTTCTCATTTGTTGATTAAAGATTGTTCGCTTCAATTTAAAGCTTTATAATTATAGGTCTCTCAACAAGTTCTTCTTTATTAAGCAAAGGCCTGTTCTCTTGTTTTGATGTTTTGCAATAATCTATTTGGTATTTTGTCTTATGATGTCTATGTATGTTAAAATGAAAGTTAAATTCAAATATTTGAGGATATTGTTACATGGTTTGACTTTCCCTTATATTAGGAAATCAGTGATAGGATTCAATCCTACATATGGCAGAATAATAATGAAATCTTTTTTATTTGATTTCCTAAAATTTAAGATCACTTAGATTCTATATCATAATTAACACATAAAACATAATAAATCTTAAATCATAATTTATACCTTATTTTGAAGCTTGATCCTTTTCTTATAGCTATTTTTAAAACTAGCTCATTTTAACCATTGTAGTCATATACACGTCTGATTGCTACCAATATTTACGTAAATATTGAGAGAACTCTACAACTGTTACAGAGAAGTTTAGGCAAGAAGTGCTAATTCCCTTCAAGCCTAAGCCTATTTACAATAAGTTTTAAAACTTTCAGTAATTTAACTAAAATAAAATTTAATTAGAATTATAATATCTACTAATTGACCCAAATAAGATCCAATATCTCATATTAGAACTTATTAAACATATTATATTTAATCTTAAAGTTTCTTAAACTTTATAATCAAGTTTAACTTGATTAAAACTCCTTTTTGTTCTTTAACCCATTCTTTATATCTGATACATTAGGATCCTAAATATATTCACAATGGATGAAAATTATAACTCTAAATCATATTTAGGATTAGATAAATCAAAATTATTGAATTCATCTTTAATTTTTAATTAAACAATTTATATCAATAGATCAATATTAGCATATAATAATGCATCACAACTATCTAAATATTTAGGAATGTCAAGGGGGTTTTAACTAACTTTGTGTCCATGATTATTTCATATAATTCAATCTTTTCATCATCCAATGTTTTGATTAGACATGGAACACAAAATTAAGTATACTTTATCTGAGTCTAATCATGTTAGTTCTCCACTATTAGTAATTGCTTCTATTATTGAAATTTGAAAACTATTCTCAAAGTTTCATTCTCCCTTGGCCAAGGATATCCTAAATTAATACTAATTAAGAATAATGAAGTATTCTCTCTAATTACTTTAGCATAATGAATCTTATATTAACCATTTAACTACCTCTCTATAGTTTATAAATATCACAATGAGAATTTAGATAAACATACAGGTAATGCTCTAAATGGATTTCTTATATGGTGTAAGTTTAGTGAAATTTTTCTCTAATAAGCATCCATATGTTGTTTAAGTATTTCATACTTTTGTCTACAAGATCGACTACTTCCTTCATAAGGAAGAAATATAACATGTGTTAGAATTTTTATGCTTTATTAATGTCTAATATTAATAGAATAATGAATATAAATAGTCTAGGGATAATATATAAATGGAATATGAATCTCATAATCATGATCTTATGTTAATTTCATTGTCTATGTTTATTTTCCCTATGGACTTTATCATATATTGTTAGTTTATATCTTAAAGCTAATCAATAGTTTGAAGTTTAAAGATATAATTATTTTAAGGCATTATTTTTCATATACATATTCAATTGCACTATGCCCATCTTTTAAGTATCTTATACCATATCTTCATATGAAAATCATAGTACTGCTAGAACAGTGGTTCAGTGAGAGAACTAATGAGAGAATTCTATAAGATTCTTTATTGTGAGTACTTGCTTAAATGTTATAACTTTTAACTTAACTGTCATTATAATTAAGAGAAATAGCCTAAATATATACTTGAATCTTTAATGAGACCTTAGATTCTTTTACATGTCCAATAGCTTTTACGTTCTAAAGTACAATATAAGGAACTATACCAAGTTCACCAAATAACTTATTAATCCAAATAATTTTTTCTACTAAATGGAAAATGTGTTATGTTTTAATTAGCAACTAATGCTACACTAAAACCTTTCTAATTAAGATAATATTATTCTATGTAAAATATACTTTAACTAGTATTTAATTCTAAAGTTAATACTATTATAACCTTGAACTCAAATATCAACTCATATATAAAATAATGAATATCTTTAGTACTTCAAAAGTATCAGATATCTCTAAACATAACTTTAGTATGTTATTTATAAACTAGGGCTTACAATAGATAAACAACTTCTGCATCTATATATATGGATCTAATTCCCTTAATTAAAAATTATTACCTTTTCATATCCAATAAGAGTTATTCTTATACAATCATATATTCAAATTTTCAAAATATGAATTTTTATTTCCTACAAGTAATATATCTTTGCAAACTCACACTGAAGAGGAAAATAACACTCCCACTAACCTTCTTTTAGATATGATAAATTCATAATTATCTCTAAAACAAAATATTTGAATTCATCATAAAGGTCAATCTTTCAATGTCTTGTAGCCTTTCAACTGTACATTAAATGTATCAATAAAGGCATTAGTTCCAATTGAACGTATTGTCATAAGATTTGAACTTTTGAAATTTTTTCTTATCCCATAACTTATCTTAAGAATCATTATCCTATAAGTGTTTATTGAAACGAACATTTTGTTCAATAGGTCTTTAAGATTATATCCAATATGTAATATTATCCAATCTTTTAGATACTTTATAACCTTTTATTATCTTATTTATTTCTAAACTTATTCGATAATATATGCTTCATTTAAGCACCACATCTCAAAAGCATTAACTTTGACTTTATCAAAGTTATACCATTCCATATCTAATATGGAATCCTGCTAATTGATTTGGCTGAAACAATTAAAGATAAGCTGTTCCATTAAGTATAGCCATAAAAGAAATAAATATTACATTATAATATCTCGATTGTGTTTTCCAATTTACACAAATCCATACCATTATAGAATTTAGTTATAGAGGTATTCACTATGGAATCTCATTTTGTATTTATATCTCACCATATTAATCTCATCAAAGTATTATTCTTAGTACTAATTTTTACTTAGTTTTAAATAATTTGAACTTTTCAAAATTTTAAATCAATATTTTATTTAATACATATGACTATATCACATAAAGTCATTAGTAGAAATACAAGTATTCATCATTTGATAAATTATTATTACATCAAATAGATATCTTACATAAAATTTGAAAATTCAATACCATCATCATCCTTTCACCAAAGTTTGATTTGGTTACTCTTTAAAACAATAAGTTTTATATGATTCATAATAAAAAAGATGTGTGTGTATATGTGTGTGTGTGTGTGTGTGTGTGTGTGTGTGTGTTTGTTTGTTTGTGTTTGTGTGATCTCCCATAAGTTTCATATAATTCATAATCAACCATTCTAAATACAATGTATAATCTCCCCTAAACTCACTTTATAGTCTTTATCAAATAGTTGGATCACACTTAACAGGGTATGCTTTAATCCATCAACTAAAAGTCTATTATCAATTATAGTGTCATCTTCCTTAACAACTTTGCATATGCTAATACTTTTACCTTTGGCATTATCTCCAAATGTGACGAATCCTCCATCTTTGTCTATAAGAGCTAAAAAACAGGATGCATCATCAGTCATACATATTGAGCATCCATTATCCATGTACCATTTGTTCCTCCTTTTCTTAAAGACCAAATGTTTATGTTTAAGTACCCAAATGAGATTAAGTTCTCGATTGTTAGTCTACTAGTTTTTAACCCACTTCTTTGAGGGTTTACTTATTAACCTTTGTTTTACGAAACAAAATTTATTAATGTAACATCCCATCTCCGATGGGAAGGGTATTTTAGTAAATTGGGACGGGCTAGGAGTATTAAATTATATCGCG
>JAOSBK010000005.1:29384960-29403384 GCA_027568895.1 Erythroxylum shatona | reverse complement strand
AATTAATTACATAATAGGTTCAAATAACTCCGACAACCAAGAAATTCTAATACATAATAATGTAATAAAACATCTAAGAATTCATGGATTTAATTACATAATAGGTTAAAGATACATTCAAGCCTTAAATTTTATTAAGAATGTCCTTAACAATAATTCCCAAAATGACTCCAATGGCAGTTAGTAAAAATCCTTGACTCCATGCCATTTTATGCTTTAAGTTGCAACTTCATTTGGTTCTTCAGTTGTTGGCAGTGAAAATTGATGCAGTATTGATGAGGGTTCATTGACGGTAGGAACAATTTCTTCATTTGGACGACTGCGCCTATTTCGATCCATGACATAAGCACTTTCTGCTTCAACCAAAGTCTGAAACCCCTTGAATCGAGCATTAGGAAAGCCCTCAGTTACCAATTTCACTTCATACCAATTTGTGAAAATTTCTACTTAACGTCCAACGAATACAACATAGAAGTTGTATCTACCCATAGTGATGTACCTGTAAATGAATCATATCCTAATCATTCATACACGTACATAAATTGAAAACATTAAATAGTTAATAAACCAACCATTCATCATTGATACACATGTGTACAATCAAAGTCAAAAGTATATATCATCAGTCAACATCACATGGTAGGAGCACAAATAAGTTAAGTTAGACGCATTGTTACCATCATACATGACCATATAATAGTTGAGATTAACATACAAATTAAGGAACCAAACAAAAAGTCAGAGTTCATCATCTAAGAGGCTTCGCACATAAGCCTATTTTTGAGCTGCATTTAACCCCCAGAAAAGATTCCTAGCGTGAGGATTCTTTGAGAAGATCCTTACAGTCCTAACAACGTCTTCGGTGGAGAAACCCAAACTCCCAAGCTCGTCACCTAGCTGGGGAATTTGATGTTCCCCACTAATAGCATCTGCAATGATCTGTGCACTCCTAATACTGGAGTCAGCTGCACGGGCAAATGTGCCAGCAAGGCTTTTTAATAGTTCACTATCCCTCATCTTCCTTTTCCCTTTACTTTGTTGATTCCTGTCTATATTGGAAGAATAGGCGACAGAACCAGTGACATGGACGGAAGTAGTTGCAGCGGGAGTGGCCGCTGGGCCTGGTTCAGACAATGAGGCAGCATGAGGTGGTGAAGCTGCTGGTGAATCATCTTCATTTTCAACTGCGTCAAACTGAACAACAGCATCTCCAATGTCTTGAGCTGTTGCACTAGTGGCTCTGTCTTTCCCAAAGACAAACTCAATTTTAAGGTAAATTGGGAACGACTTTCCAAGAGTATAGTACTTATTAGGGTGTTTCTGCAAAAAATTCAAACATGTTGTTATCATGATAAACAATAACTGTTATTAGGATGCGTGTATAAACAACCTACTCTCATCCATTCGTCCAGCACCTACTTGCTGTCTACCTCGAGGCATTGCTTGCTTTCATTCCAACCAAACCCACTGCAATTCAATATGTCATAGACTGTCTGATATTTTTCCTTCAACCTCTTGTGTTTATTTTGTATATGTCTCTTCTTGATGCCACAACCAGGAAACTTCTCAACCATCACTCTAGCAAGAAGTTGGAAAGTCTCAGGCTTAAATTGGCCATTGTCAGTTCTATGACCATCAACAACTGCCTCCTCCAAGAAGGTAACAAATGCGTCTGTTTCATCATCTGTCCAAACCCGTGACATTGCACCTAAACCATGCAATGTCATACCTCAAACCATTCCAAACCATTTCCATAAATGATTAATCGCCATTATTTGAAACTTGTTTGGAAATAAAGAAGACAATATTGAATTAAACGAAACATGTAATTAGGTACAAATAAAATAAAGGAACAGGAATTTACTTGGTGTGTTCTCAAATTCAATAACAATGAGAGTCAACAATATAAAGAGAAATTTAAGCACTGCCTCAATTCAGTTACAATGAAAGCCAACCAAATTTAAACCCTCAACTCAATAAAAAGTGTTATTAACTAAATTAAAGTTCACAATTTAATGGTTTCTTCTCCATTCATCAAACATGTTGTTAGCTCAATCCTCTTTCCATTGACTCCATTCATTACTTGTCTCAACATGATCAACAAATTCAAGTAACGTTGCATCTTCCCCAATTGGCATATCCTCAGCTTCAAGAGGAGTAAGCTCTGCTGGATCATAACTCATATGCAACCTAATAAAATTGTGCAAAAGGTATCATGCAAGAATGATGTGAACATGAGTGGCTGCTTGATAAAAAGATGGATTTCTTATGATTTTCCATCTTTTTTTCAGTAAACCAAATACACGTTCAATCACATTTCTGGCAGACGAGTGTCTCTTATTAAAGAGCTCTTTTGGATTCCTAGGTGCCCTTCCATCTCTTGCCCACTCTTGAATATGGTATCTTGTGCCTCTAAAAGGTGAAAGAAAGCCAGGACCATTGATATAGTCAGCATCTACTAAGTAGTAATTTCCTATAAACAAATGACACTATTACTATTGTATCTGTAATCATACCTTAAAAAACAAATTGCAAATTTCTAACAATTCGTATCTTACATACCCCTTGGAACTTAAAGTCCATTAGGCCTACTAACAGCATTATACAGAACCATTGAATCCGCTGTTGAACCCTCCCATCCAGCAAGATCATAAATAAAGTTTAAGTTCTTATCACACATTTCTAAAACATTAGTGCATATTCTCCCCTTCCTACCTCTATATCTAGGCTTGTCTGCATGGGGAACTATTATGTCTAAATAGGTCCCATCTAAAGCACCAAGGCAACCTTTTGTTCAAAATTCCAACAAAAAAGTTCTCGTTAACTATTTTAATAAAGTTAAATTAGACAATATATTGTAGTTAAATAAATTGTGCTAACCTTAAACCATTTCCATCTATTATCTGTGCAATCCTCAGGAATTGGTATGGGCTTGACATACAACAAATTTTGAAGCTTGATTACAGCCTTCAACACACTATGGAAGACCCTACTTATTGTTTCTCCTAACCTCATAAACCGAACTTGTAATACTCTATTAGATTAATTTTGTGCTAATATTCTTAGGAAGATTAAAACTTTTTCTACAATGGGCAAATGGCGATTATTCGTCAACCCACTATGGACCTTAAGCATTTCACATAACAATGTAAATGCATTACAGTCCATCCTTAAATCCCACTGGCTATTCCTATTACCCTCATGCAAAATCCTATCTATATTGGCTTCCCTACTTGGTACTGTCAATGCCCTATTACCTTTAGCATTTTCACTTCTATGTCGTTTTTTGGTGTATACATACAAGCATAACAACATGACTGACCATTCTCATCAAATCCAATTGGTCATTCCAAATATCAAACAAAGCCAGACACTAAACATATCATGATGATCCATTAACTCCAATTTTGTAAAAAAAACTGTCTGCAAAGAGAAAACAATATAATGATCATAAACTACATTTGTATATATGTATAGAATAGTAAGATTTGTAAATATGTATAGAATAGTAAGATCTCAATAATTGAAAGATGAAGTAACATTGTTTACCTTGAAATTCCTTATTCAAAATGGCATTCATAAACATACGGAAATACGAGTAAAACAAAGAATATTTTCAGATCAAGGTAAGATAAAGAAAGACTTACCACTTTGAGAAGAAGTCGTCTAATTTCAAGTTTTCGAATGCGAGAAGATTGATGTAGAACTAATGCAAGTAGCACACTTTGTAAGTGTAAATTTCAGAAGATTGATTCATTGACACAAGTGGAATATAAATCGGAAGTCGCAACCCCATGCAGATTAATTCAATTTGCTACAACTATCTACAAATGATAATATAAACAACATCTTGCAGTCCTATAAATATATCACAAATCACCAACCAACAACAATGCTTTTCGTGTTTCTGTAAAAGCAGAGAAGAGGAAAAGAGATAGAATTGAAAATGACCTTTCACCGAATTTGGTTTTGTTGATGGAAAAACCCATGAACAAAACGTAACTCAACAAAAGGATTGGGGAAGAAAGTTCCCAAAGACATAAGATAACATTTATATGAACATAGGAAAAGTAAATTTAATTAAAAATTCATAAAAGGTATAAGATCCTATAAATATATAATTTTTTAAGATTAGTCCCTATCGTAAACCTTAAATTATAAACAAGTATTGAAAGGTTTTCACATGTATTTCAATTACAAAAGGACAAAGTTAATAGTTGAAGGATTTGAATTGACTTAACATCACTTAGTTATAAGGGTGCTACTTTAACTACATTAGATTGTAGGCAATTACTAAAAAGGAAGTACAAATAACCTATAAGACATTGCTTCTAGTATCAATTTGCAAGTTGAACTCTTTAGGATAAGATCCTAGTTTCACTTTTATGATATATGGCCTAAACTTTTGATTAACTAGTGTAGGTCCATCTTTCCATTTCATAGCTATGCATATATGTGACTTAAAGGAAATGTAGATGAACAGATTCTCTTTCCCAGTTAAGATGAACAGATTCAAAAATTTTTGATTCAGCCTTCCAGCCTTTAATGTTCTCTACCTCAAGATGAAAACCAAATTAATACACATAGAAAGGAAATGTAGAACGAGTAAATTAGAAAACAAAGATATCAACAAGCACGTGCAACGGATTCCTTGATTAGCTAGTCATGTTCACATAAAAAATTATATCCATTCCAGACCCATGAAAAAAATCGAAAGACATCAAATAATAAAAAGGTGACATATATAAAATTACAGTTCACTACTAGATTATTTATTGAAATTCTTCAGCAAAAGAAATAATCATTATTTAATTAAATTCAAAAAAAGAACAAAACAAGAACAATTTATACAAAAATGGAAACTACCACCACCTTAGCACACAACTGGTTCGATGCCACAACAAGGCCTAAAGTAGATTGTTCTAGAGACAAATGAAACTCACAACTCAGTTAATTCTTCACTTTTATCAATAAATTAGCATCTACAAACAATTTTTTATTGAGATATCAGCTCCTTATGATCATTTATGATGCTTTACTCATTAAGAGGTGATAGAAATTGTCCACAAGTACCTGTATTCTATCAGATTCATTTGTAGAAGTTCATGATACCACTTTCCAATATCTTCTGCACTTACTTATTCTATCCAACATTCTCTTCTAAACTTATTAACAATTTCCAATCATCATTACATCACTCTAATTCATTTATGTGAAAAAAATCAAAATATTCTTTGAAACAAACTTAATCTTTTCATTTATTCAGAGCAACTCGCATACTATCACATCTTGAAGGTTCAAATCTTGTGGTACTAAAATTTTATATCATGAAACAAAGCAAGCAATCCAGTCCCTAAAAAGAGACTTTTGGTAAACAGAATCACAATAGGTTTTAGACAGACTGTGAATAATGGAATGTTAACTAAAAAGTGTAAAATCCATTAGTTTAAAGTGAGGAATCATCACCCAATTCACCTACAAGGAATTTGGGTCACAAAATTTTGGCTGTACCAGCTTTCTCTACAGCCTAGGCTCCCTTATCAAGAACAAGGTATACATCTAGAGAAGGAAGATAGTGGGAAGAACTTCAATATTAGGAACATAAAAGCATGGGGGTAGAATTGTAGGAACAACAGAAGAGGTAAACCTGTCTCTCTTAATCTAAATTCAGCTGCCAAAATCCAGCATTTCCCTGTAACTCCAGCAATCTTATAGACTCTCAAACTTCCTATGATCAACCAGGTTTCATAAGACACTAACATAATATTTCCTACATCAGTAAAAGCTTAAACTTAAACTTAAAATTCTGCCCTTTTCCTTTCAGATCATACACAAGAAAATGCAAAAAATTTTGCACACAAGCATTTTTTTGAGCTAACGTTGTCTCCAACACAACTTCTATAGGTGATGAATAATATAACTTCAGATTTTGACCGAGTCACTATTTCGTGTAGCCTGTAAGTGGTTTAATTGAGATTACTAATCTATAATGGGGATGAAGAATTGAGAAACTATAATCAGATGCATAATAAAGATTCCCACAAGTAAAATATGAAATCCATGTAGAACTTCATGTGTATATTAATTGATACAAAACATAATTAATAAGAGAGAGCACTACCGAGAAGAGATCGAGAAGAATGTGATTGGGAACAAAAGAGAGATCGAAGAAGTTAGAGAGATGAAGCACTGCTGAGTCTATTGTTAGGGAAAGTAACGTGGGTGGAGGTGGAGTTTTCATTCAATAGTATATATATATGGGGAACAGAAGTAGTGAGTAGTAAAAAAGAATTGTCATGTCCTCCACTTGACGTTTTGGTGTTTCTGTAAAAGCAAAGAAGAAGAAAAGAGATAGAGTTGAAAATGGCCTTTCGAATTCAATTTTGTTGATGGAAAAACCCATGAACAGAACGTAATGCCTCACCCAATCGACACCCATCAACAAAACTGAATCCCTTACCCCTTCGACACCCATCAACAACACACAGACATAACTCCATAACCAACATCCCTTACTCATTCAAAACCCATTACCCATACCTTAGAAAAACAAAAAAGATGGGATGAAAGAGTCTTACCCAGAAGAGAGGACAGATAGTCGAACGCTGGGTTGGCTTGAAGGGAGAGTGACGTTTCTGGAGAAGACAATATGGAGGTAGAGAAAGTGAAAAATGAGCAAGTTTTCGCAATCTGCTCTCGTGAGCAGAAAAAACCAATTACTTTACCTTTCACTGTAGAAATGAAGCAGAGGGAAGAAGGAGAGTTGCGACAGAGGACATGATTTAGGTTTCAGTCTGAAAATTGAGGAGGGTATTTTTGATACCTTTCACTGGGGAGACGAAGCAGAGGGAAGAAGGAGAGCTGCGACAAAGATTTGCAAGGGGCATGTTAGGTTTCATATGTAATTCACAAGGTTATTTTTGACATTTCCAGTTCTTGTCTATAGGACAAGAATTCTTGTACCTCAGTTTTGGAAGGAACAAAAATTTCTGTTCTTGTTCTCTGAGGACGGAACAAAAATGATTGAGGACAACAAGCAAACAGAAAGAGGGACAGAACTTTTGCGTCGCTGTCCGCTGTCCTCACCCACGAGGACAGCAACCAAATGCAGGGTTAGTATCCACAATGTCACTAATCTCACCAATCTTAAGACAGTATGTTGTTTCTTCAAAGGGCTTCTGCATCTACCCTAGCCCAAATGGACCAAGATCACCACCTTCTGCATCCTTCATGCTTTGTGCGGCGCTCTCGCTTGACTCCCCATTCTTAACCTCGTCTTGCTCCTTTCTACTGTCGATATCGCTTCTTTCTTTTCTTATTGAAACCTGATTCCAATAGCCAAGACTTTACCCAAAAACTAACGGATTTCGGAACAGTGACACCAGAAAGAGAATATCTACAATGCTTTTATTGAAGGATACAAAGATCTAGCTCTTATAGATGATAAAATATCCATAGCAGTGTCAGCATTTCATCTCTCGTTGTTCGATAATCGAGAGGCATGAAAATGGAGGTTCAGCATTTTTCGTATTCCAGTTGCCAATGCCCAGAAATCAAGCAACAAATTGCATGCCAGAATCTCATATTCCTAATTAATATCTATAGGGTTTATTCAGTTTTAATCTGAAACACTTTTCATATTTAAGTCACAAACTTTTTATGATTCAATTCCAAAATTGTAACTAATAACAATCAATTAATTTAATCAAATTATAATAATAAACTACTATGATACTATTGTTGAGAAACCTTGTTGAGATCTGATCCCGATCGCAGAGAAATAATCACGAATTTTTTCATGACTTTTGATTTCTCAAAAACTAAGATCTATTTAATTTTATAAATGATTAACTCAAATCAAAATAAAGTAAAAATTTAATTCATACCTTATTACGAATTTTGATCTTTATATTGTTGTATCCCTCAAACTGTTTCTAAAACTGATCTGACTCAACCACCGTAGTCGCACAAGTGTCCGACCTCTACCGATATCTATAGAACAGATTAAAAGAACTCTGCAACTTTTACAGAGAGGGTTATGCATAAAGTGCTAACTTCATAGAACTTAAGCCTATTTATAATAAGCTTTAGATATTTCAGTAATTTAATTGAAATTAAAAACTAATTTTAATTAAACTTTAATTAGAATTACAAATAATTCTAATTAAATATCAAATATGCCCAAATAAAATTTAATATCCTATATTGATCCTTATTTATTAAATATCTTATATTTAATCATAAAGTTTCTCAAACTTTATAATCAAGTCTAACTTGATTAAATCAACTTTGCTCTCTCTAACTCATTCTATATGTGAGACCCATTAGGTTCCCAAATATGTTGACAATGATTATAAATTCTAATTCTAATTCATAATTAGAATTATACAAATTAAAACTCTATTTAATTTATTTTTAATTCTCCAATTAAATAATTTATAATCATAAATCAAGATTGACATCTAACAACGCATCATGATCATCCAAATATTTAGGAATATCAAATTGGTTTTGACTAACCTTTCCGTGCATAATTTTTTTTGTATAATTTAATCCTTTCACCAATCAATGTTCCAATTAAACATAAAGCATGAAATTAATGTCTACTCTATTTTAAGTCCAATTATATTAGTTCTCCGCTATTAGCTGTTGATTCAATTAATGATATTTTGTAAACTGTTTACAAAATATCATTTCACCTTGATCAAGGATTTTCTGAATTAATATTAATCGAGAACAATAGATCATTCTCCCTAGTTACTTTAGGGTGATGAATCCTATCTTGATCATTCAACCATCTCCATATATTTCATGTTACATCTAATGACTACAGTTTAAATGACCTTTGATAAAATAGATCACGAGTAATATCAAAACATAGCAATTCCCATACAAGATAACTTTGACGACTTAAAGTCAAAGGTTAAGTTATACAATCATCACAATGAGAATTATATAGGCATACAAGTGATGTCCCAAATGGATTTTTCATATCGGATCTGTTTAGTGAATTTGTTCTCTAACAAGCACTCACAGTTTGTTTAAGTATCTCTATACTTTTACCTATGAGATCGACTACTTTTTTCATAAGGAAAAATAAAACGTGTGCTAGTTTTTTTACGTTTTATTAATGTCCAATCTTAATAGAACAATGACTAGGAACATTTTACGAATAATATATAAATGCAATATGAACCACGTAATTATAATCTCATTATAATTTTATTTGCATTAAAAAATTATCCTATGGACTTTATCAAATGCATCTAAATATGTACAAGATAAAAAATATTTTTAAATAATTTATCACTAAATTACAACTAAAATAATTGACTGTAGGACATAAATGAACATGCTGTTGTCCTGCAGATTATTACACGTAACTTTCCTATTGTCATTTGTTGTATACGTTTTCATAAATGAAGTTGCACGTAGTTCTTTTATTTATTTATTTTAATTTTTGTTATACTCAAGTTTCGCGTATTATTCTTTACTTTCATGCTTTCTTCTTATAACGCATCAATGAAGGATTTTACCATTTCGGTCATTTCTAAGTCTATCTATTTTAAAAAACTCAAAACTACCCAAAATTATTTCCATTATGTAGGGGGTTTCAAGGATTTATTTGATTACTTTTATTTTAATTTAGAAAATTTATTTTATTGAAATTTTTTATTTCTATTTTTATGTTTAAAATTTCTATTTTATAACCATAATTTTTTTATACTACGATTTTACTATTTTATTTAATTTTTAATATTAACTAATAAGAATTATAATATAATATAATTATTAAATTATTTTAGTTTATTATGATAATTAAGTTATATTTTCAAATTACAGAAATTTACTAATTTTAATAATAAATAACAAATGATAAGTTGATTTTAAAATAAAATTTATAGTTATTTAATTATTGATGTGTAATAACTATGATGATTTTATTAATAATATTTATTATATAAAAGAATATAATTCAATTAATTTTAACGTACTATTATAACTCTGTTAATATTCAAATGAAAAATTAAAAGAAAATTGAAGCACAATAAAAAAGATATTAGTTGTGACTTGTGAGTTTGAAAAAGAAAATACTGAGAGCGTGGAACGTGAAGAAATGATGTAAAGAGCTACACATGGGTACTCCACGGTGAAAACGTGAAATTGCCCATTTGTCATAATTGAAAATACAAAGTACATACGAAAGTACACGGCTATTTACCCAAATACCAACCCCAGAGGCAAACCCTAAGCTAAAAGCAAAGCGCCAAAATAAGCCTCCTTCAGTCCTCCTCTTTCTTTTTTCTCGCACTACAGTCGCTACAGTATCGATCTCGCCAGCATTTTCTGTCAAACTTAAAGATTGATTTGTTTCATTGCAAAAGAAAAGAAAAAGCCATCACATTTTTGAATGTTACATTTAAGGCCATGGCCTCCGCTTGTGTCAACAACAACATTTCTATGTCCACCCCAACCTATGGTTGGCTTAGCCCTCGTATCTCCTTCAGTCACGACGATGACAACCCTGTATCCGACCCTTCGACCCAAGATCCACCCCAAGACCCGACTACTTTCGACTTTGAGTTCCGCCATCTTGATGATCCTGTCACCATGCTCCCCGCCGATGAGCTATTCTCCGATGGCAAACTGGTGCCTCTTCAGGTGACCAATATGAGACCCTCATTTTCTTCTTCTGAGATCAGGTCGCCGGAAACTGAGAAATCCTTCCGGCGAATGACGGAGACCGAGATCTCCCCCACAGATTCCTACATGTTTTCCCCGAAAGCTCCTAGGTGTTCTAGCCGATGGAAGGAACTTCTGGGGTTCAAAAGGCTCTACCAAAGCCCCACCAATAACAAAACTACTTCTACAACTGCTAGTCCTACTAGTTCTAACTCTAACCCAAAATCTTTGAAGCATTTTCTTCATAGGAGCTCAAAATCCTGCGGTTGCAATTCCGATAGTTCTTTGATTTTGCCATTGTTAAAGGATTTAGAATGCGAATCCGTTTCTATATCTTCCTCAAGGTTGTCTCTTTCCTCGTCGTCTTCCAGCCACGAATACGAAGATCTACCTAGACTATCCCTAGATTCTGAGAAAACGAACCCAAACTTGACAATACAAACCCCGAGCCCAAGCCCATTTGTTCTGAACCGGAATCAGAATCCCCCGAGGATGAGAATGGTGAAGCCAAAATCTGATAACGAGAACTCACCTGCAACAACAAGAATTGGGAGGAGCCCAATGAGGAAGGTTAGTGGAGAATCTAATGGAGTGA
Source organism: Erythroxylum shatona (assembly GCA_027568895.1). NCBI lineage: Eukaryota > Viridiplantae > Streptophyta > Magnoliopsida > Malpighiales > Erythroxylaceae > Erythroxylum > Erythroxylum shatona. Next base: position 29,392,106 of record JAOSBK010000005.1, on the reverse strand, counting down.
CGAGTAGAGGAGTATCGGTGGACAGCCCTAGAATGAACTCATCGGGGAAGATAGTGTTCCAGAGCTTGGAGAGGAGTTCTAGTAGTCCAAGTAGCTTCAATAATGGCGGACCAAGATACAAGCACAGAGGTATGGAGAGGTCTTATTCGGCTAATGTTAGGGTGACTCCTGTGCTCAATGTGCCCGTTTGTTCACTCAGAGGATCTTCAAGGTCGGTATCTGTTTTCGGTTTTGGTCAGTTGTTCGCTTCATCATCTCCACAGAAAAGAGAAGGCGTTAACATCAAAAGCCAGCAGGCCAGTAGTAGCAGGAACAACAGGAACGATAGAGCATAGATTAGCAGGAAACAAGATTTTGCGATCAATTAGAAGCAATCGGATCTCTGTCTATATGTTATGGTTTTAATCTCCTTTCTTAATCTTTGGATTTTGCAGATGCAACTAAGTTTTATATATCGAGAAAAAAGATGGAATCGTATTAGATGGTTGTATATAATCCAGGAACAGAACAGCAGCCTTGGGATATTGAGGAACTTATTGTTAGAGTTACTTTTATCATGAGTCATTGTTGTAATGAGAATGTTTGGTTTGGTTTGATTTTGTGTAGATATTTTTGTTCCTTTTTCTTTCTTCTTTGAAACAACAACGACGATTCGTTTGCTGGAAGCGTTGATTGGATGGGAAAATCTGAGAACGCAGGTTTTTCTTTTATAAAAGATAAGGGAAATGACGAGACTATTGATTCAAACAGATGGGAAGGCTTTTGCATGTGATGTGAGTCTCATCCTATCCTATCCTCTCCTCCCCCAACTCTTCTTTTCTTTTTCAAAATTATATTAGTTTTCCATTTTGGGTACTTGTTTTGGAGATGAAACATGTGGGCCCATTTTTGAAAGCACCTATTTTTATCGTGAATTATTTAAGGTTCTAAACAGCTAAAGCCAAGCTTCCAAAAGGTAGTTTAGTTAGTACTAGTTCAAAGGACTCTCGTCAGGAGACAAAAATTGATAGAGAACAGTAGTGTTATATATATGTAGACAGAAAAGGGACCTTGGTCCTTGGTTGGAAGGAGCTGCTGCCCCATGTGATGTTCACCAGCTACATCGCCTAGCCAGCTAATAGTATATGGACTGACAATGCATTTGGTTAATTTAATTAAATTAACATGAAACACACATTTAAAAAAGGTTTCTTTCACTAACAAAATTTCAATTAAAAATAATTATAATTATAAAAGATTTTTTGGCAAAAAGTAAAACAAAATATCTAACAATAGAGAAAGAATAAAAGTTTTGTGATGTGATGTGGAATCTGAGGTATATTTTGTTTATCTGGTTTGTGTCCGTTGGATCTATCTACCACTACTCTTTTTACTTCTCTTTATCTGGTTTTTGTCTTCATTCAATAGCTCTGCTGTGTTTGACCAGTCTTCTTGGACTATTCAATTCTTGTCCCCTAGCAAAGGGAAAGCAATGATTAAAAAAAAAAAACAAAACTTTACTGTTCTTAAATAACTATACTTTTTTTATTTAAAAAATTATGCTGGCAGACGCGTTAGGGTGACCTACAAAATTAACCGAGTTGGGCTAGAGCATATCTTAGCTGGCCGAGTACTTGTTTGATCCAGCATGTTTTTGGTAACACGGGAACATGTGACTCATCCAGATCCTACCAAGGGAAGATCTGTTTCATAGAAAGAACGGGCAGAACAGAGCATTGGGACATTATATGAGTTAATGCAATAGTCACACACACACACACTACTGTACTGTTAACCGTTTCAGAGCATTTAATTGCTTTTCAAAATGCTGAGCTAATCAGAGACAATATGGCATAGATACTTGGAGTTAAATGGTTTAATTATTAATTTTTTTCAAGTATTGAGGCTGTATTATGCTAGCCTTCTAAGAGCTTCGTCATTTTGATCAACTCTGTTTTGATCTCCGTTTAACTTTACAAAAACCATCTACCTGGTAGAATATACCACAGATTCAATATTTTCTAAAAGCAATATTAGCAAGTAGTTTTCCCAGGTAACGAATTGTGGCGTGCGGATTTCTGTCGTCAGGTTCTGTAACTTCTGCCAGAACCAGATTTTAAAATGCAGAATTTTACCATGGCATTGAAGTAATTCAACAGAATTGCGCATCCACACCAGTCTTGAAATTCAGAGGTACCGCTCATTCTAAAGAATGGACAAGACTAGGATAATGTTCAACCACAAATTAGTTCATAACATAACTAATCTCTATCCAGTTTCTTTCATTTCCTTTATCATTAGAAAATAACCATGTTGATACAGCTTCTTTTTGCCTCGTATGTTCAACTCCCATATGGAAGTGCTAATGGATAACAATAGATTCTTGCCAACCAGGTGTCGATGAAGGACAAAGCCAAAGGGTAAAGAGCTGACGAACTCCAATTCAGCTGCAAAAAGAGTACAGTTAATATGAATTACGATGATAATTATCTTTAGATTCATGGCTTTTTGAAAAAGACAACCAAGGTTCAATATTTTATTTTTCTTAATGCCATGAATTGTTAAGAAAGTTTAGACTAATTTAATCTACAGGTTTACACATCAGCAAGGTTAAGTATATTAAAAAGATGGGTTTTCTTATAATGTTTCATTTTTACCAGTAAGTTTTTCTGTCGTATAGAACCATGAACTTGTAATTTGTGTTAATATATCATTCCATTAAGTTTCATTAAAATATCCACATATTTTCTCTTACCATGACAATGAATATTACTTGAAGATGAACTATTAGCTAAAGTTAGAAGAGCGGTAATCTAAAATGATAACTTTTTAACTTTAGATAATTGCTCTTGTCAATAATTATGTTATTTAATAATGTTAAAATTAAAAGAAAAAATTGTATGAAAGTTGATGGACCATAAAAGGAACAACTTAAAAGTTCACGATTTACCTAAAGAAACCCATGTTAGAAGTGAAATTCTTCCAAGGGTTGATATTTCTACTCTTATTTATACTAAAAGTAACTTATCTGCAGGATATAAGACTGATGGGGAACTAACGTCCATAATTGAGTTAAAGCTGTGTCAATTCTTAAGGTTAGTCTATTTAGTCTAGTAGTGCGTTTTGTTGCATAATATATTTCATCAGCATCTCAATTCATCCGAATTCCAAACTGAAACTACTCCCAAATATAGAGAAAGAAAACACTTATAGATTCATGTAGAACGATCACAGTACCTTTACTGCAAAAACAACATCAAAACTAGTTATGAATTATCAGAAGTTGTCTTCCCTGCAAACACAACTCAATCTTTTAAGTGTTCATAAAAGAAAACAAATACTGAAGCCGAATATTACCAATAGACTAACCTTAAGCATTACTTCAGAACAAAACTTTCATTAACGATGGAGAAAGTTAGTTGTGGTGGTACAAAGGAGATGACAATGAATACGGACACAAGAAAACAAAAATACCAGACAGGCATTTCCTACTGGATATGAGACAGAACCATTGGGAAATAGCAATAGATGTATATGAAAGTCATTCAACAAGTATGTAAAGTATAAAAACATTAAGAATTGCATTCCATTAAATCCATAATATCTACAAAATGTGAGTGTGCAGGAATCAGGTCAAATGTACATGAATGCAATATATGCAAGAACATAGAGATGACCAAAAGATCCCTCGTCATAAAATAAAGGAAAAGCTAAACACAAAAGTCTGTACCCAGAGAAGACCACAACAAAAGGAACAGCATAGGCATTGATTAGATAAGTCCATGCTGAGAGGCAACTGAGGATGTAAAGTTAAAAAGTCAAAGTTGAAAGAAGCATAAGATCAAAGGCCTCTGAAGTTAGCATTCATCTTACTATGTTAAAGTTAAAAGCTGAAGATATAAACGAGTTAAGTAAACAACAAGAACTAGAAAAGGCATAGAGTAATTTAAAAGATGTCAGAGAGCTTTAAGATTCCAGTTTCAACACTACACAGAAAGCTTTAAGATTCTGGTTTCAACAATACAACCAATCACCCTGCACCTACATTCTCAGATACAAGCATTTTATTAGCGCATACCAAAATACTATATCATTGTTGTTGGAAAATACGGTTCCAGTGTTCCATATCCCACTTATAAAAGTAGCAATAATTGCATTTGAAGTGCAAATCTGGACAACTAAACATAGCTTTTGCAATGACCTAGTTAATTTTATCTTCCGTACTTCCTGCGGAACCATCACAATCCAAGGGGCTCATGTTTCTCTTCAGTTGAATGGCTTGCAAGAAAATTCACAGTTTTGTTGTCATATTTTATAAGTTATTAACAATTGATAAGCATATCTGAGCATTTGGAGTCCAACAAAGTTAAGGCCAGAGCCTAAGATTATAGTGACTTGAACAACTCAATGATCAATGAAAACTAAAGGGTTACCATTTCACTGAAATTAAGGAGGTTACATAAAATGTCCTCAAATATGCCATCATTCTCAGAACATTTTTACAAAAAAGTTCATAACCATAGAATAGATTTGAGGCCCAAAAAAGGCTTATCGACAGGCGATCCAATAATACAGCAGTACGTTTAATACAAAACAAGTAGAGACCTAGAGAGTATGATAAACAGAGTAGAACAGACGATGAATTTACAATACGAAACAGGCCTCGTGAGTATGATAAACAGAGTAGAATAGACGGTGAATTTAGCAAGCCAAGTCCATAATATCGTCAGTCACTGCTCTTAACAAATACAAAGAAAAGGTTAGAAGCTGTCTATTAATATAAGGAAAATAGAAGGACATTTGCTTTTCCTTCGAAGTTTTATGAGGAATGGAAAAGGTTGCTGGCCGCCTCTATATTGAACACAAATGGGAAGTGGTAACGGAATAAATACAGAGGATTTCCAAGGAATCATGAGTACTAATAGATTGTGTACCAGAGAAAACTATAATTGATAGTCATTTTAGAATAAGAGAAGGATCATACTTCTTAATGCCAACAATACCTTAAAGAATGATTAACCTAGTGTGAAATGCAAATGATTGTTTCCCCAATGCTATTAGAAATCTTGCTAAGATGACACCCTCTCAATTTAATTGAATTATAAGGGGATATGCAAGAATATGAATACCTTGAGCAGAGAGCAGTTGATCCATGTTATCAAGGCGGTGTTGTATGGAAGTGAGAAGGGAATTGAGGTACGAGACTCTCTTTCTAACCCCAGATATTTTTGCAGCGTGCTGCATAATGAACGGCAACGGCGCGTCTTCCAGCAACTGATCCAGCTCTGTTGACTGAAATATTAAATTAATCATGATTCCCGGAAAACTAAAAATTAAAAAAAACAACCTTGTGTGAGGCGATCGAGGGCCGAGAGAAGGTGGTGTTGGGAGTCGAGAGTTTGATGAGCCTTAGAGTCGAAATCTCTCATCCCACATGCTAGCACTGTATATAGCCCTTTCCCCACCGCATCGCTACTCTTGTTGCTGCTGTGGTGGTCGTCGTTCATGTTTAGAGTGTCTGATTCTGATTGCCACTTCATGCTACTATATATTCCTTTTGGCTATAAACCATCGCAGCGACCTACGACTACCTCCTCCTAAGTGGAACTTTGTTGGCGGCCAATATAATATTATTTAGGGCTTTCTTAATATCCAAAGCAATATATCATTAAATCAAAAAACAACAGCGGAGATTCCACCACTTGTATGAGAAGTTTGGGAAAAATTATCATTACCTATATATTATTATTATTTTATTATAATAGATCCATTGAAGGTAAAACCTAATCAAAATCACATTATCAAATAACTTACAAATTTGGGTTAAGGATTCTTATACTTAAGAGAACAAATTCAACGGAACGTACTAGGGAGCAAGAATGAGGAATAGAATTGATCAGCCAGAATTTTCTCATACCCTCTCCACTCTCGCAGCCTTGGCTTTGCCCATCTCCAAACAGTAACAACCTATTTGGAAATTTTCGAATTGAATTTAATTATATTAATGAGATTGAATTGAATTCAATTTACACTGTTTGAAACAAATCCATTAATATTATAATTGAATTCAATTATACTATTTAGAACAAATCCAATAATATTAGAATTGAATTCAATTATTTCATATGACACATTTACCCCTGACTAAAAAATAATTTTATTAACTAATAAACATTCACACTTACATAGAGCAACTTATAAACATCAATTTCATTATAAGTAATATCATCAAAAAAGTTCATTTTTAAAATGAAAAGAAAAAATTGATTGCAAATGACATTAGACTAGACCGAACTATGAAGATAATAGAAAACTATTATAGTTTGAAAGAGGAGTGACTGCGTGAAGAGGAGTGGTTGTTGTTGCGTAGGTAGTTAGATAGGAGAAGAGTGGCTGTGGGTATTATTATAGTGATAGGGTTATTGTGTTAAAGAGTATTGCGTTGGTATTATTAAAAGACTCCAATTTCAACGTTTAAAAAGAAGAGTAGCAGTCATTTGTAATTGAATTCACGTGGGTTGCTGGCTGAATTGAATTTATAAGGAGCAGTGGATTTCAATTACACGTATGAATTCAATTCATCTTTGTTTTCCAAATTGGCTATTACTTCTTTGAGGTTTTAAGGTGGATGCAAACACAAACAACCAAAGGATTTAAAGTGAGAATAGGTAGGTTTGGATTTGTAGAGTCGTTCATAAGGTGTCTGAAAACATAAAGCAGTGAGAATGCAATCCCCCTAAAATTATATAAGGAGGTTGGATTGAAAATAAAGGGCTTGGGCTGTTTCCAAAAGGTGTTTATGATTCTGCTCAACTCTACCATTTTGTTGACGTGTTCAACACAAGAGGTTTGTGAAGGATCGCAATACGCAACGGAAATTAAAATTGCAATCATATGCTATCTATTGCGTTGAATAATCATACTTATAATCAGAATTAGGCAGAAATAAATACCTGAAATTCGTTAGGATTAATCGATACGGAACTTCGAAACTACGAAGTCTCTATGCGCTCCACACCGAGAAATATGTCTCGTTTTCAACACTTGATATGGCTTTGAATAAATTTTGAAGAACCCTTTCTTCAAGAACAGAGAAAACAATTTTCTCAAACTTTTCTCTTGTTTATATTTCAGTACAAAGAACAAAAATAATGAATATCTCTATAT
>JAOSBK010000005.1:29314447-29329789 GCA_027568895.1 Erythroxylum shatona | reverse complement strand
AAAATTTAGTGTTTTGCATAATTCAGTGTTATTGTATTGATGCCATGCGAGTATTTAGCGATTGTTTCGAGGGTAGCTCTTCTTTGCTGTGGGATATGCTTCAGAACGATCCACGGGCGTCCCGGTGTGTACCCTACGATAAGGGGGCGCTACATATTTCATGTATGAAAATCGTAATGATTCCTCTCTTAAACATAACTAAGATGTTTTGTAGCACCCCACTCCCATCAAACATTTGTGCTTGTACGTCCTTCAGACATTCAAGCATATACCACGTGGAAGCAATGCCCTAGAGCAGTCACACTCAGTTCCTATAGCATCATCATTCAAACATAAATATCATAATATTTAAAAACCAAATTCCTCATTTTCATTTCATAAATTCTAATAGACATTGTAGCATTACATACTTCATCCTTATATAAAATATCAAAGAACTATCGAAGTTTACAACTCTATTACAAAATATGCTCCATGCCACATGAATGAGGAACTCTACAAAATTCTATCTACATCCTTCAGTCTCAACTGACAGACCTTTGAGCCATTTCTTCTATCCAAAAGCAGTATTAGATCTCTTCTAAGTTGTCTCAGAAGCTAAGTCCACTCTCTAGCACCTGAAAAATCAACGCTGCAATTTTGACGAGTTTTATGAACTCAATGAGCTACCCATCATCAATGGCTCACTCATAACACATAACACATATAGTTCATGTTTCAAGTTCACAAACAATTCAAGTCATCATATAATGCACATCTTTCACCAATTATCAAAAAGCACCATATAACATTTTGTTCACTTATTCACTTTTTACATTCATAACGGTTCATACAATTCAATTCAACCATTAATTCAAGCCTAAGGGCATCATATGAAAGTACCTTACCATTTTTTGTTTCAAACATCACAGAAAAGAAGAATATCTCATGTTGATGGCCTTTCTAGTTTTTTTTTTCTCAAGATAGATTTTTGAGTCAATTTTGCATGGCTATTTTGACATAGAAAATGAGGTATTTAGGCAATACATTCTTGTAAACTAATATTCCTATATGTCTTAATTTCCTAACGACACCAAGATCACACAGTTTGGTTCAGTATACATCAAGTTATACTCAAAATACTACAAATTATTCTCACTCTGTGACAGCATATAGTACTCAACTTCAAGCCAAGTTTCAAAACCCTTAAAGGCATAATTCAAATTTGATTCCTTCATGAAAATTGTAGCCATCTGTCTCTAGTTTAATCTAAAATTAAATTCATTCCATTGGGTATTTAAAGATTAAGGTACGGCTAAAATACAGATGCATGTTTAGTGGAAACGTTACAACGAACACATTCCAACCATTCTCCTCTTAATTTTTCCAAATTTTTGACTCCTATATGTTACACTCAACCATCTTATGCATAGTTCATCAACTCTACATCATATCCTCTTCATTGTCACCTTAATTTCAACACAAAATCATTCATACGACAACTCATAAACTATTATTTATCATTTACATAAAAACATAACAGGATGTATCCATTTGTTCATTAACGTCCAACACACTTCAAACACCATTATCACAATCAATCCATCCCTAAATCAACATCATAAATGCTTCTATTAAACAAATCATGAATAACATTAATACACTAAAATTTAGAACAAAAATCTCTTTATGTTTACACCCACGTTAAAGCATATATGAAGCTCCATGATCATGGCCATCAAATCTCAAATCATTCATCGTATTTGACTTATTTGCAACTACCTATGAAGATCAAAGTGTAACTTACGTGATAAAACTCCAAACTCTTCAAAATCATGTGAACCCTAGCTTTCCATGGCTCACACGATCATCAACATGGAGGTGGGTAGATTAGGTTTTTTTTTTGACAAATGAAGAAGACAATCAAAATGAGAGTAACAAATGAAAAAAAGGACAAGGTTTAGCGTTAGTGGAGGTAGGTAAGTGTCGTGGAAGTGAAGAAGATTGAAGAAGATAAAGAAGATCACGAAGAGAAGAAGAAAGCAAGAGACAAAACAATTAAAATGGTCTTTCAATGTTAAAAGAATCATGGGTGGTGTGGCAAGGCAAGTGACACTTGTCACCTCCCTATGGTTCCTTTTAATAACTAGTCTATTTGTCTCCAATTTCTACTCCACTTGTCTCTCAATTTTCTATAATATTCGTTATTAAATCGTAATATCCCACATCATTATTTCTACTGTCATTCATCACTTATTTCTATTACCATAAATCAATTGTCTTGCCACTTGGCATTTTTCCTAGGCTAAAATTCCTCAAAATTTCCTAAATTTTACCAAAAGTTCTAAATCAATAATTTTACTCACCAAATCATTTTCAAGACAAAATATTCACTATTTACATCATAATTATTTAAAAATCATTTACATCTTGGAATAATTCAAATGAGTGCATGAACAGTCATTGTAATGTGCACAAAAAAATCAAATTCACATATATGTATGCTAATATTATGCATAAGCATGAAACACATTTCCTAATTTCTCAATAATATCTCTCATATTCAGTGTTCTAGGGTTCTAATCTTTAATATGGGAAAAATGGAATGTTACATGTTTAGCTCTAGAACTTTCTTAACTTTGTTAAATGAAGGAACTAGTTTTAAAGGAAAAAGATTAAAATTAGATGACTTATTAAAGGTGGCAATAACACTACTAACTTTTACAATGTCATTAAGTTCAACAAAGGTAGAAACAAACTTATTGCTCTATAAAATGAAAATGGTGTCATGATCATTGATCTCTAGAAAATCAAATATTTAGCTTCCTTCTATTTTAGTTCCACTATTTTTTTTTTGGTGAAAAGATGGGGAATAGCCCAATAGTTCCACTATTTTAACCTATATATTAGATAATAGTTTTCCTATAAATAGTGAAGTTTTGAATCTAAAAAGGCTATTTAAGAGTCAGATCTCTTCTTTTATAAAACCTTTCCTTAAAGAGGTTATCAAAGAAGCTTTCTTAGCTTTGATGGTTCTAAAACCCTTAGATTTAATGGTTAGAATGCCTACTTTTTTTTCAAAAGGTCTAGAATGCCTACTTTTTTTTTCAAAAAGTCTAGCATATCATAAAGAATAATATTCTTAACTTGATTTTCTCTTCTTCATTGAGATGATATTCTTTACAAAAGTCAATACAACCTTTATGATTTTAATCCCTAAATATTTTAAGCCTTTCACTACAACACTATAAACCTATTTCTTTTTACAACATGCTCTATAAGGTTATCATTAAGTTAATTACTAAGAGGATAAAGGATGTTCTTTCATTTATTATTAACCAGCAACGATCAACTTTCTTACAAGGGAGGATAACTGGATATAGTATACTTTTATCACAAGATATAATAAGGGACTATCATAGGAACACATGGGTAAATAATGTATTCTTTATATAAATAATAAACAGGATTTTGACTTTGTTGACTAGATATTTCTCATCGATTCCCTATCTACTTTGAGTTTTCTAACCTTTTTCATCAATTAGATTAAAGTAACTCAGTTGTTTGAAGCCAAGAAAGGATTCAGGTATCTATTCATCCTTTAGATGGAAGTGCTTAGCATTATTATCTCTAACTAACTAGAAAATGACCTTCGTTCAAGTTCCCTTAGAGATAGGCAAACATAAAGTTAATACACCTTTCATATGGTAATGGTTTGCTTTTATTTTTTCATATGGATCTCATTTCCTTTGATATTATCCTGATGGCTATTAATTATTTCTTTGTAGAGTCGATTAGTTCCACTTTATTTTTTGTTTTGATTTTTTAATTTAATTGTGATTTATTTTTCTTTTATAAGAAAAGTTTATTTGCTTTTTGTTGGTAAATAATATATATGCAAAATGATTACTATAGAAAAAATTAAGTTCTATAATTAACTAAGTAACAAATTTTATTTTCATCTATTAGAGGATATTTATTCATAAATAGTAAGTAATAATATAATATTTATCATAAAAATAAAAATTTATTATAAATTTCATATCATGTAATATTTTTTAATAAAATTTATTTGTTAAATTTATATGATAATAAAAATATTTCAAATTTTCTACCAAATATTAGCAATTATTCTAACAATATAAATTTATATTGTTTATATTGTTAAAAATTATATTAATAAGTTCAAAAATAATGTTAGTTTCTATCTTATGAAACTATAATTATCTATTACATATATTTTAAATTTTATTATTGAAAAATAAAATTTTAATGTCAAAATATTTGTTAGAAATTATTAATTAATAATGAAAACAAAATCAAAAATTGGAAGTAGAATCCCACCCAAACACATTTTTCTTTAATTTTTAAAAATTCAAAAAATTCAAAAACCACCATAAAACCAAGCATCCCTAAGCTTTTAGGACAATACGCCTAGCTAATTTGTGTTTGCTAATCCTTACAATCTTGTACAGTCATCACAACTGCACAGTAGAGCACTTTAATAAGCTCTTCCAATTAAGTATTTAAGTGTACATATTATTTCCATAAGATTGATGAGTGCAAATTGCCTTCACCTCGCTTTGAGAATACAAAATAGAATATCAAGCTAGACTAACAAATTCAAATTTTATGCTTACTAGGGTTTAATTTGCAAAATCTATGTTGAACAGTATGCATATCTATTGATCCTTTATATATTACTTCACTTATGAACTATAAAGCTTGTGGAACAAAAAATTTAAAACTTCATCTGGTCAAATAGATCTTCAAATCATACTAAAGTGGAAGTTAATTTGTAATAAGTCTATAGATCTAACACTAAAAGTGGTTTTAGTGTAAAACCACTTAAGATTTGGAATAACATTCTATTATCAAAGAGAATATGAATGGTATTTAATGATAAAACTCCTTATGAGTATCTGATCACTATACTATAAAGGTTCTTAATCTTAATTCCCCAGTTTCTTACAATTCTCCTTTCAAATTTTTCAACATTTTAGCAAGCAGGGGATAGTTTTATAGAGTTAGTATAAGAGGTCTGGAATGTCATAATTATAGGATGTAAAGCCTTTCAACTGATGAGGAAGATCCACTTATTTAGAACCAAACTGAAATTTTCTATAAAAGAGTTAAAACTTCATCTGATCAAATAGATCTGCAAACCATACTAAAGTGGAAGTTAATTTGTAATAAGCTTGTAGACCTAACACTAAAAGTGCTTTTAGTGTTAAATCACTTGAGATTGGAACAACATTATGTTATCAAAGAGAATATCAATTGTATTTAATGATAAAACTCCTTATGAGTATCTGATCACTCTACTATGGAGGTTCTTAATCTCAATTCCCCAGCTTCTTACAATTCGCCTTTCAAATTTTTCAACATTTTAGCAAGCATGGATAGTTTTATAGGGTCAGTATAAGAGCTATAGAATGTCATAATCATAGGATGTAAAACCTTTCAACCGATAAGGAAGCTCCACTTATTTAGAGAAAAACTGAAAATTTCTATAAAAAATTTAAACTTAAATCAAATAGATCTACAAATCATACTAAAGTGGAAGTTAATTTGTAATAAGTTTGTAGTCCTAACACTAAGCGTTCTCTTAGTGTAAAACCACTTAAGATTTTGAATAACATTCTATTATCAAAGAGCATATGAATGGTATTTAATGATAAAACTCCTTATAAGTATTTGATCACTCTACTATAGAGGTTCATACTCTTAATTCCCCAGCTTCTTATAATTCCCCTTCAAATTTTTCAACATTTTAGCAAGTAGGGATAGTTTTATAAAGTTAGTACAAGAGGTCTGGATGTCATAATTATAGGATGTAAAACCCTTCAACTAATGAGAAAGCTCCACTTATTTAGAAACAAAATGAAAAAATTTTACAAAGTAGATCAGTCCTCTACCTTTATCAAGTTATAAAAAGTTAAGAGAGAGTGAAGAAGTGCTCAAGAGGCTTATTACACTCACCTAGATAACCCTACTTACAAAAACACTAAGGTTGTTTAATCGAGTGTTAGTTGTGTGTAAGTTTTAATAAAGAACACTTGATAATCCACAAGCGCGTGGTTTGTTAGCATATCATCTAAGGTGTCGATCCTATGAGGAGGGATAATCTAATCCTAAAATCTAAGGCCAGAAATAGATACAAAAATTTTAAGATGCAATTGACTAAAATGAAAATTCAATTCAAACAATAATATTAAATTAAGAATAATTCAAGAAAACACTAATTACTAAGCAATTTCAACACACCCAAGAATCAACCTAAGGAATTTACCAATTGAGAGAAAGGGAATTCTACCTATCCTTAATGCTAACCTAACTAATTATGAATTATTGGATTGTTGGTTCTAGACGATCCTAGGGTTGATTACTCTCTCTTGAGTTATAACCATTAACCCTAAATCATAAACCCTAATCAAATTATAGAGGTGGCAATCTCTCAATTTACAACCTTTTCAAAACCATACTTAGTTCTAAAGTTCTTTAATAAACTATCAAAAACCTATGCAAGATCTCTCTTCATACAATTTATTGATTTGATTTAATTCTAATTTCTATTAAATCACCTAACTTTTGTTAGACCAATTTAATCATTTTTTATTTGATTCACCTTCTTAGTTTATTATCAAATTATGCAATCACAAAATTAAATCACAACAAACCTAATAAACACATAAACAATTAGAGTTCATTAATTCAAGAATAAAATTTCAAAGGTGAGTTTAGAACATCATCAACTTTCTAGATCCTATCATCAACTATTTATTCCAATTCCATGCAATAATAAAAATGAAATTAAATAGGAAATACAATCTGAACGGATGATGGGAGGCAATGACATCGGGAAACTCCTGATCTGGGAAGTACATCGAGTCAGCTTCTTCTTCTCTTCTCTTTTCCTTTTTCTCTTCCTCAATCTCTCAATGAATTCTCTCTAGGGTTTCTCAAGGTGGTTAATGCAAAATCTCTTTTTGCCTCTTTTTCTTGCTCTTTAAATATCCTTATGTGTTCTGAACAGTCCTAAGGATTTTTTAGGGTCTGAAAAATCAAAAAATTCCCTTAAAACTTGTCATTTTAGAGTGTTTGTGCATCTGCCCGATGCAAACCACAACCGTGGGCCACATCTGAGCCTTCTGTCACCATCATGGGTTGTTCCTTATGCTTCTTTCACAATTGTGGCATGCAAGCCACGATCTTGGGCTAACTTTGGCGCTTATATCATGATCGTAGGTTGTTATTTTGGCCTGAATGTCTCTGAAATTTTTTTATTGTTCGATGTTGACCATGAAATACTAGCAAATACATCAAGGTACCTCAAAAATATAATATTTAAGCTCAAAGACTTGTACTAACCTATAAAACCCTTAAAACATAAATAACTAACAAACTAACAAAATTATAACCTAAACACATGCTAAACGATTGATTTAACAATTAAATACATATCAAAGTAAGCCTAAAACACAATGCAATTTACACTTACCAACATCCCCACACTTAAATGTTTGCTCGTCCTCAAGCAAACAAAACAACAAATACACAAAATCACAAAGCACACAATTCAAAAATGAGACAATGGCTTTAACTTCATGAAATAAATTTAACTCTAAACACAATCATTCAAGTTGTTATAAATCATTAACATGCAAAATCCATGTCTACGAGCTCTAAACTAAACATACATATTAATCAAAACCCAAATGTCAAATTATTCAACCTTTTCAATTATACACACACATTAATAATTTTTTGGTCATTCAAACTCTGTAACTACTCCTCATAAGGTTTTAATGAAAAGTCAAGGTATTTACAAGTTCGGTAGGTTTTTATTAGAAAACACACATTTTTTATTGCCTACCTTATTGCTATAGCTACTCGTTTTCATGGAAAAAATACTAGCAAAGCTCCTTAAGTCGAAAGACCTAAAATTATGAATGAGTGTGACAACTTAGAGGGTGACAAACTAACCCTAAATCCTAGTTAACCTGCATATTTAGCCAAAGAACCCAATTCACTAATTTCAAGACCTAATGATGCTTCACAACCTAATGAACTATGTTCAAAATTAAATTAATTTCAATCATCTAAACCGTTGACATATTCACACAATTCACAATATGCAACCTCACAAACAATCATACAATATGAAAAATTAACACTCAAAGCAAAACATATAACCCTCTCCACACTTGAACAACACATTGTACTCAATGTGAGAAAGCAACAAACAAACACATATGGAAAGAAGAAACATAAAATAAAATAAAACAAAAACAAAAATAAAGACTAACTTTAAAAGGAAGGGTTAGAAACAAAGTCTCATGGTGATAGAGGCGGGGATAGTATCAGAGGTGGTAATTAGATGCCTTGAGCCTCAAAGTATTGATAAATACAACGTATATCTTAGCTCTACATCATTGTGTTCGAGTCATCTCCTTCATCCTTCTAGAATTATCCGCAAGTGTATGTATAATTACCTTGGTGTTAGCAGAGATTGTATTAAACACTTTCGTCCAGCCTGGTTCATCAGTTTCTTCTTCCTTTTCAAACACCTCACTACTCGAGTCCTCTTATGCCTGCTAAGGTGGCACTATACTCAAACTCGCCTAACTAGCCCTAATCTTCACATGAGTCTTTTGGTTGATGTCCCGAAGTTCTATGTTAGGAGACTTAAGGATTTCAACATGCCACAAATGATGGTGATTTAGAAAATCAGGGAGGAGGGCAGTTAGGTCGCTACCATCTATGCCATAGTACTCAACAATAGTAGAAATCAAGTACCTCATACCCAAATTGTTGCTACTCTTGTGCAGAGTCGCAACAATAGCATTTAGCACATGTGTGGAGGTTCACATTGGGATGTTGTGATTTATGCACCACAATAGAAAAAGTTCCTTTGTTGAATACTTTTGAGTTTCAAATTTGTCAAAAACCATTTGACAAATGAATTTATGCAATAACAAGTGCTCATGGGTCTTATGATGTTGTTGTGGCCATTTTTAGTGTTGAATTACTCTAACCTAGTGACCTCATTCCAATAATGAGAAACACGAAAATCATCATATTGATATATAATGGAAGGCTCTAGGAACTTGCAAATATCGTACATGATTCCAATGTTCAGCTCATAATTTCGTCCCCGCAACCTAAACCACATTTCTTTAGGGTTACTATGTTCGTAATAAAGGGAAGCAAAGAATTTGAGAGTGAGCCCCTGGTAGACAAGATATTATAAGTGTATGAACTTCGCCCATTGAATTCTTTCTGTTAGGTTCTCTACCCTATCTCGCTATTCTAACCTATCAAGCATATCAAAATCAAAATATTTTAGGACTACTATTTATTTAACATTAGAGGATTGGAAACGAATACCCTTGTCATATCCCATTTTTTTGGAATATGCTTAGGGTTTAACCCTAGATTAAATATTGCATATACATGCATAACATTAGCATTCATACACAAATTGATATTTGTGCACTTTACAAGTTAGCATATGCACTCAATTGACTTATTACGGGGTATGAAAAATGTTAAGTGATCATGATGTGAATTACGTTTTGGTATGTCTTGAATTTTGGTATGATTGGATTTCAATTAGAAAATTCGGGATTAAATGTTATGGATTGGGAAATTGATGGATTAAAATGTACATTTGGACTAGGACAAATGCCAAGTGGTAGGATAAACTGCTACATGAAAAATTTAGATGATTTAGCCTACAATTGAGTGACATTTGGCATAGTTAAATTAGTGACAAATGAACTAGTAATTAATTAACAAATGGATCAATCATTGTATGACAAATGGACTGGTAAGTTGATGACAAATGGCATAGTTGATTAACGGGCAAGTGACTTTGTTAGTTGGAAACATTTGGCAGCACTATACTTGATAGTTGTTGAACATGCCATAAGGCATATGGCTATTTAATTACATGACACCTAACACCTTAGCTAGTGAGTTTCTACAGGAGTAAGTTTTGTTTAGCTCATTTCTCTTCTTCTCTCTTCTCACCCTCCATCGAAACCCTCACTTCTTTAATCTCCCTATGTGCATTCATGCTTCTGTCTAATTATTATACAAAACTACATGTTTTACCTTTCACAAAATAGCTAAAGAACTAGCTGATTGTTGTTGCTTTATCGTAGCTGAAAGTCATCTAATACCACCTTGAATGTGTGATGTTTCTGCTTACTTGGAGTACTGGATTGGCTTGATCTTTTGTGCTAGAATTGGAGTTAAATATGTAAGTAAACGATTAGTGTTTATAGCAAGTTGTGATAGAGAATTGATGATGATGAATTAGGATGAATTACATATGATGTTGATGATTGATAGTGCTAGAATATGTTAGCTATAGTATTTTCACTAAACATGCAACAGTATTTTAGCTATGAATTGATCTGTAGATATCCAAATGGGATGATTTTAATTTCAGATTAAATTAGAGACAATATGGATATATTTTTTATGAAGGAATCAAATTTTAATTATGTCTCTAAGAGTTTCAATTTTTGGCTTAAATTTGAGTTTTTGAATTTTGTCACTATTTGAGAATAGTCTATATAATTTTGGGTATAACATGCAGAATATTGAACCAAATTGTATGAGCTTTAGTTCATTAGAAACTTGAGACATATGGGAACATGTTTTTAGAATAATGTAATACATAATTACTTCATTTTCTATGTCATAATGGTCATACAAAACTAACCCGAAACTTATCCTCATAAAATCTGGAAAACTAATGAAGGAATTGGATGGAAACTTTTGGATAACCCATCTCACGATTATGGGAAGTCATATACGATTGTAGAAATTGCATAGCAGTAAATAAAATGTTCTTTGTAGAAATTGCATAGAAGTAAATAAAATGTTCTTTTGTGTGATTCGTGGACCAATTAAGGATAAGGTACTTAACTATGATGCATTTGGACCTGATTAGGTTTTAAAATGAACCTAATTTATGTGAAAAGTTCGTTAAATGTTTGATAAGCTTTGATTGATAACTAATGTTATACCTTAAGGAAAATATGGTTTGATATCAATGTATCTAATTTTGTAATGAAGGAGTGCTAAAGAAATGAAGATGTTCTTGTAAATGCAAATGTATTCTAAAGGTTATGAATAATGCATTAGGGAGGAAAGAATGAGAATTGGGAATTTTGTGAATTCTTATGATGCTATAAAAGGGTTATTGAATCTATGGTTAATGAATTGAGCATGATCAAGTGTATTTAAGGTATTAATCTAAGTGTTAACAAGACATATTCAAGTGATGATGCTTGAAAAATTATGAATTATGATTAAGGAAAAATACCCTGGATAGTTATTGAGCATGCATTGCACATGGCACATATATATGTGCATAGTTAAATATGTATTTGATTGATCAAGTTAATAATGTGTACAATGTATATGTATTTAGATGCTTAAGATGTACGCCATCATTCCAACATTGCCGGGCCATCCAGTTAATAACATATACAGGAGCATACAGTAAGTCAACCTAGATGATATCACTAGGATTGATTTATTTATGTTTCTATTTAATTCCTATTTACTGAACTAGTAATGAATTGATTGTGATTTGTTTATGAATTCTAGACTTTAATGGTCCGAGGAGTTTGATATTCAGGAATGTATTGGAAGTGTTCTGTTCTGAATTTTGAATGATATCTGTATACTCAAGGAAAGTTGAATGCTGGACTTAGGTCCGATGAATATGGGATTCTGTTTGTGCATCATAAATGAATGCTATACGTGGAATATTCTATTATTTGATGCATTTCATAAAATGCATGTTTAGATAAAGGTGTTGTAATTAGAGTAGCCAGTCTGAAAGAGCATTAAGTTTAGAATTTTGCACGTAGAGCTTTGCTCCGTGATTTCTATATCTTACTAAGTCCAAAGGGCCGATATCTATATCTATATCTGAAAGGCACTCAATAACAACAAATAATAATGAATCTAGAATTAGTGATGTACCAAGATAATGTGATTGATTGGGTTATTCATGTTTTGAAAGAATGTTTGTGAAATTAGCTGATTGTGTGATAATTATTTATTTGACTTAAATGAGATCATCAATGATGGTTCACTCATTGAGTTCGCAAAACTCATTAAAAATTGTAACATGATTTCTCAGGTATGAGACAGGAGATCTAGTTCCTAAGATTGTCTAGAGGAACATTTTAGATTAGGTTATGGCTCAAAGGATTGTCAGCTAACATCAGAGGAGTTATAGTTTGTATTTTGTAGTTTCTTTGTCATGTGGAACTTTTATACAAGGATTGTAAATATTTGTTTCAATGAATACAGTGTAAACTTTTATCAATGAATGAAATAAAGTGTTGAGGTTTTTAAGTATTGTATATTCTTTACCATTTAAGAGATTATATTTGCTCTAACATACCGTTGTTATAGGATATGTACTTAAATGTCCTCTGGATGTTCAAGTATATATTCTATGGTAGTGGGATGTTACAACCCTCCTGCTCTATGTAGATTGGGAAGGGTGCTCCAAAATTCTCCACCATGTTCCTTTACCCTCGTCCTAAGACTTAGTTTCATCCTGATGATTGATTGCGCTTTGTTGACTGCTTAATACACATTATACTAGCTTGTAAGCAAGTGAAGTTGGAATAAAGTAGAAGTTTGTAATTGGTTAGAGAGAAGTGATAGTGTTTAGAGGTTGTAACTTAAAGAGATAAAGTAAAAATGAAAGTGAGTGAAAACATGAAGTAAGAAATGAATATATAGGTGAAGGAAGGGTAAAATGGTAAAAAATTAGCTAAAATTTGTGTACCCTTCCGTAAGTCACGATCATGGTTTGCAATATTTTCACCAATTTTTGATTTTTTGTTTGTTTGCCTTCTATACTTTCCCAATATCACTTCTTAACTCTTTATAACTCTTTCACCTCTCTTTTACTTACTTCCTCGATCATTTAATTCATGTAAAAATCCTATGCCTTTTTGAACTTATTTGGAAATGAAATAGCCTAACTATAAAATTCAAACTATCTAAAATCAAAGGAAACAACATGGAATTAACAATCCATGGGTTTCCTCCCATACGACGCTTCTTTTAACGTCAGTAGCTCGACGCTCTTTTTATGCTTAAAGTGGTTCAAATGAATAGTGTAATAGCAGTGCAGTCATCGATCTTACCATTTGCACATGAGCGACCATGCCCTAAGTTCCACCTTCCTTCTGCTTTACTTTTCTTTGCTATCTCCTTCGCCATCGTTTCTTTCTAAATGCATTCCCACGATCCTCAATATTTTCCCATTGTCCTCAAGGTTCAATTTCTTTAATGTTAGCTAGGAGTGAGGGAGAACTGTTGTCATTTTTTAATAGAGTGAAGGTCATTTGATGCTTTCTGACCCTCAGAGTTAGTTCACCCCCATCCAAGACAAGAATGGTTATCCAAGGACTATAAGGGTTTCCACATCTTCTCCAATATCCAATAGAAAGAAGATTGCAGAGAAGGTAAAAATATCAATATGTACTTGCACATCCTTAATAATCTGCTTCGATCGATGAATTGTTCTATCCGTTGTGTTCACTAACATCTTTGTGGGTTCTAACTCTTCTAACCCCAATTTTTGACTAAAGTTATAGGACATCATATTAATTCTTCCTTACAAATCTGCTAATGCCCTGTCTATTTTAACCCCATTGATGCTGCAAGGAATGTAAAAATCCCCTGGGTTCTCTTTCTTCTATGCTATATTAGGGTTTTCTTCCGCTATGTGCTACTCAACCTTCTTCTTGATTAATTCCCTAAGTGTGAGATTCGTTTGTAGTTGTTTTATTATGTCCTCAACCCT
The DNA here is from genome assembly GCA_027568895.1 of Erythroxylum shatona. NCBI lineage: Eukaryota > Viridiplantae > Streptophyta > Magnoliopsida > Malpighiales > Erythroxylaceae > Erythroxylum > Erythroxylum shatona. The sequence goes on along the minus strand of JAOSBK010000005.1, from coordinate 29,315,955 downwards.
ATGTAATTCAACCCCATTAGAATTCCTCGTCACCTTACTTGAAATTGACTTTTGCTGAGCTAGAATAGGGTATAAAAATTCAGGCTGAGGTTCCTCGATTAGCTTAATTATGAGCTCACTTGGAAGGAATTCCATATTTACTTGTCCTTCTCTGTTGTCTCCATCTTCTTTCATCTGTCTGAGTTTCTTATCCTAGGTCTAAGTAATGACCATGATCCATTCCTTTGGGTTAGATTCGGTATTGTTTGGAACCTACATTTTGCATTGAAATGGTTCTGCTAGTTTACCTACTTAGACCTCTAGATTATGTATTGAAGAGGTGTGGTTCTTAATGACTTGCTCGAACTTGCTTTCAAGCCTCCTATGTGCATCCTCCACGCCTCCAATTTTTTCTAAAATCTTATCCAACTTGGAATCCATTGAGCTCAGTTTATCTTGTTGGAAGCCTAGTTGTCCTTGAGGTCTAAACTGTCCTCCAACATTGTTTGTCCAAGAGAAGTTAGGGTGATTCTTCCACCTGGGGTTGTATGTGTTAGAGTAGGGATTATTTCCCCCTCCTCATCCGTATTGAGTTCCCATATAACTAACTTGCTCTGGATTGAATTCCTTTATCAAAAAACAATCCACCGTATCATGGTCTATCTGTCCACAAAGTTCACACTTCAATTGCACGACTTTTACTGAAACTGAGGACGAAGCCTTCATGTTGTTGAGCTATCAAGTTAAGTTATCAATTTTTGCCTACATCTCCACCATTTGGTCAATAGCTACAATTCCTTTTTATTTCTTGGAAAGTAGTGGGTTGTCTACTCCACTCGTTCATCCATAGGCAGCTATTACTTGCCACTCCTCTGTTAGCTTTTCTGCTTCATCTACTATCTTTCTCATCAGTGATCCTCCTAAAGCTACATCAATCATGCCTCTCGTATGTGTGGTGACTCCATTATAGAATGTTTGCAATAAAAACTGTTTAGGTAATTTATGTTGTGGACATTTCCATTACAACTCCTTGTATCGTTCTCATACTTCATAGATTGATTCCCCATCACTTTACTGGAAGTTAGCAATCTCCTTGATAATCTTTGAGGTCTTAGTAAAAAGAAATTACTTGTATAAAAAGGCAAGAAAAATTGATCCTAAGTGGTGACATTAGCTGGGTACAGAGAATGGTACCAAAATTTGCTCTATCTCTCAAGGTAAAAGGAAATAGCCTAATTATTACCTCATCCTGCAACATTTGATGGTATCGAAAGGCATCACAGATTTCAAAGATGTCCACTATATGTCCATTGGGATCTTCATTCATTAGTCCATAGAAGTACACATTTTGTTGAAGAATGTTAGCAGCGCTGGTTTAATTTTGAAAGGGATTACTTGTACGGGTGGCCTAGCTACTCCTTGGTTAGTTGTTGGACCCCGAACTTTTCTTAGAAATTAGAAATTATTAAATGGAATTAAATGAGGAATTGGGTAGTGAATGTAGTAAGTTATGTGTTGGGCAATGCCCT
>JAOSBK010000005.1:29297711-29314347 GCA_027568895.1 Erythroxylum shatona | reverse complement strand
ATTTAATATTAGTAATTGATTATATTATAATTACTTTAATCATATCAAAATTAGTTCTATTTTAATAGGATGGAAAAATTTGTGTCATATAAACTATATAATAATTAATAGTAATTAAAATAATCATTAATACAGTACCATATCAACCAAATATTAATATTGGCAACTTATTTAAGTATAGGCTTATTTATATTATATCAAAATAAATAATAGTTAACTATATTAAAAAATTCAAATTAATAAATGCAGTACTACAAATACATATACATATATATATAAGCTATTATTAATAATATTAACAATAATCATTAATCAAGCAATATGAACTATATAATAATTAATGATTATTATAACAACATTTGATGTTAATATAAAATAAACATATTAATTTATTCACGACTACAATTTTTTCTTCAAAATGAAATCTTAATTAATTGTTGCTATTGATATTTCATAAAATATCAATTTTTCCATGACCTTAAACTTAATAATTGTTGTTTTATTAATCTAAAATTAGGTCAATATAAACTTATGTTCATATAAGAGGTAAAAAGAATTAATCAAAATCGCATTTCATTATATAAAGAAAAAGATGCAATCATATATAATAAAAATAAGATTTACAATATTATAATCTCAAAATCAACTGGATACAAAAAAGTTACTTCCCTTTAGATGAGGTGGTGTAACAGATACCAGACCCCCGATTGGAGGTCGCATAATTGACCTATAAATGGTTTCATTATAAGGGATCCTATAAAATTTTAAGAAAGGTAAAAATGAGTTATGAGATCTATCATTTTTTTGAAAACAAATACATAATTGGCTATTGGAAAAAAAGTTGTGGGGTTTGTGGTTGAGCAAATTTAACTAGTTTGATAACACGCTGTGGAATAGGAGTAGATGGAAATAAAGTTTTGTTGGTAGCTGTTGCATAATATGATCCAAAGGAAATATTTTTGGAATTTAACTAGTTAATGTAGGGGTAGGTTAAAGAAGGATTGGGAGTATCCGTAGAAGCTAGTGCGATTAAACTAAGATACCATGGTTTGTTTGGGTTAGAATACTGCAACACTGATAACGAAAATCTTGAAGAGCGTAACCCATCTTTAGGAGTTGATCTTCTAGAAAGATGTTTGGGAAATTCTAATGTTTCTTCAAATTCCAATGAATATATGATATCCATGATGGTTGAGAATTCAACAAATGGCTTGATACCCTATAATAAGAATAAAATTTTGAATTATTATAAGATTTTGGATTATATATTAATAGGATACCACAGATTAGAAAAACAATAAGAATACAAAAAAGAGGAATATGTATGAATATCACCTTCCATAAATAACAAAACAAAGATGGGGGGTTGATGATGAACACCTTGTAAAGTCTGGAGGGATAATAGTTGGCAATAATTTTCAATGCAGATAAAAATACATTCATGAAAGTTAATGCAGACTTGTAAAAACTTGGAAAATATAAAAAGAATTATGAGATTGTTCAAAGGAAGTTTTTTTTATATATAAAACAGTTATCATCATTTTATTGTTAATAGGGAACATACTTCCATAAAAAATAATAAAATATTGTTCACAATTTTTGCGTATTGTTGACATGGCAACTTCTAAAGTAAACACAACTAAGCATGTGAACCTATAAAATTCAAACCAAAAGATAAAGTTGGAAAATTATCAAAAAAAGACATAAAATTGGAAAAAATTAAAAAATATAAATGCTAACTTACATTTTTCTATGCATGAATCTTCCTGTAATTTTGTTTAAGGCAAAATATCTTTATGCAAGAAAAAGAAAGAAAAAACGAAGCATATTAACAAGCTCAGAGGTGATAAAAGCAAAAATAAAATTTAGGAATTAAAAACATAAATAATATTGAAAAAACACATAATTGTTAGAGTTTGGAAATTACCAAAACAGATTTACAACTTTCATCGTGACCTGCTAAGTAAGTAAATAAGTCTTGCTATTTCAGCCGCAAATTCATCAGCTGTTAATGTCTCTATATTTAAAAAAATAAAATATAAAAAACAAAATAATGAAAACAACATGTCTAAAAATGATTATAAAAATTATAAAAATACCCATAATTATGCTTTCTCTCCAAGAAAGACAAGCCTTTAATTTTTTAACGGCTAAATGAACGTTGTTATCATTAGCTCTCAAGAATCTTGCAACAAATTCTTGGTACAAAATTTTTTCTGTCATCAAGTAAAAAATATTGTCATGTAAAATATTTTATGCAATATTTATATCAATATTCTTCTCGCTGATTAAAAACACAAAGAGTAGAGAAAGAGAAATAGTTACCTGGTTCTGTGATAAGGGAGTGTTCTTTGTAACATACCGAATAACAGATTTAATTTTCTCAACTTTACATATATTTTCTTCGTAACTCATTTTGAAGAACTAAAACAAGAGGATGGGAATAGAGCTAGAAATAAAATCATAATGGAATGTATTTCTTCCGAAGGAGAGTTTAAATAAAAAGAATGCTTCTTTGTAAAAATGTAAAAAGATATTCAATGTAACATTAATTATTTATAGATTTCATCTATAACAATCAAATAAATTACCAATTTAAATAGCAGGCCTATAGCCTACAGGCGTATCCCTGAAAAAAACTAAGTTGCAGATATATATAAGATTTTGTCATTGAGCGGGAAATTTTTTCAGACCAAATATGTATGATAACATACATACATACATACATACATATATATATATATATATATATATCAATGATGATATTATAATAACTATCAATGATATCAAAATTAATTTGTTAACTATTATTTAAGTATAAGCATATTTATATTATATCAAAATTAATCCTATTTAAGTTAATTAAAATAATCCGAACTAATATAAACTGTTTATATATAAGTTAATTATATTTATGTGTGTGTGTGTGTGTGTGACTTAATATATAGTTATATATTTATGTAACTATTATTTGTATGTTTAATTTTTTTGACACACATAAGTTTGAATTTCATTACATATATTTATATATTTATGTAAATATTATTTTTGTTATTTTATATACATGTTTCTATACAAAAAAATCCTTTCTATAATTTAAATTGACCAATTTTTGGGACGATACTGACTTTTTGTATTTGAAAAATGTTTCAGACAGGATCTTTGAAGTAGATAGTGGTTAATAGAGTAATCCTTGATCATAATTTCCAGTATGAGTAGTGCGTCCAATATGAAACCTATGATTGGTAGTAAAACAACAATTCCCATGTTGAGGTCTAATTCGTTCTTCATAAATCTCTTGAGATATTTTTTTACGAAGTTTTGTTATAGCATCTATAACCGCTTCTGGTTTAGGTGTATATTCCGACAAATAGACATCTATAGGAATTAACTTTTCAACTCCCTGAACAGTACTATAAGAATCGGTATTGAACATCCTCCCTGTAATTGTACATGTTCCCATAGCAATAACATATTTTGATTCGGGCATATGTTCATATAATCTCACTAAAGAAGGAGCCATTTTCATGGTTATTGTGCCGGCTGTTAAAATTAGATCCGCCTATCTAGGACTTGATCTTGGTACTAGTCCATAACGATCAAAGTCAAATCGTGAGCCTATTAATGAAACAAATTCAATGAAGCAATAACTGATACCATAGAGAAGCGGCCATAAACTGGAGAGTCTTGACCAATTTGAAAGATCATTTAATGTAGTTGAAATAATGGAAATTGGGGTCGGTCGATCAAGTAAGGGAAACTCAATGGAATTCATAACTGTCAATAATAATAATAATAATAATAATAATAATAATCATAATCATAATCATAAGGCATAACGGGTGTGACTTATTTAAGTCACACTCATGACATTTTTTTTCCGAATTAGCTACACACACATATATATATACACACTATATAATAAATAATAATATTAACGACTACTTAATCAACTAACTATTTACTAAATATGTTTAATAACATTATTATATATATATATATATATTTAATATAATTAATTGATATTATCATAATAACTATTAATCATATCAAAATTAATCATATTTCAATAGGACAGAAAATTTTAACTCATATAAACTATATAATAATTAATAATAATCACAATAATTATTATTACAGTAACATATCCACCAAATATTATAATTGATGACTTATTTAAGTATAAGCTTATTTATATCATATAAAAATTAATAATATTTAAGTATATTAAAATAATTTAAATTCATATAAAATGTACTGCACACATATATATAAATTATATAACAACTAATAATATTAACAATAATCATTGATGGAGCAAATATTAATATTGACTATTTAATCAACTAATTATATACAAAATATGCATAACAACATTATTATATATTTATATTTAATACATTTAATTGATTATATTGTAATAACTATTAATCACATAAAAATTAACTCTATTTCAAAAGGATGAAAAACTTTTCAATCATATAAAGTATATAATAATGAACAATAATAATAATTATTATTAATACAGTAACATATTCACCAAATATTAATATTGATTACTTATTTAAGTATAAACTTATTTACATTATATCAAAATTAATAATATATAAGTATATTAAAATAATTTGAATAAATATTAACCGTTTATTATCATTCATAATTTCAGAACAATATATATATATATATATATATACACACACACACACACATATATATAATAACTATTAATTATATATAAATAAATAAATTATCTATTATTTAACTATAAGTGTATTCATATTATTAGGACGAAAAAATATTTAGTAAAAAATCGGACCAAAAAATTGCTTTTTAAATTTTTTTAATCAACATATATATATATATATAAATGGAAGAAAATATATAACAAATATCAAAATTAAATTAATTTTAGATTAAATTAGTCACAGATTTGTAGTTTGTATTAGAATAATTAACTAATTATTTAAATATTAACATTCACTACCTAATCTAATTATGTTTGAATACTTATTTACTTAATTCTATATTACTAATCATTTAATTAAATAAATATTAATAATTATTACGTGTGACTAATTCAAAATATTTAAGTTAGAATGTTAAAAGTGAAAAATTAAAATTAGCATATAAAAATTTGGTTGTTGATTCAAATGTCATGTCATTAGGAGGTCGGGGGAAAAGAAGTTATGCTCAAAAGAAGAAAAGGTGTTCGAAATAGTCATCCTTTCGTAGAACTTTGGAGTCACAATTGTGCACTTGCACGATCATGTGGTGGACCCCATTTCTAGAACCCAACATTATGGAATATCATAAGATATGAGCATGCGTATTATCTTATAGGGTTATTTCAATGAACTCTCATTAGCCATCATCCCACAAAGGTGGTGTGTTCATATCAGTCAATCACCAAAATCACAATTTGATTTATTAAAGAAAAGAAGTTCTAAGTCTCTAGTTTATTTTGAAGTAAGAACCATCTCAATCAGAGCTCTATAGAGCAAGATATGCTTAAGAAGACAAAGTATGTTCATACCCTAGTCATGCTCTCTTAACCCCTCAATATCTTTCAATCAGTCTTTTTCGGATCAAAACCAAAAGCTACCAATTTTTTTCGAGAGGTAGAAAAATGTGTTAGGAATCTATTGGTTCAAGAAGCACTTCATTTGGAGGTCGGAGGATGAAGTTATGTCCAAAAGAATCAAACATGTTTATATCCTTAATCATATTGTACCTATCTTGGGTCAATTAGCATAGCTTTCTATAAAGACCTCGGATTAAGGTCATTCTTAGATTATTTGAAAAAGAACTTCTAGATCTAAAACTTTTATGAAGACTAAAAAGCAAGATTTTGCAATTTAGAGGGTCAAAAATATAAATTCCTAAAAGTATATAGTGTATGTCTGTTAAATGGACATACATGTCCGCCTCACGGACATACACAGGGCTGGGGGCCATTCTGGACTAGAGAACGTTCGTTTAATGGACATGGGCAAGGCTGGGGATCCTTCCAGACCCAAGAAGGTCTGTTTAATGGACCTAAAGTCCATCTAACAGATATGGGTGATACAAAACTCCCTCCAAAACCTCTTCAATGGTTCCTACATCCATTCTAGCATCACTTTCACTTATAATCTTCTCAAATTCACCTCATCTAGTGCAATATCACTTCTTAACAGTTCAAACACCACATTGATCTCATAAAACTCTCAATTCTCAACTCATTTAATTCATCACATTCAATTACATCTCATCATTTTCTATAGCTATCCTGAATTACATCCTATGCAGCATTACCAACTTATAATGATCATATCTCTCAACTCCGATATCTAAAAATTTCATATTTTATATCGTTAAAAAGATAAGAAGATAAGCTAAAATTTAAGAAGAGGACTTTGTCTAATTTATCCTAGATTAATGCAGTTTTTCCCCTGAATTCTTAACACAATTCTTATCTTTCTTTTTCATAATATATCTCACTTATATGTAACAACAATTTGTATTCAAAATTTATCATCTCAATTTGATAACTTCTTCATGTTTACCTAATTCCAACTTAACCTCATCCATAATTAATTCATATTTCAACTCCACCTCATCCATACACAAATTCACATTTTATTAACATCATAAGATAAAAAGTTTACAAAGGTTTAATGGCATTTCAAGCCACATTACATCATTAATATCAAAATCCAAAATACAAAAGATACAAAACCAAATAATACTCGAAATGCATCTAAAGCCTTGTTTTTACAAAATCTAACTTAATATACAAAAACATTGCAAAAATAGAATGATGCCTTGACTCTTGGTGACTCGATCTTATTCTTTTCACCTGAATATAGGACGAAAAAGGGGGTGAGCTTGAAAGCTCGTGGGTAATAAGTTTGTAATGAATAACAAGCAAAAACATTTAAAATGTTCATTGCCATAGAAAATTCTCATTGAATAATAAAACACTTGGTTCTTAAATTTTCAATCAAATTCACAATAAAACAAATCATGTATGCGTCAATCTTGTCAACATATCATGAACACATAAACATATCATAATGGTTTGAGTGGTTCCATAATAGAACATACTACACATTTCCCATAAGGGTCCTTTGTAGCCATGAACAGAACTATCACAATCCTACAAAATGGCCTTGCATAGTCATGAACTTATGGGAGTCCGTGAAGGAGCTCTATGCTACTAACAGGCAGGCAGGAGAAGCCTTTTAGTCAAAGTGCACTTGACAGATAGAACATACTACCATAAACCCACATAACATGTTATTCATGACTTGAAAACCAATTGCTTAAATGACACATTTTGAAAACTTATCTTTCATGAGCATGAAATATTTAATATACAATTCCATCATCATTTCACACTTCATCAACCAAACTCCTATACCAATCATATAGCCATTTCCCACATCATTTAAAAGCAATTATGAAGCAATTTGAAATCATTCTCATATCAGTTTATAATTCATTCACAAAATTCACATACAATAATATGTGGCACTTTCTCAAAGAATTTTAAAGAACAATAAATCATTTTCAAGGTAGTTGGAAATCATTTAATTCCATTTATTTGAAAGAAACCTTAATGGCTTGTTAACTTAAAATGTCACCTACCTTGCTTTCCTTGCTTTAAACTTTGCTAAAACATGTCTCTCCCCTTGCTCCTCTTGCCTCTCTTGATTTCCTTCATCAAAAGCAAAATTCCCATTCAATAGGACTATCAATTGAGAACCCAAAGACACATATTCATAAAATTGATCCTAGAAAGCTTAAACCCATACATTTCTTAAGCTTTATAAACCAAATTCTTTTCAAAAATCCAAAAGATTAAAATCAAACTTACCATGAATCTTCACCAAATGAAGAGTTTCTTGGCTTTAATTGAAGCTCTTCTCTTTCTCTACCTTTTTCTCTTCTTGAACAATCTCAAAATCTCTCTTGAAGACTAAGAAAAATTGAAACCTAGCTTGCTCTTCTTTCTTTCCCTTCTTTTCTCCTTACACGACACTCTCTCTCTTCTCTTTTCTTCAATTTTTGTTTCTTCTTCTTATAACACAAGCCAACTAGTTTTCCTCTTACTCTTATACCCTTAATGAGTGCAAAATGCCCCCTTTGCACTTCCTTTTAAGCTTATGTCTTTTTAGACTTAAGTAATCTTCCAAAAATGACCCTCATGTAAACTTACCACCTTAACACTTTAATTCAATTAACCTATATCATATAATCTTACTCACATTAACATAATTAATAACTACAAAAGTTAAATCCATCAAAACCTCATAATTCAATTAAATCATGCTTGACTAGAGAAAAAAATCTGAAGGCCAACATTTCTCCCCCTCTTAAATGAATTTCGTCCTCGAAATTCTTATCTAACTGATCAAGAGGTAGGGGTATCCTTCCTTTTATGCTCCCTCATTTTTCATTTAACTTCGTCACTCGAATAATTTCTTTCAAATCACCCTGGTTAACGAATTCAATTAATCCTTCCATGACTTATTTAGATATCACACTATCTTAACTATTTCCTCAATATATTTTAGATTACTCACAATTTTCTACTTCCTGCATCGATAACACCAATATCAGATCATATCAATATTTTTTAGCATACTTGAATATAACATATTATGAATATGAGACATCCTTATTAGTAATACTAACTCATAAGTCAATGGTCCGGTTCTTAATAACTTTATATGGACCAATACAATCCAAGCTTAGTTGCTTCTTTATCCTAACTTGAGCACATCTTGTAGTCAATCTAAGCACACCTGGGGAATGTGATACTCTTAGATACAATTTATCATTCATTTCATAGTTCACATCTCGATAGTGTCAGTACACTTAACTCTTATATCTATCTCACTGTATTTGATGTTGATCCACCAATTTCATCATTTTTCTTGCATCACTAATTCCTAATATAGATCAATTTCACTTATCAGTAACATCTCTAATCAATTCTGGTTTTCGACCATCTTTGGCCCTATTCATCCAAATAAAGAGGCGGATGACTCTTTTTGTCGTATAACACCGCACGGTATTTAATGTTATCGCTATAATAATGATTGTGATGCTTAAAGTCAAATAGAACTATACATTGATCTCATGTTCCTATGGACTCTAAAATATAAGCTTTAAGCATATCTCTGATAGTTAAGACTGTCGATAAACTGAAACATTTAGTCACTTGATTCTACATTCTTAGTCACTAAATGTTGTTTTGGACATTCCTACTAGGATGTTTATCATGGGTTGTTATTTATGCTTATCTAACAATCTCTTTGCTCAATCATCTTTATCGATACACGTATTTCTTATTTCCATCACAATGTATTGTTCTTCCTATTTGAACTCAAAATTTAGGTCTATTTTTAATTCCTCAATAAGATTCACAATTTCTGAATCCTCAATTTATGCTTGGTTAATCCTTTCATGTGAAACTGATCTTTAATTCCATAGCAAATAATACTTGAGTTACCTAAAATTCAACTCCACATTCTATGCTCCTTTTTGCACTAGTTCTAATAACCTCAATATCTGAATTCGTGCTTCACTACTATTGGGATTTCTGCTTAATGTATTAGATACAACACTAACTTTACTGGGAATTACTCATTTGTGCAATCATTATCTTTTAGTACTTATATCCATTGTCTCAGTCTCGTATTCAATTCTCTCAACTCAATAATTACCTCAAACTTTAATGATCTATACATGTATACATATATCCAAGATGTTCCTATACATATATTGTCTCCAAACTTTCAAAGCAATCACTACTATAGCATTTCTAAATCATGTATTGAAAAATCTAGTCATAGGACTTTAGTTATCTCCACACATATGAAATCACTTTATTATACTGTATTGGATTTTATCCTAATCTCTCATACAACATCATTGTATACTATAAAATCTCCAAATCCACCTCTTCTAGTGCAATATCACTTCCTAACAATTTAAACAACACATTGATCTCATAAAACTCTCAAATCTCAACTCATTTAATTCATCACATTCAATTACATCCCATCATTTTCTACAGTTGACCTAAATTACATCCTATGCAGCATTACCAATTTATAATAATCATATCTCTTAACTCTGATATCCAAAAATTTTATACTTTATATCGTAGGAAAGCTAAGAGGATAAGCTAAAACTTCCAAGAAGAAAACTTTGTCTAATTTAGCCTAAATTAATGCAGTTTTTCCCTAAATTCAGAACATAATTCCTATCTTTCTTTTCCATAATACAACTCACTTATATGTAACAACAATTTGTATTCAAAATTTATCATCTCGATTTGATAACTTCTTCAAGTGTACCTAATTCCAACTTAACCTCATCCTTAATTAATTCATATTTCAACTCCACCTCATCCATACACAAATTTGCATTTCAACTTAACAATCATCCATACACAAATTCACATTTCATTAACATCATAAGATAAAAGTTTACAAAGCTTTAATGGCATTTCAAGCCACATTATATCATCAATATCAAAATACAAAATACAAAAGATACAAAACCCAATAATTCTCGAAATACATCTAAAGTCTTGTTTTTACAATATCTAAGTTAATATTCAAAAACTTTGCAAAAGTAGAATGATGCCTCAACTCTTAGTTACTTGATCTCATTCTCTTAACCTGAGGATGAGACGGAAAGAGGGTGAGCTTAAAAGCTCATGGGTAACATGTTTATAACAGAGAAATAAGCAAAACCTTGAAATATTTATTTCCATTGAAAAATTCACATTAAAATCTATATAACACATATTTTATAAATTCACAACTTATCAAGCAATTTATAAACCTCATGAATCATGAATTCATCAATCTTGTCACAAATCATAAACACATAAGCACATCAGAAATGGTTTGAGTAGATCCATAAACATGACAAACTACACAATTCCACATAATGCTCCTGTGTAGACGTAAACTTGAAGGAGTCCATGAAGAAGCTCCGTGCCACTAGCGGGCTGGCAGGAGAAGCCTTTAACTTGGTCAACATGCACGTGACATTCTTGAATGAATTACACCAAACCCACATAACATGCAATTCATGACTTGAAAACCAATTGCCCAAATGACACACTTTGAAAACTTGTCTTTCATGAGCATGAAATATTTCATATGCAAATTCCATCATCATTTCACACTTCATCAACCAAAATCCTATACCAATCATATAGCCATTTCCCAAATCATGCAAAAGCAACAAATACAATAATTATGAAGCAATTTGAAATAATTCTCATATGAGTTCATAATCCATTCTCAAATTTCACATACAAAAACATGTGGCACATTCTCAAAGCAATTTAAAGAACAATAAATGCTCATTTTAAAGGTAGTTGGAAATTATTTAATTCCATTTATTTGAAGGAAACTTTAGTGGCCTATTAACTCAATTATAAAAATGTCACCCACCTTAATTTCCTTGCTTAACACTTACTCAAAATACCTCTCTCCTTGCTCCTCTTGCCTCTCTTGATTTCCCTCATCAAAGGGAAAATTCCCATTCAAAAAAATGAATTCCAAATGGAAAACCCAAAGAACCATATGCATCAAATTGACCCTATAATACTTAAACCCATGCATTTCCTAAGCTATTTGAACCAAAACCCTTCCAAAAATTCAAAAGATTTAGAATAACTGATATGTATTCAATTGTTGATATATTTAATTATTTACACTTAGAAATTAATGATACGAAAATGCTTAAGATACTCACTTTAATTCATACATAATTTAAGATACAATTTGGAAATAAAGAAATTAAAGTGAGTTGAAAGCACCACATATGGGTCATTTTTTGAATATTTATTTTCACTTGTCATTGTGGAGTAAGAAAAAGAAAAAAAGAAGAAGACAAGAAAAATCAAAATACAAAGAAGGAAAAATGGAAAGCAGTGAAACGACAACTCCAAATGAATAAAATGCCAATAGCCCAATGTTTAGTAGACGTTGTTTTACCTACAAATGACCAATGCGACAACGTAGAAGGGGGTGAGGCTAGGAGCAAGTGTGGAGGTCTGTGTTAACACAAAATCTTATGTGTTTTGCTCAAAACGCACAACCAGGAGGCGCAGAAGAAGGTTTTAAATGATGTGACCCTTATTTATCTTGTCACTGCTACAATAGCGGGCTAGAGGAATAAATTAGCATGGGACGCGACACTACAGAGGCGTAAGCATAAAGCTGCATCTGCCTTACAGTCTGCGACTTGCTAGACGTGGGCAGCTTGGGACGGCTAGCAGCTGTGGCTTCGGCTTGGTAGACGAGGAAGTTGCGAGTTGGAGAGAAAACAGGAGGTGGAACACAGACATTTATTTGTCAAATCATCGCTACAGTGGAGAACTACAGTAAACAATGAGAGGCATGGTGCCGCGGAAGTGAAGGATTTTAGCTAGGGATGGAGATGGGGGTTGAAGCAATTTTTTGAAAAATACCTATGAAGGGCTAAACATCCTGACACCTGTTCAGAGGTTACATCGGCGTCGACGACCTGGGTTAAGTAATTTTTTATTATTTTGTTGTTTCTTTGTCTCATTAGGAATTGATTGTGTTATCCTATTTTAATTGATTTGGGTATTGTGTATGGATAATCATATTTTTGTTATTATTCGATTATTTGTGCATGAACCCGTTGGGTATTGTGAGTTGATGATTTTAATGCGTTCATTGAATCGTTAATTTGAAACCCATTGCTAGAATTTTGAGTTATGTTGAAATTTATGTGTGGTGACTAATGATTCGTAATCATTAGGGATAACATGACCTAGGTTAAATAACGCATCGTATGTGGTTGTTACCTTGATTAATCAGTTTTCCTAATTCATAATGCTACTGCCTAATTAAATCTAGAGATCGTATCCTAGGTTGTTCAATGATTAAGTTTAATTAACGATCATATCTTGATTAAACAAAACCTAGGCGAAAATTCGAGTTAATTGTTAATCCACGATTAATAATTGCTAGAAGAGGTTAAAGAACAACAAATTAATAAAATATGCTTGATTAGGGTATAGACCGAGATTGAACCAAAGAACTGGGTCCCTATCGAATTCCCCACTTTTATAATTTTTCTGCATGTTTTCTTTAATTTGATTTTATTAGTTAGTTTTATTTTATTTTCTTCTTTCAAAATCCAAAACCTCCTTTTAATAAACACCGGTTAATTTCATTACATAAACTTTACACACACTCTCTAAGGGATCGACCTAGACTCTCCACTACTATCTTCACCAAATAGTGAGATTGTCGGCTCTAATGGAAGCTCTAATCCTCCTCTTTCTTTTTCCCTTCTTGAATAACTTAAAAATCACTCTTTAGGACTAAGAAAAATCAAAACCTAGCTTTTCTTCTTTCTTTCCTCTCAAAACTGAAACTCTCTCCTTCTTCTCTCTTCTCTTCATTTCTTCTCTCCTTTTCTATCCTCAAGTCACGTTTTTGCTTCTTCCTTAAAAACAAGCCAACACTTCTTATTTCAATTATGTCGTTAATGATTGAGAAATGTCCAATTTGCCCTTCCTTCAAAGCCTTAAGACTTTAATGCTTAAGTGATCTTCCTAAAATGCCCTCATACATATATACTCTTACCATTTAATTCAACTAAACAATATTTTAAAATCCTAACAACATTAACATAATAATTAACTCCAAATAAAATAATTAATTTAGCAAGACTTCAAAATTATTTAAATCATGCCTATCTCTTTCCAAAAATCCAAACCTTTTCTGATCAAGTAATTGAAGGAATTTGATAACACTTCCTTCAAGAAAAATGTTTCTCATTGTCTTAAATTTCTAATAACACCAAAATTATTCAATTTAGTTCAGAAATTTGAAAGTTATCTTCCAAACATTTTTGAACTATTCTTATGCTAAAACAATATTCTATGCTCAACTTTCATCCAAAATTGACATTATTAAAGACTGAATTGAAACTTGATTTCATCAGACAGTTTGTAGCACTATGCCTCTAGTTTACTCCAAATTAAAAATCGTCTCATTTGGATAACTAAAGAAAAAGTTATGGCTAAAACACTGAAGCATACTCAGTGATCATGTTTCAACTAGATTTTCCAGCTTTTAAACTTCCAATATTTCACATATAATAGTTCTAACTTCCAAGAAAAGTTTGGGGTCCAACACTAATACAATTTTAACCTAAACACATGCTAAACGATTGAATTAATAATTAAATACATATCAAACTAAGCCCTAAATCATAATGCAATTTACAGTTAGCACTGTTAGACTGGAGATGTTCAAAATTGCTCTTTAAGAGCATGATTCACTAATTATGCGAAAGGATAGAATTACTTAGTTGATAGAGGGTACTACAACACTAAATTCTACCACAATACTATCCTAAAAAGGAGAAACATAAACAAGATAACTTATCTATAAGATTCAAATAGGTAGATGATTTCAGACAACAATTCTTTAAAGAATTGATAGTTAACTACTTTGAATCAATGCTTGGTGCTTTAGGCTCGTCTGGTCTTACTAATGTTTAGGAGTTAGTAGATCTTATTGGCCTTCCCCCTTCCCTATCATAGGATACACTATTGAAGCTTTAACATCTTTTTACTATGCAAGAGATCAAAGATGTTATGTTTAATCTTATAAAATTGAAAGCACCATACCCTAATGTCTTCAATGCCTACCTATTTTAGAAAACATGGCACATTATTGGTAAGCTACTTGGGGAAAAAGTGCTAAAATTTATGAATTCAAGGAAGATTTTGAGGGAAATCAATGCTACTCATATTTGTGTGATCCTTAGACTTCTTAATAAAAGTTGCCTTAAGGACTTCCATCCAATATCTTATTGTAATATTATTTATAAAGTGATTTCAAAGCTTCTTGTTAATGGGTTTAAGAAGAATTTGATCAGATCATTCATGATGCACATGGAGCGTTTATCTCTAGCGGATCTATTTCTAACAATATTCTTTTAGTGCAAGAGTTGATAAGAGATTATAGCTCAGGCAGATCCATTAACAGTTGCCTATAAAAATTGATTTCTCCAAAGCTTTTGACAGAATGCAATAGAGCTTTATCCTTACTTGTTTGGAATGGTTTGCATTTCCAATCTTCTTTATTAAATGGAAACATGTTTTCATTCTAATCCGTTATTATAGCATCCTCATTAATGGTGCTCTAACCAACCAATTCAGAGGTTCTAATGGAATTAGACAAGGGGATCCACTTTCCCCTTATCTCTTTATCATTGCTATGGAAATCTTAAACATAATCATTTGCTTCAACTTAGCTAATGAACTTGATTTTAAATTTCATCATAAATGTAAAGAATTTTCTCTTTCTCATCTTTGTTTTGCAGATGATTTAATATTGCTTTCTAGAGCTCATCAGGAGTCCATGTATATCCTCCATCTAATTATCATGAGCTTCTATATGATCTTAGGATTAAGAATCAATCATTGAAATAATGGAATATATTTCTCATCATATGTTACCAACACTAAGAGACTTTTGTAGACTTTTTATCTCAACATCCAGGGAATGCATATCACCTATTGGGAGTCCCCACTTTAGAGAAAAACTAAGATATTAAGATTGTTTGAAGATTTCGTAGAATTATAAGAAAACTATCAATTGTTGACAAAATAGGTAGGGTTTAACTAATCATTTCTGCTTTGAAAAACCTCCATACACAGTGGAATACTCTTCTTCTTCTTCCTAAGAGAATTATTAAGGAGGTAGAGAAATGCATTAGAAACTTCTTCTGGTCAGGAAAAATTGATAATGCTAAGGGTGCTAAAATTAAATAGGAAAAGCTTTGTTGGTAGAAACAAGATGGAGGGGGTGCTTGGCCTCACACTAATTCACACTTTTAGAACTATGCAAATAGCCAAAAGAATTTGGAGATTGTTCAAGGATAAATAATCTCTTCATAGTAAATAAATCAATGAGTATTATCTCAAGGAATCAACTTATGGCAAATTTCTAAAATAAAAGAGTTTTCCTGGCCTTTTATTTAACTCTTGAGAAATTGGCTCATTGTCTACCCTTTCATCAAAAGGCAGATAGGGAATGGAGAAGGAGCATGGTTCTGGTTTGACAATTGAACTTCACAAAGTCCTTTTAATGTAACATCCCATCACCAATGGGAAGGGTAAAATAGTAATTTAGAATGGGTTATGAGTGTGTAAACTTGTCTCGGCATGTTCATGCATAATATGGCCTCCATATATACATGAATAGTAATTTTTGCATATGCACATGATTGTACATGCATTCATGACATTTTCCGACATATGTGTCTATAAATGTGGTTATTGTGAAAAAAATATGATTTTGTGCTTGAAATTTGAATTGGAGTGGATTTTTGTGTGTTTTACATTTTTGGGAAATTTTAGAAATTTTTCTGGAATTTTTCGGAAAAATTTTCCGGACTGAAAAAATTGTCAAGTGGCAGACGGATGGGTTTCTAGTACTGGAAAAGACTGTCCAATGGCACTGAAAAATTAGATACATGATTTTAGGATTTATTATTTTGAGCCATTGGAATTTGGAGAGAAATTGGAGTAGAAATTGAATTGTAATTGGAAAGGAAAGAATTGAGTGCTTAA
>JAOSBK010000005.1:29281644-29297611 GCA_027568895.1 Erythroxylum shatona | reverse complement strand
ATCGGAAACTTCAAGATAATTAGGAACTTTGTATTAAGTTCGTATTTTGGTTGGCCCTCCGAGCATATCATCATCATAGAACATTTTCATTGTATTTTGGATTTGCACTTTATTTTGTAATTTATATGATTATGAATACTGACTAAATTTTCTTCAGATTGTTATGGTATGTAACCCTTGGTTTATGGGGTGTTTATTTCTCTGATGAAATGCATGTGTCAAATGAGTATGTATGGATGTTGGGATCGGGTCCGTAGTTTAGGAGCTCAGCTCGGGCTCGACCTAGGGATCCGGGACCCGGGCCTAACATAAACTCATTACATATCCTTGCTTATAATATAACACCCATAATTTTGTGAATGGTGCCTTAGTACAAAAAGGAGAATAAAACTATAGAGAGGTTACGAACGTAAAGGTAATTGTGATAGGGGGACTTCAATTGCCTTATACATAACTATGTATGAGTTTGAGTGGAGTCTACAAGGCATTAACTTTTGAATTAGTACTTATTATTACTTTAAGGTGGTTTTAAGAGGTATTAGAAGTTTAGTGGCTTTTAACTGCAAATAAGACATTATGTAACTTTGGAAAGAAATTTATGCTTTTAAACTAAAAAGAACTATAATTTTTCTTAAAGGAGGGCTGATTAGCAATTTATAATTGATTACCACTGAAATTTAAAAAGTTGTTGTCTAAACCTCAAGTAACTAGTCAATTATGTATGTTGTAGCTTCATTATTCTTTAAATCATAGAAATTAATAAAGATAATTTGTCTTTGGTAGGAGTA
The DNA here is from genome assembly GCA_027568895.1 of Erythroxylum shatona. Classification (NCBI taxonomy): domain Eukaryota; kingdom Viridiplantae; phylum Streptophyta; class Magnoliopsida; order Malpighiales; family Erythroxylaceae; genus Erythroxylum; species Erythroxylum shatona. The sequence goes on along the minus strand of JAOSBK010000005.1, from coordinate 29,296,823 downwards.
CAACCATTGTAATTAGGCTGTTTATTTTTCAAATTCAGTTTTCTTATATTGAACCTACAACTTTATAAGAACTATGATAATACAATTCAACTAAGAAGGAGTAGAAGTGATTAACATAAGGCTAAAAAGTATGGCTTTATATAAATGAATGTTATAGAAATTTTGGTGTAAGACTTGTTTAAGTAAGGTGTCTTTTAGTATACTACTAGTACTTCTTCACTACTTATGATTAGGTAAAGCAAAAGGATGGTTCATATAGGTTATATATTAAATATATGGACTTTAATAGGTATATAATCAAGGATAAAATTCCTATCCCTGTGATCGAGGAGTTTGTAGAGAAATTTCGTGAAGTAACCTAACTGGGTCTAATATATGATTGTCATCATATCTATACGCACCAATTTTTTAGCTCTAATTCTTCTCAAAACATATAAAGTTCAATACAAATTCTTAGTGCATTTTAGACACACTAATGTGCTTTTAACATTTCAAAGTCGAATATATGAGGTATTCAAATTTCATTTGAGAAAGTTTATACTACTTTTCTTTAATGAAATTCAAGTTTATATTTAATCCTTTAGTGAACATATGAAACATGTTATATTTGGTTTGAAAATTCTTATACAATGTTAGTTCCTCAATAAAAGAAGTAAGTGCAATTTTAGTGCATCCCAATTGAGTATATAAGAGATGCTAAATTAGCTTTAAGGGTCTTTACTAATCTAAGAAATAATGATTTTAGTCTCTAGCTAGCCTGTTGTAAGAGTGTGAGGGATTTGAGAGAGTTCTTGACCTAAAAGGATATTATATGTGATTTTTAAGGAATTTTGGATTAATAAATAAATATGCCTGAGTTGCTTAAAAAAGATGCATTTGTATGGGCTAAGGGGACAAAGGAATCATTTCAGAATTTAAACGAAGTTTTAACAACAATACCAATTCTTGCCTTTTTGTGATTATTCTAAACCTTTTATTATTCAGATTGACCTTTATGGTAATGAGTTAAGAGTTTTTTTGAATGTAAGGAAATTAACTTTCTACTCATATAAGTAAACCATATACCCCAAAACACCACTCTTTGTTCATCTATGAAAAATAATTCATGGTAGTAATTATTGCTATCAACTATTGACATCATTACCTAAGTGGGAGGATTTTTATAATCAATAATAGTCATAAGAACTTGAATTTCTTTGATATGTACTTACTTGAATATACGTTTACTTCTTAACACTTAGTGATTGATGCTATGAAATGTTTAAGGAACTTATTTTTGGTTCATATTTAGTTTTATGTATAACTTGAAAGTTAAAGAGCTAAAATAAGTTAAAAGCACATTCCTTGCGCCATCCTCTTGATTTCAAACTCATTTATCTTTATGAAATAAAAAGGAGATGAATTAGAGTAAAGATGAGAAGAAAATGCAAGAAATGAAGAATTCACCATGCAGTGTAAGATGCACAATCGTGCATATACTTCCACGGTCATATACTTTGGTGATTGTAGAATTCTTGGTTTGCATGACTATGTATATACTTGCATGACCTTGCATCTTTTTGAAAGGAGCATAACCTAGTTTTTGCTATAAATCGACATTTTGAGCTGCCAAAGGTGGAGAATCATTTTTGGAGCATAAGAAAGGGCATAAACCTTACTTTTCTTAGGAATTATGGAGGACTAATCTTCCTTCTTTTGGTTTGAAGTGAAATCAACACCAAGGATCACATTTAAGCATATTGTCATTGTGTAATGTTGAATCTTTCTCTCTTTAGGGATTGTTTATGTTATTTTTGCTTATTGATTTGGATATTTGTGTAAGGATGATCTAAATACTTATATTAGATTGTTTTTATATAAATCCATTGTTAGAATCTCAAATACAATATGTAATAGTTGTGTTTTAGATTCATTTGTGGCAACTAATGATGTTAAATCATTAGGGATAATGTACTATAGGTTAAATGACTCGAGATTGTGTGTTTATTACCTAAATTGTTCTATTTTCCTTACTTGTAATGCGACTGTTCAACTAAATTTAGAGAGCTTGTTCTAGGTTGTTCGATAGTTAGGTTTAGTTAAAGATCTTAATTTAATTAAACACGATCTAAGGGAAAACTGATGTTAACAAAGTTTATTATTAATCTATGATTAATAATTTCTAAGAGAGGTATGAAAACAATAATGCAATGAAGTATGTTTATTTATGTGAAGGCTAAGATTGATCTAAGAATTGGATTCCAAAATCATTCATCAATTTTCTCACTTTTAAGCTGTTTAATTTGATTTGGTTTTATTAGTTCAATTTTACTTTGTTTTATTATTCAAAACCAACCAAACCCCATAATTTAATTTATAATTTACATATAATTATAATTTAGAAAAGTGATTTGATTTAATCTCTATGAAATTGACCTAGACTTATCACTAGCTATAATTTTAAAGTTAGTTATTTTTGTTGTAGTGTTCTGACACACTGTCATTCTTCATTAGAACATAGGATGAGTACACCATTTCAACAAATTTGACTTCTTAAGTTGCTTATGACTTTGAGTATACAAAAGGCAAAGAAAGCAAATAGTTAATACCCTTTCAAGGATAACTGGAATGGAGTTGCTTACTATAATACTAGACTGAGCTAATAGAATAAATTAGAAGGGGATGAGAGGGATACCACTTTTAAATATTTTATCATCAAGTTACCTTAAAGGGGCAATATAACCAAATAATTACTAGTAATAATAGGAAATTTTGAAATAAAAATGAAAGGTGGTGCTGGGCTATGATAAGTAATTAAAAGTCAAAATAGTAGCTTTACTTTATAAGAGTTTAATTAGAGGCCGATATAAAACAATGGGCACTTTTAAGAGACTTCAATATCCTCTTAATAGAAGATATATGATGGGATGTGAGGAACTTTGTAAGACAGTATCAAATATTTCAACAAAACAAGTATGTGACATCTACTATGATTGACTTATTATAACCACTTTTCATTCCTCAATAATGTTAGACTTGCATTTTAATGAATTTCACTATACTAATTTGGTAATCATAAACATGTTATTAAGTATGTTCTTTTCTTGGCCTTTAATCATCCATACATAATAGAAGTTATAACTGATATCTACCTATCTATTGTGTTTAAATTTTATGGCATGCTTAAGACTATTACAAATGATAGCAATCCTATCATTATAAAGTATTTTGAGAAAAAATTTATCAATTACAAGATGTTCATCTTTATATATCTTTAGCTTACCATCCTCAAAAGACGATCAAGATCAAATATTAAACATGGCATTGAAAACCTATTTAAGGAGCATGATAAAAAACATCTTATTAGATAGTCGCATTAGCTTTTTTTAGGTAAATGGTGGTATAGTACCAACTCCAATACTTATATCTTATTTTGTAGGAGAATTAAGGATAATAGCCATAGACAAAACTTTGTAAGACAAAGAGGAAGTTATTCGAGTGATTTAATTCTATTCTTTGAGAGTTTAGAGGAGAATGCAATAATAAGTCAACAAAAAGAGAGGAGAAAATAATTTCAAAAAAAAGAATTTGTGGTTATGAAACTTCAACTTATAGATAGGAGTTAGTAGTCAATTGAAGGAATTATAAATTAGTTACCTTATCTTATGAACCTTTTAAGATATGGGATAAAATTGTACAAATTAAAAAAGTCAACGAACCATAATGTACAAGGCTCCTCATTTTGTAGGGGTAGGATGAGAGATATCAATTGTACGTAGTTTTCTTTTTGTATTTTTAGAAAGAGCTTGCTTTCATAACTTACACCTGTAACATTCTAGTCACAAAGGAGCAGCTTTACCAGTTGCTCTGAGGCTTGTCCTGTAACATCCCATCCTCGAGGGGAAGGGTAGAATAGTCATTTGGAACGAGTTTTGAGTGTTTAAAATTGTCTTGGTATGTTCGTGCATACACATACATGTAAAGAGTGATTTTTGCACATGTAAATGATTGTACATGCATTCATAACATTTTCCCGGTAGATTGGTCAGAAATGTGATTTTTGTGAAAAATCGGATTTTAGTGTTTGAAAATTGAATTGGAGTGGATTTTTGTGTGTTTTACATTTTTGGGGAATTTTAGAAATTTTTCTGAAATTTTTCAGGGAAAATTTCTGAACCGAAAAAATTGCCAAGTGGAGGACTGATTGGATTTTTGGTACCGAAAATGACTGTCCAATGGCACTGAAAAATGAGATACATGATTTTAGGATTTATTATTTTGAGCTATTGGAATTTTGGGACAAATTTGAAGTAGAAATTAAATTGTTATGGGAAAGGAAAGAAATGAATGCTTAAGAACAAGACAAGTGGCAAGTGACACTTGTCACTTGCCTACCTATGTCTTAAACTTGTTTTTATCTATAATTACCCTAACTTTGCAAGCTTCCACGACACTTCTCCTTTGAATGAGTGAAAGGTGCTTTGAGAGGGATTTTTCTTCTCATCCGAAAGTCTACTTCTTCCTCCTTCTTCGTTGGTCTTCTCCACTTGTTCTAGCTTAATTGCTACTCTTCTCATCTATCTTAAGTGCTTCCTCTTCATTTGTCTAAGCCTAAGCTTTCTACCCTCACCTAAACAAGCTTCCAAAAATTCAACTCTTCCAAACTTTTCCCCAATTCCTCTACTTCACTTCATATACACGACAATCATCACTATAAGGGAGGTAGAAAGCTTAGGCTTGGACACATGAAGATGAAGCACTTATGATAGAAGAGAAGAGTAGCAATTAAGCTAGAACAAGTGGAGAAGACCAACGAAAAAGGAGGAAGAAGTAGATTTTCGGATGAGAAGAAAACATTTAACCTCAAGGTAGATGACCTTCCTCTTCCTCCAAGAATCCCACTTTAGGCAAGAGTTAATAATGTGATTAATCACTATTCTTAGCACTTTCAAGGTAGGGGCACTGACAAGCTCTAGAGTTACTTTCCTATCGTCCTAATCTACACACCCCAGACAAGCATGTCTGGTCTTTAAGCAACAATGGAGACTACTCAAACTCCTCATGCATCAAAGCTCTTAAGCCTCATAATCCTCTCATTCCTTGGTACAATATTGTGTGGAAAGTTTCCTTAAAGTCTCAAGCCCCTTTCACTACTTGGCTTGCAGTTAGAGGTAGACTGAAGATTGAAGACTAAAGAGAGGATAATGGGTTTAAATGACAAACTATGTAAATTATGTTAGACTAAACTCAAAAATATAGACCATTTGTACTTCAAATGTAGCTCCACCTCCTCTAGTTGGGCATGCATTCGTCACACTATCAATTTATACTGTCAAGAATCAGATTGGACCAAAATTTTGGTATGGGATAATTAGAAATTCAACTCAATAGGAAAAGATAGAGTCTGTTTTGGTCTAAGTCTCAATTGTGCAGTATTATATGCCATTTGAAGAGAAAAAAAAAAAACTAGAGCCTATTTAACAAGGTTATATCAGATAAGTACATCCTAATTCATAAGCTTCGTTGTTGGATAAAGAAAACACTGGTAGCCCATCATATTGAAGAACATTTAAGCTGTTTCTCAAGAAGACAATAAAATCTTCAACTTCCTAGCTTTCCCTTAAGGTTATATTTTTAGCATTGATTTTTTTTTTTTTTTTTGCTTGATCAAGCTTTTTAAAGATACAAATTGCCTTTTATGACTTAATGAATTCTTTTACCTTTCAAAACAAAAAACTCCTTACGAGTAAAAATGAATTCATTATTACATATTAAAAAGGGGAAGTCAGTTGGGATACCATGGACTTGGAGAAAAGTATCATTACAGGAGGAAAGATCGGAAATGTCTACTCATCTCACCTATAGTTTAATCATTAACACACTCTAGGCCCTATTAACAAATATAACGCCCCATAGAACAAACTGAAATCCATGTTACGTAATCCCAAGAATGCACGAACCATAATGCAAATTAAGGATCATATGCCTGAGGCTCCCCTGTTTGAATAACATTGATATGACTCGCTGAGATGGCTCTTCCAATGCCTCTACCAGGTACCTCTCTTGTTTACCCTAGTCCTTACATTGATTCGGTGTTAACTTTCTTATCATTAACTCAAATATATCTTTCAAAATAACATTGAGATATTAAAAAAAATTGAAGAAAAAGATATTCAATCTGAAGTAAAAGGCGTAAAGTTTTCCTTCCAATACAAAAACCATTTCCTTTGATTTACCTAGTCCTTCGATTTGGTTGAAAGATGATCACATATCATTTCCTGACACACTTCAAAGAGTTGAGTGTCCAGCAGACATTATTATATTTCTTGGTTATTGTATGCATAGCATAGAATTTCGAAACATCCCACTGCGGAAAACTCGCTTTCTTTGAAGATCCACACCTCCATTTACAAGATCGCAGCTCTGACATCATACTCATATACCAGTAAAAGAGGGAAAAGGAAAAACAGGGAAGAAAAGTGTTGGTTGCTTGAAGGAGACGGAGCATGGTGGCCACAATTTACAGAAACTACACGCCTCAAAAATAAACGGTATAGTGAAAAATAATTAAATCTATGGTTTTCCGTATCTATTTCAACAGCTATGATCGTACGAGGCAGTGAAGGTCATGGTTGCAGTTGTGGTTCCTGACGTCAAAGTAGAATTGTCCTGGCTGTCAGAGGCAGAAGACATATAGGAGGAATATCCAGTCTTTTCTTTTGATTTCGTTTTCAACGGAGCTTGAACCTTGAGGTCCATAAAATCAGAAATTAGACCTGGCTTTGTTATCCCGCTCTCATCAATTGCTTTCTCACAAGTTAGCATCTTCACCACACTAGACATCGATGGTCGTAGCTTCATCGAGTCTTGTGTGCAGAGCAGACCAATCTTCAGAAAATTGCATGCCTCCTCAGCATCAAAATCACCATTCAATGCTGTGTCCACCAAGGCAACCAACTCCTTATGTTCGTAAAGTTGCCATGTCTGGACAAACAAAGCCTTATCTGATTAGTTCATAACAAGAATTTACGCAACAGTTCAATATTCAAACATCCCAATATATGCTTTTAGAATGTTAAAAGTTGTTTATCCCCACATGCATTACCAAATCATTCAATACAAACAATCTTAAGTTTGAACTAAATCAGAAGTACGCCACAAATTTTTAAATAACTAAGAAAATAATCTAGTACAAAAACTAGTGCTAGAAATTAATTGCACCTTTTGTCGTGAATCACCTAAAATGAATTGAATTGGTTTATCAGAGACTGGTTTCAATGAATGTTTATGGAGATATGACAATTCATGGATTAAACTACGTTCAGTCAGGTAGGCAACCACATGTTTTCAAGGTGATACCTCCAAATCTTGTGTCTTACATTGCATTTCATCCTGACTGTTATGTATTTCTTGAATTTGACAGAATCTTTTCTACCAAAATAAACTTGGATGGACAAATCTAGGAATTAATTGTTATATTAACAAGGTTGACTACTGCATTGCAGTTCTATTCATGATAGCTCGATGACAGTAAACCCAAGAGAAATTCATACCCGTTCTAAAAGATATTGTTCTCCAATAGGAAGTCGTGTATTGGTGTTACATCTGCCACTGACAATTTCAATGAGGAGGACACCAAAACTATAAACATCAGCTTTCCGTGTTACTTGACCCCGTATTGCATACTCAGGTGCTAGATAACCTCTTCAATGAAAAGAATAAAGTTCAGAAAAATATGGGAAAAACAAAGTGCAAAATATGACAAATAACAAATGCAATGAGGCAAGCAAAGCTGAGTGAAAGCCTTACCATCCGCACCATGAAAACTCCATAACATGGGGGTTATAATGTGTGGATAAAGAGTAAACAATGCGATTTTGGACCATATAATATTGAATGCTAATAAAATGAATGTTCAAGAGACAGTAAAAAGGAGCATCGTTTACTCTTCAAGGAATTTCCAATAGATACTGTTGCAATGTTTTTAACAAGTCAGCATCCCATCTAATCCTAGACAATAGAAAAATTATCATGAAAAAGAGAGAAATTTTCAAATACATTTGATGCTGCGAATTCAACATTTCGTACATTTTATTCTTTCAATTGTATTCAAAAGCTTTATACTCAAATATATCAAGAAAAAATCCCAAGTTGTACGTTGACAAGCTTATAGGTAACACAGGTTATCCTGTCATTGTGAAATATTTTTATCCAAACAAAAAAACTTCCTCATGCCCTTGAGCTTTGTAACCACCCTGATTCAAGTCCTAATAAATTATTTATGCTTTCGAAAGTTAAGAAAGCAGTTACCATAATAGGGTATGCTTTTAAATGTTAATAAAACAGTCACAATAATAGGGAATCCATAATAAAATATAAGCTCTGATTCTGAAAAAGTTCAAATGGTTACAAATATTCAAACACTAACCAGTTACATGTATTTAGCTATTTTTGAGTTCTGTTATCAGTAAAAATGAATTTTACAATTTTAAAATGTAAGAATCTTAAGAAAATTAACTTCCTATTCCAAATAATAGTACTATCCTATTTTACAAAAAGAGAAAATCAGAAATATCTTAGAATTATATATCTTTCATTCATACCATTTGTGATCCTACAAATTTATTCATTGGCTATAAACGCACCAAAACATAAAGAAATTAACCATATTTTATAAATTACAAGAATCAAATTGAATCCTACAAGCTAGAAAATAAAATAAAATAATTTATAACATTTTGTTATCTGACGCATTCTTAAAGTAAAAAGAGAAATAAGGGATCAATTTAACTCAAAGGATTCAATTACATTATAAATACGGAAATAATATTAATCACAGGTTAAAAAGTGTGCAGCAAATAAGAAGTAATAAGTTGTTTAGTAGGATCTTATGCAATTAAATGGAAATGAGAATGTAAAACCTATAAAGCATTATTATTTTAACGATTTATTAGTCTATGTCACGCAATCAAACATTCTTTATGCAAATTTATAATGATATTTTATCATTAATTTTTAAAAAGGTACAATTAAAGATCAAAAAGAAGCCTTATGAGTGATTCAATTTGTCAAAGACCAAACTATAAAATCAATTTTGTTAGACTAAATAGAGTAGATATACATTCCCAACTCTACATCTAACAAAACTATTAGAAGGGATTGAATTATACAAAAAGATCATGCACTAACTAGTCCATCAAACTACTTTAACTTACCTATCCTATTTGAGTAGTTAAGAATTGGTAGACATTATAGTGGACCTTTATGAATATGTTTTAATTAATTCGATATTTAATAATAAATTATGAAGTTTAATCTTTCTAATCCTGATTAGAATAGGATTATAACTCACATTCAATTCTAAAATGTCAACAATAATTGGTCACACATTATAAAGCATTAGAGAGCAATACCGGACTTGGTTAGGAACATTAGAATTCAAAGATTTCACATTTGAATTTGAACCAAATTGTAGATAGTGGAATTTGTGTAAGAATATGACTAAGAAAAAGCTTTATGAATCTTTGTATACCATAGGAAAAGTTACAAATGAGCTAGCAACTTGCTAGCCATCCCTCTCCAAGAGTCCTTGATTATATCTCTTCCATGCTTGTATAGATGAACATTAGAAATTACATGTTTTATCAATCTGTATTTCCCAATAACTACCATGATAAAAAGAGTGCAAAAGAGATGTAAGAGACTCGGCTGTTTCAATTTTTTGACAGGTAATAAACAAGTCAAATAAGGTTTTTCATAAATGTTTTTCAATTGCACTTTGTTATGAGATACAATTACTCCCTATACAGATTATTATATATGTATTCTCTATTAGAACAGTTCATGTTCGTACATGTGAATATTATTGATATCTTATATCACCCAACAACTACAAATAGATAAACTATAGCCAAATAGTGAAAGACTATTTACTTACCTTTTCGTCCCTTGTACACAACCAAAGTTTTCTTATTGAAAAGGCCACGACAAAAAAGAATAAACAGCATAGAGAAAAAGAAAACTTTAAAGTCTTAGTTAACGAAATGTCAATTAATAGTATCCTTTTTCTCCTGTAGCAATGAATAGAGGAACTTAATCACCACTGCATAAGATAGACTATGTGATCATTACAACCGAGTGAAAGAGTATGGTTTTAAACATGTTGCGATGAGAACTTCATGATATCATAGTTTCTATAATCCAAATAGGGAGTCAATGGGATATGTAAACGTTCATTAACAAGTATCTACAAAGAGCCAAACTTAACACAAGAATAAAAAACATTTTTAATTTGTGAAGTTAATGTAATCTAGACATAAGTTTGCGACAAAATAAGCTGAAGTTATATATTCATAGAGTAACAGAAATAGAGCAACTCACAATGTTCCAGCTACACGTGTGCTAACATGAGTCATGCTAGGTGGGATAAGCTTCGCCAAACCAAAATCTGAAATTTTTGGTCTCAAGTCCTTGTCAAGTAGTATATTACTTGCTTTGATATCCCTGTGAATAATGTATGGTCGTACTTCCTCATGAAGGTAGGCAAGTCCTCGAGCTACACCAATGCAGATTTTAGACCGTGTTCTCCAATTGAAGTGAATGCCACTATGATTTCCACCTGTACATGAAAAACTAGACTTAGGTAGAAAAGGAAAGTGATGCATAAATTGTATCATATAAAATGTATATACATTTGATATTAGGATTTTATGAATTAGTTCCTAAGATCAAAAATAGGAAGAGCAATAAAAGGATATGTTTGGTTCATTATTGACAATCCTTTTTCCCGTTTGTAAAAAGCAGGGGTTAAACTCATAAAGAAACCGTATAAAAACGAAAAAAAAAAAGCCCTGGGAAAGGAGAACCCATAACTTTCAGTTGCTACAAGATCCCACCTGTGAGGGCAAAAAGGTAGTTAATTAATCACTATATGGAAACCATATTTCAGTGATCGTTAGCACAGAGAAACCCTTTTGGAAGTACTAAGGTGCGGTCCTAATTTTCCAATCTATCTTCAAAAGCTTTCTAATACTTTGTCACTAAAAATCCAAATTAGTTTGGGTATAACACTTAATGTAGTACAATAGCAAGAAACTTATATTCCCAAAAATTCAAGAGCAAATGTACTCGACAATGGAACAAAGAACTGAAGTGGAAGACACAAATATAATTACACAGAAATTACATGACCTACCAAGAAGGGTTTGTGCAAGGCTGTTATTGTCAAGGTAGTTGTAGACCAAAATTCTGTGATTTTCCTCCACACAACAGCCATACAGTTGAACTAAGTTCTCATGCTCTACTTTTGAGATTGCTTTGATTTCTGCAACAAATTCTCTTGCACCTTGTCTTGATTCAGATGCAAGAACTTTGATGGCAGCAATTTTCCCATGTTTAAGCTGTCCCTGATCATCCAGAATATATTGGATGTCATTTCCAAGACGAAGACACAAAGGAGCAAAGAAGAAAGGACATCACACCAAAGGTTTCAGGTAACATATAGCATATATTCAAGAAACAATCGTTTGATTACCTTGTACACAGAACCAAAACCACCTTCCCCAATTTTGTTGACAGGACTAAAATCTTTAGTGGCATTTCTTAACTCTTTGTAGGTATACTGCTTAACATTTTCTATGTCTGCAAGTTCTGTTCAGAAATAGCAATTTAATAGGAAGGCTTTACAGGACATAATCACAAATATAGTAGAGTTTCTTTCGTGGAAAAAGGTTACAAAATAGGTAAAAATGTTCAAAACCAAATTCCAGACAAAGCTTCACTTTTAGACATGTCAATCGATAACTCACACGGGGACACACACCTAACAGCCTCAAGACATCGCAGAATGTTTAAACTGTTGGATGAAAACAGAGTTATGTCTTTTTAACTGTTCACATAGAAGCATACTGAGATAAAAGTATGGAGAAATCGTAGAGCTGCCATACTAATACACTCACTAATGCAAAAGCTCATTCAGTTGAATGATTGAATCAAGCACGTCACCATTCCTTTATTTTAATTTAAATACAGGAGAGATGGTTTGAAGTTGAAACCTCTAGTATTATAGGATCCATGCCAAGTTAAGAAATTATTTAATCCAAAAGCTTCAATAGATGGATCAACCGTAGAGCAGGATTATATGTTAAATCTTAACAAAAATGAACAAAGTCAAAGGATGACAATTTATGGTCATTACCTTCATCAACTTCAGAAGAATGTCTCGCCAAAGAATCAAATTTGGTCCGCCCAAATATGAATGGAAAACACGTCATAACTGCGGGATAAACTTTGTAAAAAACCTCTGATTTCAAGCAGAAGCCCAAAAACGTTCTGAAATCAGCAATCCTAAGTCAACCAAAATGCATGTATTTTTAGGCTACATGTTGCAAGAGAATAATCAACACTTTGAGTACCACAAAGCAGAAAATTAGAACCTTATACAAAGTAGTACTGAGGATGTCAAGTTCTAAGCAGAGATTACCACTAATAGACATCATATCATACAATGACCTATAACCTTTATTATAATACAAGAAAAGGAACTTCCAGCGATCACTTGTACTCCATTATTGAGTACACAATTCTTGAATTTTGAAACCTCTTTAATTGGATTTATATTTAAAGCTACCCCATCAAGTATAGAGTTGTTGAAGAATATTTAGACAACATACACAATTGAATTAAACATTACAATTGGGTATATCCTATATCTTCTAGTTGGACAGATTCTTGACTCGAATTATGAGATTCCCAATACTGGAATGAAGGGCAGAGCCCGAGATCAGATTAAATGGGAAAATTTTCACTAGTATAATAATTATGTTGAGAAATAAAAACTGATGGAGAAAAAATTACAACCACCCACAACATGAAAAAAAACCCACAGTATGAAGCTCCTCAACCATTGTATTCCAGTTATCTACTAGCATTGACTTTCATTGATAGGGTGCTCAAAGGAATTTTTCTTTGTCAAGCGCATATTGGAAGGGATAGTGGCAAATTATGCAGCAATATCCAGCCTAACATGGAGAAGAAATCAAGAGGACTCATCTATTAATGGAATTGACAAAAGTTAAAAACGATAATAGGGTTCGCAGAAATGAAAATAAAGAATACTGTACTTACCAAGATACTTATTCTAGCAAGAGGGTCACTGCTAAGTACTCAGGACCATACTTATTGAAGTTTCAAGCAATAGAATAGATGAATCTAATATCTGCTTCCGAATGCTTGAGATACTCTCACATTTATCATCAACATATAAGTCTCTTTGCAGAGTCCATAGCCTACATACCATTCGTTGAGTTACCCTCCTCCCATTATGAACAAACCCCATGTTTCTTGAAATGAGCTTCACAGCCTGAAGTTCGTTTACTAACCATATTAAATTTCTCTTTTAATTCCAGACTTTGTGATTATCACCTTTAAATTAGTAGCACTACAATCACGTTATGCCCCATTAGTTTATCATTCTCAAGAATTTCAACACTTATTTTCCAACAAAATATGCATCAATTCTCAAGAATTTCTTATTCATCTCTTTACTAAATTGATAACTTTTGGCCGATTATTTACATGCAATCACAATTCAACTGTTTCAAAGAATACCCCATATATCGGGGGAATAAATTGACTGCAACTCTGGCTTCCAAAGTTCTTGGGAGTCGAAGAATCTATATCGTAAAGGAAAAAACTTAAGTTCTATCCAAGCAACCAATTCTACTTCATCTAGAATAATCTACAAACAAAAGATGGAAACCGTAAATTTTCTTTGTTCAAAATTCTAGTTAAAAGGGATGACATCCGGGAAACTTCTTCCATTGCAGCGTAAGATGCAACCTAAGCGGTCAATAACGATGCTAAATTTTTTTTCGAAGGCAAAAGGGGTGAGATACAACAATGACAGAATGTTTATTCCTAACCAAAACGTTTGAACGCCAAAATTTCAAGCCAGTAGCCAAAAGACGATATCATCCTGTGAGCCGAAAAATGCAATAAAATAACACGCAAGTTTATAAAGGGAAAACATAAAAGAATTCCCAAGCTCCTGGATTTTAATCGTTGACTAAGCATCAGAGCTCCGACTCCACAAGTTCAAATCATTCAAATGTAACATTAAGGATGGAATACTTAACACATCAGAACAATAGTAAAAGTAGAAATTTTGATATTGAAACTCTCAACTAATCATCAAAACCATAGCAATTTTCAAAAAAAAAAGAAAAAGAACTATGTTCAGTTGAATCTGATTAAGAAGATAAGAACCGTACGGACCCGAAAGATTATAGAATAATACAAGTTAAAGCATAAAATTTATGGAGACGACTAAGTAAAATGAACGCTGAGGAACGAAAAGTGACTAATCATTGAGGAGACTGAAGCAAAAGAAACGAGATTGAAACACTCACCAGGATGAAACAACAGGTTGGATCAGACAGACGGAGAGGGGGAGAGGGAGATATAATGAGGACGTTTGAGGAAGATAGAGAAAAGTTCTGAGATAATGACCTTCGATGAAATTTCACAGGTTTGACTGACTTGTGCTCTGTTCGACGTGTACTGATTAGTTTGGGGGCGTGCGTAAGTTGACTGAAGTTTTATAAAATTCAGAGCTGCAATAATAAACACCGTTGAGAGCTTTAATATCACGCGACCTATTCTTCGTACCCAATAAGTCTGTAGTTACATCCAAATCATTTATATCACGCGACCTATTCTTCGTAGTTCGTACCCAATAAGTCTGTAGTTACATACAAATCATTCATTTTCAAGACTTATTGGGTACAGAGGATCTGAAGGGTATGGAGACTTAATATTTTATATATATATAGACTTAATATATTGAAATTGGATATTGAAAAGGAATAAAGTCTCATTTAGTGTAAACTTTTCTGAATTTTTTTACATCAGTGTCAAACCTTTTAAAATTTTTTATTTTTCTTTTTCTGATAGCCATGTTGGTTCAGGTGTACTTATTAATTGCCGAATGGGAGACGCTATCAAACGGGATAATATCTACTTGGATTTAACATTAATAATCACAGGAAAAGTAAAAGTCTTCTTGTTCTGTATGGACATGTTTGCTAGTAATATTTTCATGGTTGTGTTTGATGTGTATATTTGCACTTAGAACTGTGGTTGACATATTGCAATTCTCTCTATTCTTTTGTTCTTGTCATAGAAATAGGAATATATTTCCT
>JAOSBK010000005.1:29254262-29269495 GCA_027568895.1 Erythroxylum shatona | reverse complement strand
AACATGTATATTATTAGAATTTAAATTAATTGATTCACAGTTGAATAATCAAGTTGGTCGCTTGATTATGGTTTAGACTATAGTGTTGCGAATTATCTCTATATAAGTAAAGGAGTTTACTTCAAGGGAATGATGAGTTTCATATCATGATAGTAGTCAACTATCAATAATGGCACCATTAATGAATTTGGAATCAAGTATGTTTTCAAGAATAAAGTAGGTTGTTACTTTAGTCTTAAAACATACATTTTAGCATTTGCTTTTTATGGACCACAATCTTGATGAGTGGTGAACTCATATGGTTTTCTTTGTAATTCTTGATATGATCGGAATGGATTTTTACAGAGTATTAATCTAGTGTTTGCATATTGGAATTATTAATTTAAACATATATTAGAGAACGTTCACTTAAATAAAGAGTTTATCATCACTTCTAGATGTTTTATAGAGATTGGTGATTAAACTAGTGCTAGGTGTTTGATAGACTAGCTACCCATTAAGGAACATCAAGATAAGATCTCATGTGTTAATCACCATATAGAGTAAAACATGAGATCTAGAAGGAAAAACTAATATAAGGGCAAAACGATAATTTTACTCTTTGTTATGTGGATGGCTATAATAAGGTTCATAATAGGGTTTACAATTGGGCAGCTTATTTGAAATATGTCTTCTCATAATATTGAGTAATTCAAGAGTTCAACTAATTGTCTTTAATGGAATGACAATTAGTTAATGAGCTAGAATTAATTCTAATGAGATTAAATTAATTCTAAATTTATTGGAGCTTGAATTATTTAAGTCTGATAAGATTTCCCACTAGGCTTCAAGGAAGGTTATCAAGCAAAGTAAGAAATATAAATGGTGGTTTTAAAGCACATGATTGAATGTTGGGCTTGTACTAATTAATGGTTAATTAGAAGCCCAAATAAACATTAAGAAATAAGCTAGGTTTTGGTTTAATTTAATTAATTAGATTAATTATATCAAAATTCTTAAAGAAATGAAAGGGAATTTTGTTTTTAATGGCTGAATGTGCAACTGCACAGCATTGAATTGCCAAATAAAGATTGTATTTATCATGCATTATCATCATTAAATGGAGTAACGATCATACCATTAAATAGTTTAATGGTTGTCTTTCAATGATGGCATGTAATGTAACCTTTTTAGTATTGATTTGATTAAAGATGAAAGAGGTATTTGATGAACGATCTTCCTTCTTTCATCACCAAAATCGAAATTGACATGTCATTTTAGGTTATTGGCCTTTTCATATAGCCATCTTAAAACAAATGTGAATAGTCTCATTTAATGGCCTCTTTATGTTTGATTAAAGAAAGATGTGATGCATTGAATGCTCTTCTCTTCTTTCTTATCATGCATAACCGAAATTGACAAGGTGAAAGAGAGGTTCTCACACATTTTTGGACTCTCTCTCCTTTCTTACATGTGTTAGCCGAAATTTGCATGAGAGGTGTCTTATCTTTGGCTTCTTTCTTCTAAGAAAAATCTCCTCAAAATATTTCTTCTCCTTTCCTACCAAATTATCTTGTTAACCAAGTTGTCCAAGTAGAACAAGTGGTAGATCGGGTTGGTCGAGGATACAATATTGAGAACAGGATAAAATAATAAAAAGAGGATATATCACTTAGGAGAGGATATATTGCTGAGGATAGGATAGCACAGCGAGGAGTTAAAATTCTAGCAAAGGAGTCAATAATATAATCTCCATCTGTGATAATTATTTTCCATATATCGTATCATGTATGGCTTGGTAGGTTGATTTAGTTATCTTGCTTCCTCTTTGCTATGATTTCTAAAAAATATTTTGAAATCTACCGTTTTAGCCAAAGCTTGCATGTTTTATTTTTCGATCCGACAGTTCCCACAAAGTTGTTGAATTATGTTAGGGGTATTAGACAAAGGGATCTCCTTTCTCTTTATCTTATCACCCTAGTAATGGAGGGGTTATTAAGAATCCTTAATAAGCTCATTGGTTGCAATAGCAAGTATTAGTTTCGCTACAAAAGTAAAGATTTCAAGCTCACACACCTAATGTTTCTTAATGATCTCATCCTTTTATCTGGTGATGAAACTCACTTTGTGAACATCCTAATTGATATTCTTAAGAGGTTCTTAGACTGGTCAGGGTTAAGAATAAACATAAAAAATGTAGCATGATCTATTCTAAAGATGTAACTAATTATGCTAAATTATCAAGGATTTCAAGGCTGCAATTCAATCTTTACCTTTTAAGCATCTTTGTGTCCCAATCTCTTAAGAAAAGCTCAATTATGCATATTACATTCCCTTAATTGAAAAATGCAATCCAAAATTAATGCTTGTAAAATAGGTACTTATCTCTAACAGCTCAAGTCACATTGATCATTTCAGTCCTCACCAACTTGTATACTATTAGATCACTTATTTGATCTTACCAAGGAGAGTTATCAAGGAAACAGATCAAATCATCTGAGGCTTTTTATGGTCTGGGAAAACTAAAAATTTTAAAAAGGCAAAAGTAAAGTGGAGTTAAGTGACTATTCCTAAAAGGCATAAAGAGCTGGGAATTATCTCAATAGCACTAATGCAAAAAGTGCTTTCACGCAAAAGAATCTAAAGGCTACATGTTGAAAACAATGGCATTTGGATTAAGTGGATTCATGAAACATATCTTAAAAATCAAAACTTCTGGCAATTACCATTTACTATGGGGCATTTTTGGATCTTCAATCACAAGCTAACTTTAAGAAATCTTGTTTACCCTTTGATAAAACATAGATTGGGGAATGGAGAAAATATCTAGGTATGGTATGACAATTGGTCAGCTTTCAACCCTCTTATCCAAAAAGATGAGAGAGCCATATTAAGAAATATAATCCCCCTTAATGCAAGAGTCTCTTCACTTACCCATAGAGGCAACTAATCTGGAAATTTAAGAGGTTTGAATTCTCTATTAAAGTATTTCCCCTTATCACTCACTGGAATGAAGAGGATAAAGTCATTTGGAAACTAAAATCCAATGGAATATTCACCAATAAATCATGCTATAGAACTTTACAAGTTGAAAGAGAGAATGTACCTTGGTTTCAACTTATGTGGAAGAACTGCCTAAACCCAAAAGCAACAATGATCACCTAGTTAGTCATCAGGAATCGACTCAGAATAAGGAACAGAAGGTTTGGATCTATTGATCCTATATGTATTATGTGTAACAAGTGGATAGTCCAAATCTGTATAGAGTAAAATCTTGCTTAAGCTAGTTAAATATTGTTTTTCATATGATTGGACAACAACTTTGGATTGGATTATCAAATATGCCAAGCAACAAATGAAAGTTGGAACACTTTACATGACAACATTTACAACTACTATCTACAATTTATGGAAAAAAAGAAACAAAGAATCTATAAAGAGGAGGAAGCAAATAAGCATCTGCTAGCTGAGGATCCTATCAATCGAATTAGAGCCTTAGTAATTACAAATTCAGCCCACCTCAATTTGTCTCCAACAAAGAAGTATAGATGGAATTTTTAATTTAGGCTATATGTCCCTTCTAATTATATAAATAGCTAAAAGCAACATTTTGGTGAACTCATTATAATGTTCAAAGGGCTTTGCTATTGTTAATGAAATTTTCTTTCAGTTTTCAAAAAAGTGAATGCTGAATTGAAAAGAAATTGACTGTAGAAAAAATTGGATAAACAAATGATGAATGACACAATCATAAATAAGAAGAAAAGAACCAAACACTTAAAACTCGAATAGTGCAGACCTTAGGATGAAAACCATCTAAAACCCGGAAAATAAGGAATTAGAACCCTAGGATTGTGTACAATCAAACAAAAAAAAAACGTTGATCTTAATGAAATCTGTTGACTAGAATTAATGATATAAGAATTTAAAACCCCACAAATTGGCTTTAAAAGATCATATTAAGTTCTTATTAAAGAAACAAGAGAAAATTCTCACAAAAATTTAAAAAAAACATTCAAATTTATTTCTATATTTATGATCCATGAATTACAATAGGAAGATAGCCTTTATAGGCATAAAATCCCTAAGAGCTAGCAAACATTCTTTACCAGTGTACCAAGGATTCAAACACTAACTACCAATACTACTTTAATTAAATCCTATTTTAGTTCATATCCTTAATGTCACTAGGAATCATAATCATATTAAATCCTAATTAGATTAGAACCTAACCCCATAACAAATCCTAACCCAAATAGGAAACTAAAAACAGCTACAAAATAATACTAACATTGTTCAGGCTTTATAATTAAGTTATAATCCAATCACAATAAAACATGACTAATAACACAAAACAAACTAAGCCCTCCTTTAAATACATCCTAATTGAGGACAGTAATCGACAGGTTTAGTATGTACGCATATTTCTTGGCTTTGAAACACCCATATTCGATAGAGGTAGTGACCAATACTTCCTAACGTATTCAAATTCTATGGCATGCGAAAGAACATTACGAGTGACCACAACCTTGCGTTCTTAAGCCAATTCTAGCAAGATTTCTACGAACTACGAAGCGTATGACTTTACCTCTCCTCTGCCTATCACCCTTAAAGTGATCTCAATCGCTCCTTGGAAACCTACCTTAGATGTATGACAGGTGATTTTCCTAGCAAGTGGTTTATATGGCTTCCTTTAGCAGAGTGGTGGTACAACACAAAAGACCACTCCTCAATCAACACTGCTCCTTTAAAAGTTTTATATGGCTACCCACCTCTGATACGTACCCCTTATCTAACCAAAGACTCCAAATTAATGGTGGTTGATAGCCTTGTGCAAGATAGAGAAACAACTATGCAGATAATCAAGTTTCATCTATAGAGAGCTCAAGAAAGAATGTGTCAGCAGGCGAATAAGAAACGAATTAAGAGGGAGTTCAATATAAGGGCATAATATTTGTTAAATTTCAGCCTTATAGGCAAATGTCATTAGGTAAAAGGTCCAACCATATCCCCTCAATTTTATGGTCTCTTCAAGTCATAGACAAGGTGGAAACAATTGCCTATAAACTGGTATCTTTGCCAAAGACATTTATACACAATGTGTTCCATGTGTTGCAACTAAAATGACATACACATTCGACCATGACAGTATCACCAATTCTCCCATCTGAGGTAGGCGCTAAGGAAAGGATACCCATGACTATCTAGGGAAGAAGAATGAATAAGAGGCACAACAAATCCACAATCCAAATTCGCATGAAATGGTCAGGACTTGATTGAGGAGCAAGTTCCTTGGGAATTTTTGTTTAATCTGCAACAACATCTACTTTTAAACTTTGTAGACAAGGTTCTTTAAGAGCCCCTGAAATTCTCTGACCTGTGAACCCTGTATCAACCATGTCTCAATTTATCACAACCATTCATTTATGTAAGACCCATAAATCCTGTACCAACCATGGATGGTTGAGATGGGTTGAGACATGATTGATACAAGATTTATAGATCCCATATAAATAGATGGTTGAGATAGGTTAGAACAAGATTAGTCAGGGTTTACAGGCTAAAGGATCACGTCCCCTTTAAGATGGATAGAATTGATACGAGTTAAAACGAGAAAAAAAAAATCCTACATTAGTTTAGTAACGCTGTAAAACGATATTGCATGTATTGCTTTAAGTATTACCGTTGTCTTTTTGACCTTTTCACGTTCCTCGTGTTAACGTTAATAACTTACGTATCTTGGCCACTGTTGACTAATGAGACGCATAAAATACAACAAATATTCCTCATCTGATTCTCTCCAAGTCTCTCTCAAATTTCTCCTTCCCTCACACCTTTCCTTTTCTCACCCAAAAGTTTCTGGAACATTCATCCATATTAAATTACAAGCATCGAGAGCACACACATTACTATGCATGTACTTTGAAAGTTGATTCAATAATATGGAGGAGAGAAGAATTTTGACCACCACTATAATGAGGAAGTGCGCGACTGCGCTCTCTGGTAAAAGGATTGCCCAAGGAGATGGTATAGTAAAATCAAGCATCCTAATCCTACAATTGAGTGGACATTCAACCTAGCTACAGCATGTATGGGATGAAAGAAATGCCATAAGAGAAGAACAATTTAGCAGCAGAATCATGATGCAAATCAGAGGAGACATGAGCTTATACAAAACCAGACTCCTTAATGAAGAGTATAATCATCATCATCATCATCACACCCAATCTGAAATTTCACAATAAAGCGGGATCTAGAAAGAGTATACATTAATGTGGAACGTATAAACCTGTTAACTTCTGTAATAGTTTGTCTTTAAGCTTATAGGTTTCTAAAGCTTGGTTCTCCATATGTGTAGCTCTTGGTAACTACTTGGTTTCTCAATATGCATAGCTCTTTGGAGATACTGTGTAACTTTTTCTTGCCATTCATGGCCTAATTTATTACTTTTTCCTCAAGAAAACAAAAGAAGAGTGCGCGACTGCATTCTCTGGTAAAAGCATCCAATACGAAATGTAGGATGAATATGAAAAAGAACTCCACTTTAGTCCAAAGTCTGACATACACAATATAACACAGAATGGAAGCAGTACTATGGCTTTTAATTTGCTATAGTCAGTGAAACAAACCATAATCATAACCTTTCTATAAGCAACAATAAGCTTCGATAAGCTTTAAAGCAGCAGTATGGCCACTCAGTATTGCACCTTCAACATTCGGACTGACACAGAAATCTCCACAAATTGCCAATCTCTTCTTCATATGCCAGATACATTTCTCCTCTCTAGCTATGCTTGCAGCTGGAAAAGCACTTCCCCTAGATGAAAATTTTATGTTACTAGGCTGAATGAAGATTGAACATGATTGACTATTTTCCCAAATATAAGAAGTATTCCATGTGTGTGATTATGACGTCCACACACATTTAATCTTATTAATCAAATAAGGTATTCATCATTCATTTGATATTCTTCCATACTCATCATGGAATGAAATTGAAATTATTAGGTAGATTCAAATTAATCCATGATGCTGGTGCTTTCAGTATTTCCAAATACTGCAAGAAATAGTACATAGAGATCAAGAACTTAACAATATAGAAACTAATAACATAAGCAATCAATTAAATGCACTAATGCACGAAGGAGGACATAATGCTTTATTAAGAACAAACTAACAGACAACAAATTTTGGGTAGATATTTAAAAAAAAAAAATTGTGTAGATCTTAGCATAAAATAAACTAGCAAAGCCCAATTTCATAAGTTGCTTTAGTTCCTCAAATGTCATTGACTAATCCTAGAAAAATTGTACAAGAAAACACACCAAATTATCTGACAGTACACACAAGTAAATTAAATCCATGCTGTAAGGTCAGAAAAACTGGGGATGTCACAATCAAGAAAATGAGCTCTCTAGATTCTGTCTTTATTAGGGTTTTTAATAAAAATCAAAAGCATAACATCATAGATAGTAACAGAAAGGAAATTGGATAATAGATCAAAATGAAATAGGCAAGCATTGCCACAGAAAATCAAATATAAATTACCCACATGCAAAATGTGGAAACATAAACCAACTTGAATGGATGAGATTGAAGCTTGAGAAGTATAGAAAGCCGCATGATGTTGGTCCTAAAAGAGAATGGATGAGATTGATCCCAACTAGGTAGACAGTTTTAGAAGTACTACATAGTATTGTTGGTTCAGGGAATTCAGTACTGACCATCGATGAGCTTTCCTGAAAAATGGTTTAGATTTAATAAGTCCAGTTCTCCAGAATTCTTGGAACAATTCGTCAGCGACTTTTGTTAACGTCTCACTTGAAGGTTTTGTAAATCCAGTTTGTGCAATTACATCCCTGGCATATTTAGCTGTTGAATGCAACACCCACCTTTCACTGGAACATACCAAGATTCAGAGTACAACAAACAAAACCAAAAAGAAGAAAACTGGAAACTTATTATGACAGGCATGAATTAAAAAATAATGTATAGACCTTTCAGTTGAACGGCCTGGCTTACTGCTGTCACAGTGGCACCAACTTAATGCCTCAGAATTTTGGAATGATAAGCCTTTCATAGGTATCTAAATCAAATAAGTAATATCCATTATGAATCCAACCTAGGCCAAGAAAATCTGGAAGAAATTTATCATCTAATAAAAATTACAAGACAACTTCCAACATAGGAAGTTCAGAGAACCAAAATGATTCATCTCAGAATTATAACCAGTTTTTTGCAATGGCAGTGCAAAATGTTTGTGTTCCACATGTTCAAATCTGATACATGTGATTACGTACTGAAGACAGTGGCTCAGAAAATGCCAGCATAAGTGCGAAACACGGATTTGTAGGAATATCTTTTAACATTGCTGCCAATTCTGGAACCAAATTCAAATCTGAAATCATCACCACCGACTAATGATTAGCCTAGGACTGAAGAAAAGGAAAACAAATAAAAACTAAATATAAACAGCAGGACTATGATAATATTCAGTTTCCTGTACATGGATTGAATATAATAGCAGTGAAAGAACACAAAGTTGTCAAGTCTCTGGAAGTTCTAACCAAAAGGCAGGACAAAAATGCACCATAAATTATCTAAAACTTGAAATGAAATCATTTGAACAGGAATCATCCTTTGTGACATAGGATACACCAATTACTACATGCAATTTAAATCATCATTCACGTGCATCCGTGGCCAATAGGAAGCAATATAAGATAAGGTTTGTCAGACAACTGGGTTAAGTAGTTTCTTTTCTGACTTCTGGAAACAAAGTAATGGGTTAGGAAGTAAAATTAGGAAGTAAAACTTACGGAAGATTCAACTCTCCTAGTTCTCTTGAAAGCTTTTCCTTCTTTTTTCCTTTTATCTGTTTATAATTCCATATTTCCATCTTTCTGAAAGTAGTTAAAAGAGTTGATCTTTCTCAGGTTAATCAAGTTGATTGTTCTCATTGAAAGCTCCTTGCTAGAAAAGTGAACTCTTATCATATTCAAAATTTGAAGGAGATAAAGTTCCATAGTGAAAACGAGTCCGCTAGGTAGACATGGTGACTTAAGTCATTCAAAGGTACATTCCTTATGGTCGTTAGCTGACCAGTCATAGAACTCTCTTTCATTTTATATTTTCACTTTTTCTCTGATTTTTCCTACACCGCTTCAAAAATTATAAGCATGTAGAATACATATTTCGGCAAATAATATACATAACCTTTAAGCCAGATAGAATGGATGCCCAATTAAAGGCATAAATGGTTACAAGGAAGGTCAAAGTGTACATACAAGCTGAGAAACAAGAAAAAAAATACCATCGCAGCTTAAGTACCACCAATCTAATCCAAGATCGGTCTAAGTTTGAAAATCCAGCATCAATTAAATAAAGAACAAAGAAGAACACAGAGAAGTGAAGGGAAAGGGACCGAAACTAACATCAGGAATTCATCTTACAGGTTTTCAAACAACAGATCTCCCTCTTCTAAAAGGAGATGAAGCCAACCAGCAATGCCCATCTCCTGGGCAATACAAGCTTTACTTAGACCAACTCATGGAACAACCGTGACATGTTTCCAGGGCTTAATTTAAACAGATACAAGAATAGGCATCGGACTTAGTGTAGATATATGGAAGGGAAACCAGAAATGATATCCTTGCTAAATAATTGGGGCATTCTTGAAACGTCCATAGCTACTTTCCGAAGGTTTAATCTAAATAACTGCATGAACTGCATGTCATATTATTCACACATTGGCAGCAAAGGTTCTACAGATCAATTCTGATAGAGATAACTGTAGAGATTGTATTATTTATGTATATGATAAGAGTTACAGCTATAGGTTCCTCCTGGAAATTATCCCAGGCCAATACACTTGACAGTGATTAAGCATGAATTTAATCATGAATGTCCCCCCTTTCTCCTAAGTTCAATCCATATACCGCTGCACTCTACACAACCTCTCTCCATAACAAACTCTCAACAGACTGCCTAACAACCTGCCTATGTGGCCATGGTTCTTTTCCCCATCTTACCCCTACGAATGTAGGCTTGGATGGGCTTAGGCTGCTGCACTATGGGCTGGGATTGAGTACTAACAATTCCCTCCTCCTCAATAGGCACCTTGTCCTCAAGGTGAAGAGAAGGAAACTGCCCTTTGATGAAATCTGCGTCCTCCCAAGTTGCTTCTTCAGCTAGTTTGTCCCTCCAACGAACAAGCCACTGGAGAGTGTTGCTGCCCTTAGGCTGAAACAGGCGTGCGGCTAAGATGGCTTCTGGTTCCACCAAGTCCTCATGGTCCATTTCTAGCCCGTTAGGTAGAGTGTGCTCGACAGAGTGGTCTCCTACAGCCTTCTTTAACTGAGAAACATGGAAAACCGGGTGGACTTTGGATGTCGGAGGAAGTTGGAGTTTATAGGCAACTTGACCCACCTTTTGATAATCTGGAAAGGTCCATAATAACGGGCTGAGAGCTTAGGGCATATCCTTCGTGCAACGGAAGATTGCCTATGTGGTCGAAGTTTCACAAAAACCAAATCTCCCCCTTGAAAATGTACTTCCCTGCTATGACTGTCTGCAGCTCTCTTCATCATAACCTCATCTCTATCAATCAAAGCTAACTCCACGGATTCCACCTGAGTTTCCCCTTGAGAAAACTGAAGTAGGGTAGGAGGTAGACGGCCATAGACAACTTCGAAGGGAGTTTTCCCGAAGGAAACATGGAAACTAGTGCTATACCAGTATTCAGCCCAAGCTATCCAATAGGACTAGGTCTTAGGTTGTTCAGAGGAGAAACAACGAAGATAAGTTTCTAGACACCGGTTTAGCACTTCCATTTGTCCATCCGTTTGCTGATGGTAGGAGGAACTCATCTTTAGTGCGGTTTCTTGTAGTTTAAACAGCTCCTTCCAAAAATTGCTAGTGAAGAGTGGGTCTCTATCACTTAATATAGAATGAGGAAGACCATGTAACCTTAGTACCTCACGGGTGAAAGCTTCAGCCACTGTTTTAGCAGTGAAAGGGTACTTGAGGAGTAAGAAATGGGCATATTTAGATAGGCGATCCACTACCACCAAGATGACTTCAAAACCGCGAGATTTAGGAAGTCCGGTAACAAAATCCATGGAGACTTCATAACAAATCAACTAAGGTATGGGTAGGGGCTGCAAAAGGCCAGCAGAGGTCATGGCCGGATATTTATTCTTTTGGCAAACAATGCACTCACGCACATACTGATGAATGGAAGACTTCATGCCCAACCAAAATAGTTCAGAAGCTAACCGTTTATAAGTCTTGAGGAACCCTGAATGCCCTCCTGAAGGTGAAGCATGGAACTCATGCAAAAATTGAGGGATAAGCACTGAAGTTGCTGAAATGACTAATATATTTTTGTAGAATAAGAGGCCATCTCTGAAATGATAACCAAGTTTAGAATGTGGATTTTGCTGGAGGGCTGTGATGATTAGGTGTAGCTAGTCATCTTCCTTGACTTCTTGACGTACAATATCCATTTCTAGCCAAAACGGAGCTGAAATGGTTGAAAGTAGTAATCTGTCCTTTTCGACCCTGGAGAGTGCATCTGTTGCCCCATTTTGTTTGCCAAGTTTATAGATTACTTCGAATTCTAGACCCAACAACTTGGCTTGCCAACATTGTTGGTCTATAGAGGGAATCCGTTGGTCCAATAAGTGCTTCAAGCTCTTATGGTCGGTATAAACCTTGAAACGCCTCCCAATTAGAAAATGTTTCCAATGCTGTATAGCCATTACCACTGCCATCACTTCCTTTTCATAGACTGATTTAGAAAACGTTGATTCAGCTAAAGCCTTGCTGAAACATGCTAGTGGGTGACCATCTTGAATTAAAACAGCACCCAACCCTCTACCCGAAACATCACATTCAAGGGAAAACTCCTTGGAGAAGTCAGGTAGAGCAAGAATGGGAGACGAAGTCATCCTCTTCTTCAATTCATCAAAAGCAACTTGGGACTCCCTACTCCAGTTGAACCCATCTTTCTTGGTAAGGTCAGTAAGAGGCTTGGCAATTTTACCATAATCTTTAATGAATTTCCGATAGTACCCGATGAGACCAAGGAATCCCCGTACTCCCTTGACATTCTTAGGAATAGGCCACCCTAGGACACTTTGAATCTTTGATGGGTCCATTGCTACCCCTTCACAAGAAATAATGTGGCCCAAATACTCCACAGACTTCTGGTCGAAGATACACTTTTTCTGATTTGCCAACAACCCATTGTCAAATAGTAATTTCAGCACACAAGCTAAATGCTCCAAGTGTTGATCCCAACTGGAACTATAAACCAGAACATCGTCAAAAAATACTAAAACGATTACTACTTTCAAGAATCTCCCCTAGCAGGTTTAAGAATCACCACATATTATGAAAGTATCACACTTAAAAATTAGAAAGCTTAAAATACTAATCACAACTCAAGATAGCTCTAACCTTATAGGCTTGCATTTTGAAATCTACACTCATAATATAAACATAGGTCATCCCGAGTTAAATGATATTTATAAGAACCTAAACTCTTTCCAAAGGAAATCGGAAACAAATAGAATAATCCCACTTTAAACAATATTGTAAACAACAGCTATTAAGTCCGATTGTGGACAATAAAAATCCACAACAAATTCTCACAACCCAATCATCTCTTTGATGTAGTTATCTCTCCCTTTCGTCCCTAATAAATCTTAACTTATCTTTTCTTCTCTCATCTACAAATCCTAATCTTCTTTGATCCTTCACTTTTCCTCTCTTTTCTCTGAATTTGGTAGACAGGGAGCAAAACAAGTATTAAGGAAACCATCAATGAAAAAATCCAAAGACTTAGTTATTACCTAGTAGGAGCAAAAACTAAATGCAATCCTGTCACCAACTGAATTGAATCTGAGAATGACAATGTTTGACATATATTCTTGACTTCAGCAAAGGTTATGATCTACAAGTCAAAATTCATACCAAGGGGTGGCGGATGTCCTGTCACAGCTGTGAATCTTGGAGAAAACATGGCTTTGTCTGACACCACAACTCCCTTGAAAAGACCAATATCCTTCCCGTCTGCACCAGTCAATGTCCACAAATTCTCATTGTCCAACCACTCCAACCTACGGACCTCAGCTCCAAACATACTTTTGACTCCTGAATATATAATAGTGCAAATTAAACCCATATAATAGATACTCAAATGTGAAAACAGACATATGAGCATTTACCAATCTCATTGCATAATGCTTTACAAATAGAGTTCATGCCTGGAACACCAACATATCTCTTGATGAGTCCTTCCTAAATGGAATTGATAATTAGTGATGTGTCACTCAAATTCAAGAATCAAAGGCAAGAATGAATGTAATGTCATCCTTGCAATTCTCTGCACACATCTGCAAAGGTCATTGGAAAAAAGTTGAAAGCAAGGAAAGTAAAGGCTACACCATTTATCCAAGTAATTCATTCAAGACATATAGAAAATAATAAAATAGGTTTCAGATAGCAGCAAGTAGATGACTATATTCTTCTGAAAGTTAAATTTAAAGAATCAAATTCAAGGTAAGAGAGAAACTTTTTAATAAAAATCCATCAACACAAGAAAAAAGGAAGGTTTTGTCAAGATGTGCCAAAGAAAGGCAAAGGGTGATTAGGATGTCATTGGAGCTAACAAAGAAATGCCTTCTACTGTTGTATGGAATCTCTAAACTAATCCCTCCCTATTTGACTCTGTTAGATCTCTATACTTATAATACTAGAGTTCCTCTATATTATTTCTATATATGTCTGTAAAATACTTATCACTACCGAATAGTAGTGGAGTATTTCTCCCTAACCAGAGCAGTTTTGCTCCTCAGAAGGTATCAATCCTTCTGTCACTCTCTTCCCTTAATTTTCTACCTGTCCTCCTCTCTCTTCTCCCCTCTTCTTTTATCCCCGCTGCCCCTACTACATTAGGTTATTCTAACTACTTAGCCACCTCAGCTAATAACCAATTTCCCTCCTAGCCCACTGTCCTTCCTTCTAGAACAAATCTCTCTCTCACCCCCGTAAATCCTAACATTGTCGCCTCCTGGAAGAACAGCCTTGTCCTCAAGGCTGAAGTGATGAAAATGACTCCAGTTCGCATATGCCTCCTCCCCTGTAGCTTGTGCCACTGTTTGGCCCTTCCCTTTAACCAGCCCTTGCTGTGTTGAGTCACCATCTTCGTGGTTCCCATTGCCTCTCCTTGATGTAATCCGAAGTCCTGCATTGCCACCAAGTTGGACCTTCTGTCCCTCATGTTGGAATTGCATGGACATCTCCTTCCAATCCACCATGACCTTTCCTAATGTTTGTAACCAAGCAACCCCTAAGATCATGTCCATTCCTTCTAAATCTAGGACAAAAGCATCAATAGTCCAATCCCTTTTTCCCACCCGAATAGGGATGCCCACACACTTTCCTCGAGTAGTCACCCTATGGTCAACTCCCAAGCTGACTCCTAATGCCTTGATTGACCCTACTGTCAACCCCAAAACATTGATCAGCTCAGAAGAAATGAAGTTATGGCTGGCCCCGCTATCCACTAAAATCTCAATCGAAACTCCTTGTAGTTGACCTATCATCCGCATGGTTTTTATCGCAGGTGTCAATGCCCCATTCACTTCAATTACCTCCATGGTTCGGCATTCCAGAGCTATATCAGCCTCCTCTCCAACGTCTGCTTCTAAGGCTATGATTTCTCCATTTGCATCCAAAGTTTCATTGTCATCCAATATCAACAGTCGCAGCTGTTTTTCAGTGCACTGGTGAAGAGGATGGAACCGCTCACCACATCGGAAACACAGGCCTTTGGCCTTTCGGTCCATGAGTTCTTGGTACGACAGATGGCACACCCCTCTGTTCCTCTCCGCCGGTCCCCTCTTGTCACCTTCGGTTCGCCTGGTAGGAGTCGTCGTGGGTGAGACAACCATCCCACGCTGTGCCTAGAACTCAGATGGAGCCCTAGAGAAATCACGACCTCTCCCCGATCCGACGCCGCTCTCAAATCGTCCCCGACCCGTAGGGTTTGGAGGCTCCGGGTCACGTTGGGTCGGGTTGACCCGAAAGTTACCCCTAAAAGGGCTCCTCCGGTGCGAAGACCACAGATGCACGCGAGAGCCACTGCCCTCGACGCCCCCGACCTCGCCGTTCATCTCATCCTCCACTGCCCTCGCTATCTTCATCAGCTGATGCCTATTAGCAGGTCCAAACGTTCGTACCCTTCT
>JAOSBK010000005.1:29184783-29201759 GCA_027568895.1 Erythroxylum shatona | reverse complement strand
GTCTTGCTTTTCTTTTTATTAATTCTCTTTGTTATACATCAAAATCATATCTTAAGTAAAGTCATTTGGACTTAACAGTTGGGTAGTGTACATTATATGTACACGTGTCAAGAGTTGATAGCCTAATGAATGTGCACATATCAACAGTTGATAAACACTAGAAATTATGAATTAATTTCTAGAATTAGGCACTCATGTTAATTAGATTAATATTAATTCCAAATCAAATAACATACAATAGTAATTTTAGCCAAGTTAGTAAAAAGAAGATAGTAATTCTAAGTGTTGGATTGGGCCTTTTATGTTAGGATCCATAAGATGTCATAACCAAAATGATGTGTTTACATATATGCATTAGAGAATGAAGAGTTAGGAGAATGTTTAGGCTTTCATAATGGATGGTTATAGGCTTAGACCCAATTTGATTGAGTGGTCTAGATCATGCCATGTAGTTATAGTAACTATATGTGCTTATATATGTATATGAGTTATATATATAAGACCATCTAAGTTAGATGAGTCCTTGGTCAAACCCCTCACTTAGAATATTAAAACTAATGCCTTCTTTTAATATGGCGAGAACTATAGTGCTTTTAAAGTTAGGATTGTTGGGCAAACCCAAGCCTGCTTTACACGGATATGTTCGAACGATGGAAGTAGGATTTTCAGATTAATAGGTCGGTTTTAACTAGAAGCATTGGTTTTTTGGGCAAACCCAAGATCAACATGGATAGAGGTGAAGTTGGGTAATGTACATTATATGTACACATGTCAAGAGTTGACAGCCCAATAAGTGTCCACAGATTAATAGTTGATAGCATTAGATTCGATAGTTGCATTGGAGATACAATTGGTATAATTAATACCTATTGGTTGAACTAAGGTGGCTTGTTATGTAAACCCAAGGTCATTCTTAGGGATATTGGATATCGATCCACTAAGAGAATTTCTCTACGAGTTCTCTTGGATTTAAATTGAGGGTTATGAATTCGTGCAAATAGTGGGAGCCATAATGCGTGTTATTAAGTCCTTATATACATGCATTTAAGTACATTCTAATTTTTCTCTCTTTGATGAAAGGTTGCTATTGCCCGAGTCAACACCATAAGTACTAATGCAAATCTAAGATCATCGATGGAAGTTAACAAGTTGACTGGACTAAATTTCCTTGATTGGCTCAGGAACTTGAGAATAGTTTTTAAATACGAGAAGCTTAGTTATGTCTTAGAAGATCCACTTCCCGATTCCCTTATTGCTGATGCCTCTGATGATGATCAGAGGGCATATAGGAAGCTTCTCGATGATAGTGATATGGCTAGTTGTATTATGCTATCCACTATGTCACCGAAATGTAAAAGTAGCATGAGGCTGTGGATGCTCATACCATAGTTTATGATGTTAGGGAGCTCTTTGATGAGTAAGCAAGGTCCTAAAGGTTCGAGACTTCGCGATTGCTCTTCCACTCCAAATGGTTTAGGTGACGTCTCTAATGTAGTATGCACTAAAGATGAATGACTACATCAAGAAGTTGGCCTCCTTAGGTTTTGTTTTGGATCATGAATTAAGTATTGACTTAATGTTGTCAGGTTTAACTGATAGTTTCTCATAATTTGTGCTTAACTATCAGATGAACAATGTATGCAGCACAATTCCTAAGCTAGTCAGCATGTTCAAGGCAGTTGAGCCATCTGTCTATAAGGACAAGGTTGTGATGCTAATGGACTCTTTTGGTTTGAAGAAAAAGAGACAAAAGATGAAGAAGTCCACAGGGCCTAAGGGAGGCGTCAAGAAAGCAAAGAAAACTACCTCGAAGGGAACTTGCTTCCACTGTGGCAAAGATGGTCACTGGAAGAGAAACTGTAAGGTCTATCTAGAGTCCTTGAAGTAAAAGAAGGTATTTGATGACTTTTAGACCTAATACATATTAATGCATGTGGTGTAATGTCTATACATGCCAAAAGTGGTTTTTTATACTTCCTTACCTTTGTCAATGATCATTCTCGATATGTGTATATGTATATTAAAAGATACAAGTTTGAAGCCTTTGAAAGGTTCAAAGAATTCAAAAATGAAGTTGAGAAACAACTTGGTAGAATTATTAAATCAATTCGATTAGATGCAAGTTATGATTACTTAAGCCAAGAGTTTTTGGATTATCTTAGTGATAATGGAATATTATCCCAGTGGATTCAACCTTACACACCACAACACAATGGTGTGGCTTAGAGGAGAAACTGAACCTTGTTAGACATGGTGAGGTCTATAATGGGTTTAACAAATTTACCAAAATCATTTTGGGGGTATGCATTTGAAAATTTTGTTTATGTATTAAATAAAGTCCCATCCAAGTCAGTTGATGTTACTTCATATGAGATATGGACTAACAAGAAACCATATCTTTCTTATATGAAAGTTTGGGGTTGCCCTGTTTCTATGAATTGGATTCAATTAGATAAGCTTGAAGCTAAATATGAAAAGTGTCTGTTTGTAGGATATCCTAAGGAAACTATAAGATATCAGTTCTACTATGTTTCCGAAAAAAAGTTGTTTGTTTCAAAACATGCTATTTTTTAGATAAAAAGTTTCTTTCAAGAGAAGACAGTGGGAGCAAAATTGAACTTGTGGAAGGTTATGATGCTCAAACAGACGTAGATCAACTGCCTAGAATTAAGTCTATTGTTCATGAATATGAAATAATATTTCAATCTTATGACACACAAGAAGTTCATAGGTCAAGTAGGACACATCGTGTTCACGAGAGATACAAATTTCTCATAGGTGAACATAATAATATATTGCTCATAGATGATGATGAGCCTACTACCTATGAAGAGGTTCTAAAGAGTTTAAAATTTGACAAATGATCAAGCTATAAAATCTAAAATGGATCCCCTGTATGAAAATCAAGTATGGACTTTGGTTGATCCACTCGAAGGTATAAAACGCATAAGGTGCAAATGGGTTTTCAAAAAGAAAACTAATATAGAGGGTAATTTAGTTACCTATAAAGCTAGGCTTATAGCTAAAAGTTATTGTCAAAAGCAAGGTGTTGACTGTGACGAAAGCCCAATAGCTATGCTCAAATCCATTAGGATACTCTTAGCCATTGCCACTTACTGTGACTATGAGATGGTAAATGGATGTGAAGATGGCTCTCCTTAATGGAAATCTAATCGAGGATGTGTATATGGCACAACCTGATGGTTTCATATCCATGAATGGAGAAAAGGTATGTAAGCTTTAGAAATTCATTTATGGATTGAAGCAAGCATCCATAATTTGTAATATTTGATTTCATGAGATAATCAAAGAGTTTGGTTTCTCACAAAATCCAAATGAGCGGTGTGTGTCTAAAAAGGTTAGTGGGAGTTCAATCGTATTCCTTGTACTATATGTAGATGACATATTGTTATTAGGAAATGATGTCTTAGCTTTGTACTTAGTTAAAATTTGGTTAGGTAAGAACTTCTCTATGAAAGACCTTGGAGAAGCAACTTATATATAGGGGATAAGGATCTATAGAGATAGATCTAAGAGGTTGCTTGGTATTTCTCAGTCTACATACATAGATAAGATGTTAAAGAGGTTTAGGAGATTAGCAAGTCCATTGTGACCTTATAGAAGTCATATATTTGCGGTTGTCTTTCCCGCTTTGTGTAGGAAGTCAAAAAAGTCCTCTTTCTGTAATGATTGATTGCTTCTAGCCTTTTAGGCTTTTGCTGACTCTTCAGAATGGTCGGGATATGCAGAATTACTACCATAACTTGGCAAAGAGGCAGATCATCCACATCACGCTATGATTTGGGAAGGACATTCACAAAAGTGAGGTGAGTTTAGGTGTCGAACCATATTTTGTTACACTTACCCTTTATTCCTAGAAGAGAAAAATGGACTCATCAAGTAAAGAAGCGAAAGCCGCTCAAATGCTAAACTGAGGGGAAGAAGAAACTCGCTTAAGAGATTGTTTCCCCAACGAATCCATTCAAGGAGATGCAAGGGTTTCACTTGTCAATGATCCCGTCACCCTGGGCTCTTTCAACCTTCTTTTTTCTATAATAGCTCTTCCCCACTCAATAGAGATGGAAGGCAAGAGAGAAGGTCAAATATCCTCTATCAGAGATGGATGCCTTTTGCAATGGAAAGTGACCGTCAAAGGTTCGTTCGAAGTCCTAGGCTTATCAGAAGGCTTCATCCTCTCATGGAGCAGTCTAAGAGAGGTTATCTTCCTATAGTACATAGGATTACACTCTCTAAATCTTTGTGTCCAAAGACATAAAATGAGAGGACTCGCATGAGTTTGATTTCGTATGCTTTGGCAATAGGATCAATCATATACGCTATACTGTGTACTAGACCTAATGTATCATATACTCTATGTGTTACTAGTAGAAACTAGTATGACCCTGGTGAGGGTTATTGGGTGACTGTTAAGAATATCCTTAAGTACTTAAGAAGAATTAAAGATGTATTCTTGATATCTGGAGAAGGTGTTCTTGTGGTAAGGGGAATACTGATGCCAACTTCCAATCCGATAGGGATGATGCCAAACCTTAGTTCGGATATGTATTCACTATGAATGGTGATGTAGTCAGCTAAAAAAGTTCCAAAGAAGAGATGACTGCTAAGGAATTAGTTTGGACGAAGAAGTTCATCATGGAACTTGATGTTGGACCCCGTTTTTGGAGCCCAACAATCGATTTGGATACCAAAAGATATTTAACCCTGGTCTTGAGATGAATTTCGAGAAGACCCTTCGAGACAGTCACGAGAGGGTGGTGTGAAAAATGGAAAGTATTACATTGATATAAAAAAATCTCAGCGCGGCAGCAAAGGAGAGTTCGCCTCGACGAGCTATAAGTTCGCCGCAGCAAACCTATGGAGTTATCTCTATAGACCCTCCGGGAAAAGTTTGCCGCAGTGTAAGTCATTCTTCACAGCGACGAAGACGCCTTTAGAAAGGTTCGCCACGACAAAACCCTTAGAAACTGAAATCCACAAACATTTTAAACAAACACATACATTCAAATCTAACCACCCAAGTCACCCACTAGAGAAACATAATCATAAACAAATGGAATTTGAATTCTTCCTTTCCTTACTAATTCAAAGAGTTTGAGCAAATACATATCATCATACACATCAAAACTTAAAAAAAAACATAAGAATGCTCAATGTTGATATGCTTATAAATCTAACCAAAATCACTAACTTAGTATAAAAGTTACTAACTTTCTTGGAGTTTATGTTGCCTTGCAATGATTAACGATCTTCTCGTTCTACACCTGAGGAGTGGAAGGTAATAGGGTGAGCTGCAAAGCTCAGTGGCTTATACATTTATAGCCATTAGCAACGAGCCACACATTCAAGCCTATATACATATATATGTAACAACTCAATACTCCACAATTTAAACTCACAGCTCATAGTTACCAAGATGTCTTCATAAAGAACATGTCATGTAATTTATTCATCACAACCTAACACTTAATTATGCTTCATACTTAACAAATTAACGATGAATACACAACAAATGGCTCGAGAATTTCATGGAACAAAATGGATAAATAGAAGTTTATACCTTGAACAAAATGAGTTCGATTTCTCATGATCTTGTGGCCTCAAGTGAGCAGTCGAGAGAAGGCTATATGTCGACGTGCACGTGACTAACAAAATGTTCCTCTCTTGCCCAAACAGAATCAATTTCAATGCTTAACTCATTTCACACACATTCGTATTTTCATGCTCATCATGCTTTTCCCTCTTTTCAATTATACAAAATGCCATGACATAACATGATCACAATCACAATGCATTCTTAACAATTGCCATAATTCAAAATAAACAATTTAGCACACAACAAACAAGCAAGCAAGACAATTTGCCCATATTACACAACAATTATAAATATATTACCCACCTATATTCGCTTGACAATCCAAGTTCAATGTTGTCTTTCCTCTTGCACTTGGATCAGGATTGCTTGGTTTCATATAACAAACCAAGTTCTCATTCAAACAACATTCAAAGGAAATTCGTAATGTTTCAATAATAAAAATGTTAAAATTGACTATAATCCTTTCAAAACCTAGACTTTTGGGTCAATTTTGCATGATCATTATGAGCAGGTAAATAAAGAAATTTGGTTATACTTCCTTCTCAAAAAATTTTCTTTATTGTTTTAAGTTTGCAATGACATCAAAATCATTCCATTTGGTTTAGTAATCCAAAAGTTATACTCCAACCATTTTCAGACTGCTCTTATACTGAGACAATATTCTACGCTCAACTTCCTTCCAAAAATTTATATCCGTAAAGACTGAATTTAAACTTAATTTCTCATACAACTTGTAGCCCTATGTCTCTAGTTTACTCCAAATCACAAATCACTCCATTTGGATAACTACACAAAACGTTATGCTTAAAAAGCCAAAGCATGTTTGGCGCTGGAAAGTTTGCCACGACGAACTTTTCCAGAAAGGAAACATTCGCCCGAAATCAGGAGTTTGCCGCGCAAACTTCGCCCTTCAAGTCGCAACAAACTCCTGATTTCGGGTGAATGTTTCCTTTCTGGAAAAGTTTGCGCAAACTTCGCCCTTCAAATTGGCTGGGGTGAACTAAGGAATGCGTGACAAACTCCGGATTTTGGGCAAATGTTTCCTTTCTGAAAAAATTCGCGCAAACTTCACCCTTCAAGTTGGCCGTGGTGAACTAAGGAATGTTGGCCATGGTGAACTTTGATAGAGGTAATGCAGACATGTTTCATTTTCTAGATTTTCTTCCCACCTTTCACATATAATCCATCTTAAACCTAAACCATCCCTTCTACATCATTTTCAACTCCATTTCAACCGCAAAATCATTCACAAATACATTATAATCTATCTTTGATCATTAACCTTAAAAGATTAAAACATTTACCTATATCATTCATCAACAACTTCCTACACACATTCAACTTCATATAACCATAGTCATGATATTTAAAGCATAACTTACTTGATTAAGCTCCAAATTCTTCAACCTCTTCAAGATCTCCAAAAACCCTAGCTTCCTTTTTTTCTTTTTCTTCTTTTCTTCTCACACCCATGACACTCTCCTTCTCTCTCTCTTCTCACTCACAATTTTTTTCTTCTTCTACACTCTTAATAATCATAAAATGTCCCTTTTGCTCTCCAACATAAGCCTTATGTCCTTTAACCCTAAGTGATCTTCCAATTCTACCCCTTCTTTCATTTAATCCATGTACTTACCTTAGGCTATAATTTAATACCTTAACTCAATTCTAAAATTAATTAAACAATTAAATAAACAAACGAGTCATAAATAACTAAATAATAAATATCTCAATAAAATAAAATAAAATTTTCAGGATCTAACAATTCTCCCCCTAAAAGAATTTTGTCCTCGAAATTCTTACCTGAGTCCACAAAAAGGTGTGGATACTTCTCCTTCATTGCTTCCAAAGGCTCCCATGTTGCCTCCTCTATCGAATGGTTCTTCCATAAAACTTTAACCAGCTTCACAATCTTGTTTCTCAAAACTTTTTCCTTCGAATCTACGATCTCCACTGGTTGCTCCTCATATGTCAAATCCTCCCTTAACGACCGGTATTTCCTCAACATCGATACATGGAAGACATTATGAATCTTAGACAATTTAGGGGGCAAAGCTAACTTGTAGGTTAAAGGCCCAATCTTCTCAATAATCTCATAAGAGCCTATGTATCTTAGACTAAGCTTGCCCTTTTTACCAAACCTTAAAACCCCTTCCCATGGAGAAGCTCTAAGAAACACTTTATCTCCAACTTCAAATTCCATCTCCGTCCTATGTGCATCTGCATAACTCTTTATTCTGTCTTGAATTGCTTTAATTCTCTGTTTTACCAATTTAATCTTATCAACTATGACTTGCACCAACTCAGGCCCTAAAAGCCTCCTTTCACCTCCCTCATCCCAACAAATAGAAGTTTTGCACCTCCTACCATACAAAGCTTCATAAGGTGCCATTTGAATTCCTGAATGATAGGAATTATTGTAAGCAAATTCGATTAAAGGAAAATGATCATCCTATGAGCCCTTGAAATCTATAACACAAGCTCTCAGTGTTGCCTCTAAAGTCTGTATTGTCCTCTCCGATTGTCCATCAGTCTGTGGATGGAAAGTTGTACTAAAGTTCAACTTAGTTCCTAAAGCCTCCTGTAAGCTTTCCCAAAATCTGGAGGTGAACCTGGGATCTCTATCTGAAACTTTGGAGCTTGGAATCCCATGTAGTCTGATTATTTCATCCACATATTTCTTAGCCAAAGCATTCAAAGAATCTATCTGCTTAATTGGCAAGAAATGTGATGACTTTGTTAGCCTATCCACTATCATCCATATTGCATCATGTTTTCTGTTGGTTTTGGGTAATCCCATTAAGAAATCCATCGTAATTTTTTCACACTTCCATTCAGGAATAGACAAAGGCTTAAGCTTGCCTGAAGGTGCCTGGTGTTCAGCCTTGACTTGTTGATACACTAAGCATCTTTTAGTATACTCCACAATATCCCTCTTCATTCCTTTCCACTAAAAGTACTCTTTTAAATCTCTATACATTCTTGTACTCCCCGGGTGCATTGCATAGGGAGCATTGTGCTCCTCATCAAAAATTTCATCTTTCAGCTCTTGCATATCTAGAATACATAATCGGTTGCCTACCACCATCAATCCATCTTCTCTTATCTCCATTTTAGAAGGTTTACCATTTTTAATCTCTTCTCTGAGCCTGCTCAATTACTCATCCTATGCCTAAAATTCCTTAATCTTCTCATTTAGCACTAGCCTTACCCTAAAATTAGCCAATATACACCCAGATTCAGCTTGCCTTAATGTCACCCGAAGTTTGGATAATTCCTTCAACAAAGGAACATACACTGTCTCCACATGTGCCATAGTCGATTTTCTGCTCAATTAATCCTCTACTACATTAGCTTTCCCTGAGTGGTAGTCTATCATCAAATCATAATCTTTCAGTAGCTCTAACCATCTTCTCTATCTCAAATTCAACTTCTTTTAGCTCATTAGATACTTAAGGCTCTTATGGTCTGTAATTATCTTAGTAGTAACTCCATACAAGTAATGTCTCCATATTTTCAACACAAAGATTATAGCAACTAACTCTAAATCATGTGTAGGATAATTCATCTCATAGGGTTTTAATTGCCTAAAAAGATAAGCAATCACCTTATCTCCTTGCACCAATACACAACCTAATCCCTTTCTTGAGGCATCACTATATACTATTTATCCATCACTACCCGAAGGCAAAGTCAAAATCGGTGAACTCGTCAAGCTGTACTTAAGCTCCTCAAAACTCTTTTGACATTCATCTATCCACACAAACTCCTAATTCTTCCTTGTCAATTTGGTAAGTGGAGCTGCTATTATCGAAAAGCCCTCCACAAACCTCCTGTACTATCAGTCTAAACCCAAGAAACTCCTCACTTCAGCTACATTCTTAGGCGCTTCCCATTTCACAACAGCTTCTATCTTTCTTAGATCTACGTGCACTCCTTGCTCTGAAATCACATGTTCAAAAAATGCCACTTCCCTTAGCTAACATTCACATTTGTCGAATTTGGCGTACAACTCCTTCCTCAATGTCTCCAAGGCAATCATCAAATGTTCCCCATACTCCTCATCATTCTTGGAATAAACCAATATATCATCAATAAAGACAATGATAAATTGGTCTAAGAAAGACTTAAAGACTCTATTCATTAAATCCATGAAGTCTACAGGTGCATTGGTTAACCCAAAAGGCATGACTAAGAACTCAAAGTGGCCATACCGTGTTCTAAAAGCATTTTTTGGCACATTGGACTCCTTTATCCTCAACTGGTGATAACTTGATATCAAGTCTATCCTGGAGAAGACTTTTGCTCCTTGCAATTGGTCAAACAAATCATCTATGCGTGGGAGCGGATATCTATTCTTGATGGAGACATGGTTAAGCTTCCTATAATCCACATACATCCTCAATGATCTGTCTTTCTTCTTCACAAAAAAGAACCGAAGCTCCCCAAGGTGAAGAGCTCGACCTTATGTACCCTTTCTCTAATAATTCTTCCAATTGTTCCTTAAGCTCTTTTAATTCCACTAGAGCCATTCGGTAAGGCAGAATTGAGATCGGTGCAGTACTTAATAGAAGTTCAATGGAAAACTCAATCTCCCTAGGTGGTGGTAGTCCTAGTAATTCCTCTAGAAAAACATTCGGAAATTCCATGACTATGGAAATTTCTTCTAACTTCCTTCCATCTGCCTTCGTGTCTACCACATAGGTCAAAAATGCTTCACACCCTTTCCTCATCATTTCCTCTGTTAACAGAGCTGAAACAAATCTAAGTAGACTTGCCTTTTTGTCTCCCACAAACACCACCTTTCTCTTGTCATCCAACTTAAACTCTACTACCTTCTGTTCACAATCCAAATTAGCATTATACTTCTCTAACATGTCCATGCCCAAAATCACATCCAATCCTCCTATCTTCAATGAAATTAAATCTACCACTAATAGTTCTCCTCCAACACATATTTCACATTTTTATAAACTTGAATAATCACAATATACCGACCGATTGGAATACTCACCATCAAAGGAGTATCCAATAGGCTCAAATCCTTACTATACATAGTTCTACCCAATGAAACAAAAGAGTGGGTAGACTCCGGATCAATTAAAACAACAACATTAGCATCAAATAATTTAACCATACAAGTCACAACTTCTAGAGTGGTCTCTGCATCCTCCCGTGTCATTGCAAATACCCTAGCTGGTGCTTGCCCCCTTGGTCTCCCTGGAAGACTCACCCTCTTAGCTGCATCAGAACTACCCACTTTAGTTGCAGTCTTGTATCCCACAGTCTCAGTTCTCTTCGAAGCTTGCATCCAAGTTTTCTCCTGTCTTACATGCTGAGGGCACTCTCTAGCCATGTGTCCTTTTTCCCTATAATTGAAGCAAGCTCCTGTTAATCTGTAGCACTCCCCTCTATAGAGTTTCTCACAGTGATCACATTTAGGGATGGACGATGTATTTCCCTTTCCCCTTTTGTTGCCTCCAGTTGTAGAGGTTTGATGAAAAATAGTGGAAGTCCTTATAGATTTGGACTTGCTTGCGCCACTACTCCTCTCCTCAGACTGCACAGGGAAAGTCCTTGTGCTCCTCTCAGACATAGGAGTACCACCTCCCCTCTTGAACTGTTCTCTTCCCTTTCCCTTTTTATTCATGACGCTCTTTATGTTCTCAATATTTTCAACCCTCAGTGCTGCTTCAACCAGCTGTTGAAAATCACAAAAATTCTGTACCACCACTTTTTCTCTGATGGCCAAATGTAACCCTGATTTAAACCTACGACACTTAGCTACCTCAGT
Source organism: Erythroxylum shatona (assembly GCA_027568895.1). Lineage (NCBI taxonomy): Eukaryota > Viridiplantae > Streptophyta > Magnoliopsida > Malpighiales > Erythroxylaceae > Erythroxylum > Erythroxylum shatona. The sequence continues at coordinate 29,190,351 of JAOSBK010000005.1, read as the reverse complement.
CATAATCATCTCAGCTGCATACTGAAATAGTTATGTGAATCTATGCTCATACTCGCTCATCGTCATCTCCATCTGGGTGAGACTCAGAAATTGACTATGCTTCTATTGAATATAAACCTCAGACAGATACTTCTTCTTAGACACTGCCAAGAAAACTTTCCATGCGAGCACTGGCGGTCTCATCTGACTCCCTGGCATACTCTCCTACCAATACAGAGCATTTCCCTGAAGCAAGCTAGCAACATACACATCCTTCTCACCATCCTCACATTTCATCTAGTATCCTCATGGTCTAGTATCCTCATGGTCTTTCTCAATCAAGTCTCGGCTTCTTCTGGATTTGTTGTTCCATAGAAGTCTACTGCCCCATGCTTCCTCAACTTATCAAACTACTTCTTCTTCTTAGCTGAGGCCGGAGCAGAAGTTTGTGGCATCTGACCCATGGCCTGGACAAATGCCTGAGCAAAGGCTTGGAACATCCTCGGATCTAGTGGAGGCAGTTGCTCCTACGAAACAAGTGACTATTGCGTCGACGATTGAACGGGCTCACTACCTCACCCCACAGAAGCCTCAGCATTTTTTGGGGCTACTGACTTATCAGTACTCTCCTCTCTTAGTGGAGAGTCAGGTGTAACTGATCCTTGAATAATTCCTTATGTCCTTCTATGAGGTGGCATCTTACTCCTTCAATTGAAACATTAACGATTAGTTTACATTTCATTTTAATCTTATTTCTTACATGTATGCATGATATGCATGTCACTTAATGCAATCAATCAATTCATAATGCAATAAGTAATCACATAGCATACAATTCATACTATTATGCATTCTAAGCCTAGGAGAAACCTAAGCTCTGATACCAAAGACATTGGGCCTAGGTCTCGTTTCCTATCCTGAGACAACCGCTTAAGGTCGTCAGGTAAGGATCACACGAGAGGAGGGTCAAAAGGATTTAAATTTGAAAGATTGGTAGCATGATAAAGAGGCGGGTTTGCCGCAGTGAACTCTCAAGGCAAGCGCTCCTTACCCTTTGGGATAAATACGCCGCCATGAAAGGCTAACTTCGCCGCGACGAACTCCCAAATTTCGAAACCTGTGCTCCCAGCATTTAACAACCAATACTAAACACACATACATTCATCTATAAAAATTCTAACCATCCAACTCACCCACCAGACAAAGATAATCATACACAAAAGGAATTTCAATTTTTCATTTCCTTACTAATTCAAAGAGTTTGAGTAAATACATATCATCATATACATCAAAGCTTAAAACATAATACATAAGGATGCTCAATGTTAATATGCTTATAAAGCTAACCAAAATCACTAACTTAGTACAAAAGTCTCCAACTTTTTTAGAGTTTCCGATGCCTTGCAAGGATCAACAATCTTCTTGTTCTACACCTGAGGAGTGGAAGGTAATGGGGTGAGCTGCGAAACTCAATGGCTTATACATTTATAGCTATTAGCAACAAGTCATACATTCAAGCATATATACATATATATGTAATAATTCAATACTCAACAATTTAAACTCACAACTCATAGTTACCAAGACGTCATAAAAAATAACATGTCATGTAATTTATCATCACAACATAACACTCAATTATGCATCATGCTTAACAAATCAGTGATGAAATGCACAACAAATGACTCGAGAGTTCTGTGGAACAAAATGGACAAACCGAAGTTTATACCATGAACAAAACAAGTTCGATTTCTCACCTCAAGTAGGCAGTAGGGAGAAGGCTATATGTTGACGTGCATGTGACTAATGAAACGTTCCTCTCTTGCTTAAACACAATCAAATTTCAATGCTTAACTTATTTCACACACATTCATACTTTTCATACTCATCATGCTTTTCCTCTTTTCATTTATACAAAATGCCATAACATTTTTCAAGGCATATCATGATCATAATCACAATGAATTTTCAACAATTTCCATAATTCAAAATAAGCAATTTAACACACAACATACAAGCAAGTAAGACAATTTACCCATATTACACAACAACTATAAATATATTACCCACCTAATTTCGTTTGACAATCTAAGTTTAATGTTGTCTTTCCTCTTACTCTTAGATCAGGTTTGTTTGGATTCCTATAAAAAAACCAAGTTCTCATTCAAACAACATTCAAAATAAATTCATAAGGATTCAATGATCAAAATGCTAAAATTGAACTATAACCCTTTCAAAACCTAGACTTTTGGGTCAATTTTGCATGATCGTTATGATCAGGTAAATGAAGGAATTTGATAACACTTTCTTTTAGAAAAATGTCACCCATTGTCTTAAGTTTCCAATGACACAAAAGTTATTAAATTTAGTTCAGTAATCCAAAAATTATACTCCAAACATTTTTAGACTACTCTTATACTGAAACAATATTATGTGCTCAAATTCCTTCCAAAACTTGATATCCTTAGAGACTGAATTTAAATTTAATTTCTTCATACAACTTGTATCTGTATGTCTCTAGTTTACTCCAAATTAAAAATCACTCTATTTCGATAACTACAGAAAAAGTTATGCTCAAAATACCGAAGCATATTCTGTGTTGAAAAGTTTGCCGAGGCAACCCATGCGAACTTTTCCATAGAGGAAAAGCTCATGAGAAATCTTACAAGTTCTCCACGACGAACCCTTGAGTTGGCTGCGGCTAACTTTGACAGAAGCATACGCAAAACATATTTCATTTTCCAGATTTTACTTCCCACCTTTCACGTATAACCCATTTTAAACTTAAATCATCCCTTCTACTTCATTTTCAACTCTATTTCAACCCAAAATCATTCACAAATACATCATAATCTATCTTTGATCATTAACCCTAGAAGATTAAAACATTTTCATATACCATTCATCAACAACTTCCTACACACATTCAACCTTGTTTTTCACTTCTAACTATCACCAAAAAGGCTTCATTTAACAAATCAAGAAGGGTTAGTGCTTATACTTACTTGATTTAGCTTCAAAGTCTTCAAGATCTCCAAAACCCTAATTTTCCTTCTTTTCTCTCTTCTCCCTCCACGATCTCTTCTTCATTTTTTCGCAAAACAATAACTTCTTCTTCTTTTTATACCCTTAATAAGTGTGCAATGCCTAATTTACCCTTCCATTGAAACCTTATAGCCTTATATGCTTAAGTAACTTACCTAAAATGCCCTTATGCATTCTTACCACTTTTAATCCTTTAATCAAATTAACCTAAGCCATAAAAATCCTAATAACCTTGACATAAATAATTAGCCCCAAAATTAATCCATCAAACCTCATAATTCATTTAAATCATGTTTAATTCAACAAGAAAATTTCGGGGGCCAACATAAGTGCTACGACAGGTTTATTGTTAAATGTATTAAACCTTTGTAACACATACTCAATGTATGTTTTCTATGAGAGGTCTAATTAGTATTGAGATTTGTCCTAGTGAATCTAAATACCTAGGACATAAGATGCTACACCAAAGTCCGTTATGTCAAAATTCTTGACCAAAAGTTGCTTAACCTCACACAACATAGTTAAGTGATTTGACATGAGCAATATATCATCCACATGCAATAATAGGAAGATAACTTTACTCCCCTTGACCTCATAGTACAAGCATTTTTTTACTTTTATTTTTCATGAAGCTGAAAGAGGCCATAACCTCATTAATTGCAAGGTATCACTTATATGAATTAATTGTAAGGTATCACTTTTAAGAGGTTTGATATAAACTACATATTGATCTGCATAACTCGAAAACCATGTTAATTCCATCTGGATCCTGAAATCCTTCAGGTTGTACCATATAAACTACTTCATAAAGGTCTTTACTCAGGAAAGCAGTTTTGATAGCCATCTGATGTAACTCTATATTATCATGAGCTATAATTTCCTTAATCAATTAAAGTGTATCCTACAAAGATACGAGAGAAAAGGTAACATAAAGTCAACCTTTCTCCCTGTGTGAGCCATTAGGCAATTGAGTGAGCCCATAAACTGCTGAAATTTATCCTGAGATGCTTTAGGCTTTGAAACTTTATTTACAACTGACGTGTTTGCTGTTCTGATGCAAATCAATTAGCTCCCAAACCTTACTATACTCATTAACTTACATCTTGTCATTCATTGCATCCCAACACACATCCGCATTAAGTCCAAAAACAATTTCTATAAAAGTAACTGGATCTATAACATGTTTAATAGCCTAGTCTTGTGCACCTGATAGATCATTTAATCAAATGGGATACCATGTTGTCTCACTCTAGTGTATTCACTTAATTATATTAGATTATGTACCCCCATGAACTTCTGTGTATACAGGTATGAGTTCCTTTTCCTATACAAGCACAGTACAAAGATTTAGATCTACCGGATCTAACTGTATGAGTAGTGGGTACATGATAACTCTAGTATCCGCCCTACTATCATCTAAAGGGTCAAAGGGCCCACCATCATCATAGACATCATACTCTAGAAACTTAGCTATTTGTGAGTCCACTATTCCGGTCCCTCCTTCTCTACAGTAAAAGTTATAGCTTTAAAGTGGTCAGTATATCTTACTAAATAGCAATGAGCACAACAAGCATGCAATTTTTTTACAAGGATTATACTACCTCAGTAGGGCAGCCTTATACACGAATGTGTGCAAGGCTGAGTTTCTAAGCTTTTCGATAATCAGGTAGATTAGTCCTATTCGACATTGACTTCTTCAAGTCCTTTAGGGTGCAGTTATACCTTTTGACAACATATCATTTTGCTCAGAACTACTCAGTATAGTGAATTAAGTTACTATTCCAACTGATTCTAAATATCTAGCAAACAGACCTTTTAAAGTCTTAAAACACCATGTTTGCCATGATATTCTCCTCCATGATCAAATTTGACTATCTTGATGAATTTTTTCAATTAGTTCTCAACCTTCAGTCTTTAAACAAGAACACATAACTGTGATAGGAATAATCATCAACAATTGTCAGAATACATTTAGAATTGTACAATGCAACTGTATAAGGTCTACCGATATTTGTATATATTAGATTCAACAAGTCATAAGCATGAGTTGATCTCAATATCATTATTAGTCAAATTACCCCTGCATCAGTCATCACATGTTCCCAAATCATCATTAGCTAGAATTGAGAAATGATTTCCTTGATCAATCTCTCAACCCTAGCTCTAGAAATGTGGCTTAAACTTTCATGCCATACTATATATGACTTCTGATTCATCAGGGTCCTTCATTTTATAACTTGTTTAGCAAGATACGAAGAAGCATTTATCTAATTCAGGGTAAGACACATTTTGTACAAACCAAATGAAAAGAAGGTTGTACCATTATGTTTTTCATTAAACAACAATTGTACAACATAAGCATTAAATACAAAACTATAACCCTCTTTGTCCAAAATTGATCAAAAGATCACATATAAAATGTGTCGTGTAAAAACTAAATGTAGGAAAATCCCGGGATGTACATCAGATGTACCAGCAGCGGAAAACAAAAATTTTTGTTGCCGGGACCTTCCCGAACGCCAGGATCCAGGTGTCGGTATGAAG
>JAOSBK010000005.1:29163636-29176718 GCA_027568895.1 Erythroxylum shatona | reverse complement strand
ATCACAATCACAATGCATTTTTAACAATTGCCATAATTCAAAACAAGCAATTTAACACACAACATACAAGCAAGCAAGACAATTTATCCATACTACACAACAACTATAAATATATTACCCGCCTAATTTCGCTTGACAATCCAAGTTCAATGTTGTCTTTCCTCTTTCTCTTGGATCAGGCTTGCTTGGTTTCCTATAACAAACCAAGTTCTCATTTAAACAACATTCAAAGGAAATTCATAAAGCTTCAATAATAAAAATGCTAAAATTGACTATAATCCTTTCAAAACCTAGACTTCCGAGTCAATTTTGCATGATCGCTACAATCAGGTAAATGAAGAAGTTTGATTACACTTCCTTTTAGAAACATATTCTTCATTGTCTTAAGTTTCCAATGACACCAAAATCATTCAATTTGGTTTAGTAAAACGAAAGTTATACTCCAAACATTTTCGGACTGCTCTTATACTGAGGTAATATTCTATGCTCAAATTCCTTCTAAACAGTGATATCATTAGAGACTGAATTTAAACTTAATTTCTTCATACAACTTATATTTCTATGTCTCTAGTTTACTTCAAATCAAAAACCACTCCATTTGGATAACTACACAAAAATTTATGCTCAAAATAAAGAAGCATGTTCGGTGCTGGAAAGTTCGCCACGACGAACTTTGCCAAAAAGGAAAAATTCACCCAAAATCAGGAGTTCGCCGCGACGAACTTCACCTTTCAAGTTAGCCGCAGCGAACTAAGGAATGTTGGCCATGGTGAAATTTGATAGAGGCAATGCAGACATGTTTCATTTTCCAGATTTTCTTCCCACCTTTCACGTATAATCCATCTTAAACCTAAACCATCCCTTCTACTTCATTTTCAACTCCATTTCAACCCAAAAATCATTCACAAATACATCATAATCTATCTTTGATCATTAACCCTAAAAGATTAAAACATTTACCTATATGATTCATCAAGAACTTCCTACACACATTCAAATTCATATAACTATACTCATAATATTTAAATCATAACTTACTTGATTAAGCTCCAAATTCTTCAAACCCTTTAAGATCTCCAAAAACCCTAGCTTCCTTCTTTCTTTTTCTTCTTTTCTTCTCACACCCATGACACTCTCCTTCTTTCTCTCTTCTCACTCACAATTTTTTCTTCTTCTACACTCTTAATAATCATAAAATGTCCCTTTTGCCCTCTAACATAAGCCTTATGTCCTTTAACCCTATATGATCTTCCAATTCTACCCCTTCTTTCATTTAATCCGTCTACTTACCTTAGGCCATAATTTAATACCTTAACTCAATTCTAAAAATAATTAAACAATTAAATAAACAAACGAATCATAAATAACTAATTAACAAATAACTTAATAAAATAAAATAAAATTTTAGGGTCCAACAATGTTCCTTAAAGAATTATGAATTTCTTTATGTTTTTTTAATTTTAAGTTATGATATGAAGTGGCAAATGAAAACTTTGCTTGAAGAATACCAACACGAGAAAGATAGAAAGGAGAGACTGAATTATCAAATTGGTAGTAAAAGTTCGTTTGTTGATTTTTGTAATAATTGTGGAAATATTGAAGGTGGTAATGGTAGTGGTAGTGGTAGTGGTAGTGTTCCATCTTAAGTCTAGGAAGAAGTGAATGTTATACTTGGACCTAATGTGAGAAAAAGAAGAAGGTAGGTGATGAGATTTTTTGCCCCACGAATAACTCTTGAAGCCTAATCTTCAATTCATAGTTTAATGTAGTCAAGAGATGCAGCTTATAATGTAGATATGGCAATAGCTAGATGGTGGTATGATACAAGTTCATCATTCAGTGCTTCCTAGTCTTACTATCATCAGCTTGTGGTGGATGTTATAGCCTCTTTTGACAATGCTCCTTCGATTGATGACTTAAGAGGTTAACTTTTGAGTTGCTTAGTTTTTGAAATTAAAATTTATTTTTCATAAAGAAGAGTGAGTTAGGCTACTTATGAGTGTTCAATCATGTGTGATGATTGGACAGATATGAAACAAGAGCCTACTATTATTTTTTTGATTTATTTTACAAATGACTCAATGTTTATAAAGTCTATTGATGCATCTAGCCTGATTAGAAATACTGATACTTTATTTGAAAAATTCAATGAAGTTATGAATGAAGTAGGGCCAGAAAATATTGTTCAGTTCATTACTTACAATGATTTCGTTTACAAAGTGACGGGAAGAATGTTATAGAATAAGTATAATTCTTCTTTTAGACTCCTTATGTTGCACATTGCATTGACCTAATACTAGAGAATGTAGGAGATCCTAGGTATTTTTCTATTATTGATGAGACTATACAAAAGGCTAAAAAGGTGACCAAGTTCATCTATAATCGTGCATAGATGTTGAATTTAATAAGCAAAGAATTTACCAATGGTAGCAATTTGTGTCGTCCTACTGTGACAAGATTTGCAATGATTTTTTTATCACTTTAATCTTTTATTATGATGAAGAAAGAGTTTAGGCAAATATTTACAAGTGATAAGTAGGTTGCATCTCAGCATGTTAGGTCTAATGTTGGATTGGTGGTTTTGATAATTGTATGGGAAGATAGAGAATTTTGGTCTCAATTCCAATTTGTTATTCGAGTTTGTGAGATTTTGGTGAGGGTGTTTCCCTAGGCAAATAGTGAAGAAAAGGCAACAATGAGTTTTTTTATGTCATTGAGAGGGTGAAGAAAGTAATCAAGGCCAATCTAAAACATAAGTCTTCTTTATACACGTCGTATCTTGCAATTATCAATGAGAGATAGGAAAGGCAACTTTCTTCTCCGTTGTTTGCAGCTAGCAAGTTTTTGAATCCTAATGTCTATTTCAGACTAGATTTTAGAAAAAAAAGTTGAAGTTAGTAGAGGAATGCTATTCACTATTACAATAATTGTTGGCCATAGACTGATTTAAGATCTCTTGAGCTCAAAATTGAAACTTTATAAGCAGTCATCTAGGGATTGTGGAATGCCAATTGTTATTTGTCAAAGAAAAAAACTTTCTTCAGGCATTAGTTGTTTCCTTTTTCTTATTTCTTGAAAATTAATTATCACTTTTTTTAACATTACTTGTGTTATCTTACGACTTAAAATTTCTTGGTAGGATCAATTATGAACTGGTATTCTAGAATGACAAAGGTTTGCAATTCAAATTTTAAGTCAATGTGCAAGTGCAACAGGTTGTGAACATAATTGAAACACATTTGAATTCATCTATTCCAAGAAACGGAATAGATTAGAGCCCGAAAGATTAAATGACTTAGTTTTTGTTCATTACAATTTAAAGCTTCGAGAAAGGTATGCTATTATCATTGTTAATTTCAATATAATTTCTTATAATTTTCTAAAATTAAATTTTATTGTTTATTAGGAATCTTAATAGCATAAGTTGTTCAACAGATCCAAGTTTTATTGATAATATCGATCATTTAGCGAATTGAGTTTCTAAGGAACCAGGTTTGGTAGATATGGATGACTTGGAAGATAATTTTGGATGGAAAAGCATTGACATATCATTTGATGCATTAAATTTGAATGATGATGATGATTAGGCTCCTCTCCATGATGAAAATTTTGTACCAAGTGATAACTAGGGCCAGTGCAGTTATAGCGAGTATACTCATGTAAACAATTAAATGAAATTCCTAGTTTCTGTTTTTCCTTTTCTTTTAATTTTACTTATATTTGATGTATATGTTAAATTATATATATGTAATGTAATTGTAAATATTTTTGTTTCAAGTTTTACTTCTACTTGATTGTTTCTTTATCACGAAATCTTTTCGTAAATTATAATAGTTTGAAAGTTAAGGATATTTATTGTTTTTTTATTTAATGTTTTGATGTAATTATTATTTACTATATGATGAAATTGTAAAACTTGTAATACTATATATTGTACTTAATTTTATATTCGTATGATGTTGATTGTCTTTTTTATATTAATTGTGGTGATTATTTATATGTGAAATATTTGACAATTATTGTTATTTCATATTAATTGTGAAAATTATTTATTATTATGATTTTTGGAGACAGAGTTGATATAAACTTATAAAGTATATAGTACAACAGTAAAATATGGCAATAAACTATTTTGCAAATTTTTAAAAAATTTAAGGATTATTTCATAAATTTTAAAAATTATCTGAAATAGTATTTGGTATTGATCAGTGCCAGTACAATATCGAACTAGAATCCAATTCGATATCATGACCGGTACGATATTCACAACTTTGTCCAAAATCAGGCTTTTAAAATAAAAGAACGTTAAATGATATAATTAATTCCAACAATCTCAAATTTAGGACCTTATGTATGAAGTAAACCCAACTTTTTAAATCAACATATATTCGTAATATAAAATAAAAAAAGAAGCCTAGAACTTAATTATAATTAGTATCTAAAATTTTAAATTAAGTCTTAAAAATAAGCCTTCCTGCCAAGTGAATTTTAAACGGAAAATTTTGTTCTGTTTTAAATAATAGGAGATGTAATGTTAAACACTACAGTGTCGATAACTTTTATAAATCCAGAATTAAGGGATTTACTGTTTACGATAAATGAGAATCTAAGTTCTGTAACCATCATTAGAAATTACATAAATAGAATAATTATAGATTGCAGAGCTGTAAGTCCACTTCTTGGCAGTTGAGATATGTGAGAGATGTTTGTTTTGCAAGTCAGGTTTGGTTTGAATACATTTTAGTCTTGTTTTCAGTTAAGTTGGTGAGTTCGGTTAGGAAAAGTGAGAGTAGCTGATAAGAAACTAAGAAACGAACAAAACCCAGAACACGTATAAGAAAAGAAAATCGTATCACCAACATCCGTCCAATAAGAGATACAATGGCCGAGTCAGTTTCCGGGTACAGCAGGACAAAATCGTCGACTTTATTCGCAATGGCTGATGTAGACGCCATTGACAAACTTGTGATCGCAAGGAACTTACTGAAAACCAGCCTGGAGAGTTCAAGGGTTTTGACCTCTCATCTAGGCAACTGCAGCCAAAGATTGAATGGGACTGGGCAAAGGTTACAGTCCTTGGAAAGTGAAATGAGATCCAACCCTGTACAGAAATGCGCTTTTTTTGCCATAAAAGACCACATTGATCGTGCCATCGGCCCTGCTATGGCGGTAGTAAAGGTATATGATTCTATCCGCGACCTGGAGAAGTCACTCTTGGCGGAATCTTGTTCTCCTCTCTCAGCTTATCTGTTGGTGGTGAAGCAACTTGAAGAAGCCCTGAAGTTCCTATCAGCCAACTGCGGCTTGGCGAGTCAGTGGTTGGAAGCAATTCTTCACTTCATGAAAGATAATACTGTTGTCAACGAACATTACTTTTTGTGCATCAACAAGGCTTTAAGAATTCTGAGCGAAGTGCAGGTTAGGGAGAAACGAGCTTGTCTTGGAGGAGGACTTCTCTTTCTCGTACTGGACAAACTTGAGATCAGATTTGAGCAACTTCTCACTGAATACTCCGTTCCAACAGCTCTAGCACTTGTCTCCGAGTCCTTTCAAAAACAGGATTGTGATGTCCAATCACCTCTTCCTGTAGCTGTCATAGAGCAACTACGAGTTATTGTTGGCAGGATTGGTGCCAATAACAGGCTTCAGAATTGCTTTACGACATATGTTGAAATTCGGAGCAAGAATGCGAAAACTAGTTTAAAGACACTTGACTTGGATTACCTTCAGAAGTCAATCACAGATTCGGATGATGTTCAAGATATAGACGGTTTTATAGATCAATGGTGTCAGCATTTTAAGCTGGCAGTAAAGCATGTCTTCGCAGTTGAGTTTAAACTCTGCAGTGATATTTTCCAGAAACTCGGATCAAACCTTTGGATGTCAAGTTTTGCTGAGATAGCTGTCCAGTCTGGAATTGTTTGTTTTCTCAATTTCGGAGTTAATATTACCAAGTGTAAAAAGGATCCTATGAAGCTTTTGAAATTATTGGATGTTTTCGAGTTTTTGCATCATATGAGAGTCGATTTCAATAAGCTCTTTGGGGGAGAATCATGTTCTAAGATCCAAACACTCACAAGGGATTTAATAAAGAGAGTTGTTGATGGTGCTTGGGAAATTTTCTTTGAACTTCCACTGCAAGTGAAGTTGCAGAGGCAAAGTATTCCTCCTGCAGATGGTAGTGTTCCAAAGTTGGTCGGTTTTGTTACAGACTACAGCAATTATCTGATAGGCGACCATTACAAGCCATTACTGTGTCAGATTATTTTAATTCGTCAAAGCTGGGAACACGCAGAGCATGAAGAGGGGATTCTTACAGCCCAGATTTATAACATAATGAAGGAAATTGCTCAAAACTTGGACACTTGGTCAAAGGCTCATAGAGATGTTGCACTCTACTATGTTTTTATGATGAACAATCATTGCCATTTTTCCAATTTGAAAGCCACTAAACTTGGCGATATGATGGGAGAGTCTTGGTTGAGAGCTCACAAACAGTACACGGACTATTACATGACACATTACACGAGAGAAAGCTGGGGAAGAATTCTAGCTTCTATTAGGCAAGATAGCCAAATTTATAATTCTCCTAAAAGAGGTTTTTGCAATGATTTGGTGAAAAAGAGACTCGGGCGATTTAATAAGGCTTTTGATGAAATGTATGCGAGGCACTCCAAGTGGGTTGTCCCGGATGAAAAGTTGAGGCTGAGGATATGCAAACTTTTAGTCCTAGCTTTTATACCTGTTTATAGGATCTACTTGCAGAACATTGGCATTCTAGCCGAAAATGATGCTAGTCCAAGCAGGTATGTTAAATATACAACAGAAGGACTGGAATCCATGCTCAGCTCTCTGTTTCAGCCCCAGCTAATGAAGTGTAGCACCACCAAGCAGACGCACTTCATTCAGAGACTAAAATGTATGGTGACTGATCATTTGCTCTTGACCCTAGCTGCTGTATGACACATTTCTGCAAAATCTGCCAAAGTGGCATGACCTAATTTCAGTTTTGATTAATTTATCTTTCCAAGCAAGCTAAGCTGTTAGTCTTTTGTAACAAAAGAGTTGTATTGTTACAGGGGGCTTATGGAACTCGATATTCGTGGTTCTATTAACGACTATTCCAAACGTGTGTTTGCAGCTGTATTTCCTGATTGTAGGACTTCCCTTCAAGTTCTATTCAAGATAGCAATAAAAGCAATGGCTCCAATTACTTGTTGAATGTAGTGTTGAAAAATTAGGCCAGATCCAATCCTACGCGTAACGGAATAATTACAAAACTTTTTTTTGTATTTGATTTATCATAAGCCAATTTCACTTAAATTTGATAAAACGATTATCAATTAAATCATAATAACGTATGAGTCTTAATTCATATTTTATCCTAAATCTTGATCATATTCTTGTCGTATACTTCGAACTGTTTTTGAAACTGACTCATCTCAACCACCATAATTATACAAATATATAACCTCTAATAGTATCCACAGAACAAGTTGAGAGAACTCTGCAACTTTTGTAGAGAGGGTTAAGTAAGAGATGCTAGCTCCATTTAAATTTAAGTCTATTTATAATAAGTTTTAGACATTTTAGTAATTTAATTAAAATTAAATATTAATTTTATTTAAACTTTAATTAGAATTACAAATAATTATAATTAAATATGAATTATACCCAAAGATCTAATATCTCATATTGATCCTTATTTATTAAATCTCATATCTAATCATAAAGTTTCTTAAACTTTATAATTAAGTCAAATTTGACTAAATATCTTAGGATTCTTCAACCTATTCACTTATGTATAACCTAAATTCTCAAATATGTTGACAATGAATATAAATTATAACCTTAAATCATATTTACAATTAGATGAATTAAGCTTCCTTAATTTATTTTTAATTCTCTAATTAAACAATTGATATTTATAGATCAAAATTGGAGTCTAATAACACATTATAACTACCCAAATATTTAGAAATGTCAATGTAGTTTTGACTAAGCTTTCTGTGAATGATTTTTCTATATAATTCAATCATTTAATCATATAATGTTCTAATTAGACATAGAGCATGAAATTAATATCTACTATATTTTTAGTTCAATTATATTAGTTTTCTATCATTAGCTATTGATTCAGTTAATGACATTTATAAACTATTTATAAAATGTCATTTCATCTTAGTCAAGGATTTCTCGAATCAATACTAATCGAGAACAAAAAAACATTCTCCCTAATTATTTTAGGGTGGTGAATCATATTTTGATTACTCAACTACCTCCATATAGTTCATGCTGTTAGAATCTAACTATGATGGAATCACAGGCGTAGCGGAAAATAAAATGTTTTATGGATTTCGAGCGGATCCCGATAATTGATTAAACTTGAATAAAATAATATTTGATTTAGAATTTATACCTTGTTTGCTTTCCGAAGAAAATCTTTGAATCTTTTCTCTAATTGATCAATCAGGAGCTGCCCACTTGTTCAGTCTCTGATGGTATCTACAGAACAATTCCCAAACTGCTTTTGAGAGGAAGAAGACAAAAATACTAACTTCTTGAAAGTTCTTTCCTTTAAATAGAAAAATCATGACAATCTTTTATTAAAATTAAATATCTTTAATTATAATTAGAGTCAAATTCTAATTCTAATTAATTTAATTTAATTTAAACAAAATCAAATATGTCATATATGATTCCCAAAGTTTCTCAAACTTTATAATTAAGTCCAACTTAATTAAATTGAATTTTCTTTCACAAATTAAAACTTCTTTTAATTTATCTTTCATTCTCTAATTAAATAATTCATAATCATAAATTATGATTGACATCTAGCAACGTGTCATGATTACCCAAATATCAGGAATGTCAAAGTGATTGACTTAACCTGTCCATGCATTGTAACACCCCACTCCCGCAAAACACGTGCCCGACATCTTGAGTGATATCCGAATCCGTGTCCTACGGGATGTGACATGTTAGAGCACTCAATTATTCAAATATTGGTATAATTTTTTTTGGAATAACAACAAACATATGCGAAAATAATAATCAATTCAGGCCCACTTTTATTCATAAACATTTTCAACCAACACAACACAATCAATATAATTTCAATAGCCAATTGGGACCCATTACAAATACAAAGTACTTTAGTAAAAATGCCTTTACATTCTACCATAAAAACCTTTGTATACACATTATACAAAAATTTCGGAATACATTATTTTACCGAAATCGCTGAATACAAATTTATACAAAAATAGGAAAACACTAATGCAAACACGAGCTGATTCCGACCTCTATCTTTCCCTTGCATGCAGTAATTATACTCTCGTTTGCCTAACAGGGTATTCTTCTAAGTCCTGAAAAATATTTGCAAATTTTGGGTGAGTTTTGCGAACTCAATGAGTGATCATCATCGATGACTCACCCAGTCATATAACACATTATTTCACATTTCACATTCAATTTCACATTCAATACACTAAATCATTCATTTTATGCATATGCAGTGCACATGAGACTCACTTTCTATTTGTTACTTTATTGTGACTGAGTGCCTAAACTGTCCCATATAGGGCTCATTGATAACTATCCCTTATCCGCTTAGGGGATACAGGGCTCATTAAATGTTGAGCCTGAGGTTCTGAATCACTTTTGAGCTCGAGGCTCATTTTCACTCGTTGAGCTTTAAGCTCTGATCGTTGACTACTTTGGTCACAATTGCCATTATAGTTCATGCATTCATGTAATGGAATGCATCAATCACATTTGCATGTTTTCATTCAATCTCATTCCTATATCATCGGACCTTAGCCCAGCATTCAACATTAAAGATGAGGAAACACTTTCATTCATATGCAAATGCACATTCAATCACATTTATCATCAGACCGTGGTCCGACATTTAAAAATCAAATTATACACACTTATTTCATCTCATTCACATACAAGTAATACTTCAATATCTCAATCAAACATCACAATCATCGGACCTTCTGTCTGGAAACCAATACATTCAATCACATTCATATAATCATTCAGTAGCCAATCAATACAAAAAAGTTCAAACAAAACAAACAATGAAATGAGACCATTTAGGTCTACTCATAGTACGCTCCAGATTAGCATTAGCTTCATGATCTAGTAAAGTCTGAATGCGAACGTTTAACCTGCACATCATAATTATGCAATACGCACGTTGTACCCACATTAATAATAGAACACTTATAAGCATTTATTTATGCACAAATGTATAAATGGACTATGTATAATGTATGCTTAATGACAATCTTGGGTACCTTACCAATCTTATATCTAAAGCTCATTTTCATTTCATAATTTAATCACTCATCATTTCTTTGAATCACAATCTCAATCCTTTGGTACTTTGATATCAATAACTCATCCACAATTATTTTTCCATAAGTACCCGTATGTGACTAGTGAAGAGGAAAAAAACAGAGTCTTTATATACACATGTATCACTGTTAACTTTCAGCTTAAAACTCAATATTTCCTCTTCATTCCTATTTCATTTCAGCTAAACATATCACAACCAAATAAAAAATCTATCATTTTTCATAATCATCAAAAATAGAAACACTCACTACGTATATTCATCACATTTTCTACATTACTGCACTTTCATTTTTTTGCATTTTCAATTTTTGTATTTTCTTCATTTATTCTTCTAACTATCACCTTAATCATTCTTTCACATTTCTAGACATCACCATACACCTATCTCTTTACTCTAAATTCATTTTTAATCATCTCTAATAATACTCCAAAACTCACGTTTATAAATATACATGAATAGTAAAAACATCAACATAATAGAGCATTACCTATTCATGTTTCCAAATTTTCTACTCTCATCATATACACATTTTCATGGATCTTTCAACTCCAAAAACTAGTTTAACACTATCCCATAACATTTCAGTCATCAAATCCAAAGAAAATTACCATGTGCGACACACTAAAATCTCCTCACTCATTTTTCCAAAAAAAATAAGAATATCTCTATTCTTAACCATTTACCAGTGAACTAACGATGCATGCTTCATTTCATACAAGAAAATAGATAATCATAACAAGCTTACTTGATTGAAGCTTCAATATCTGCAAAATCACGTAACCCTAATGCCTCATGCACCACGTACATCAACTTGAAAGTTGACAGAGAGGTTCGGTTTTTCTTGGGATAGAAGAAAAAAATATCAAAGTGGAAGTGATGACAAACAGAGAAAAGCAAGATTTAACTTTAATGAATATTTAATGAAAAACTCTGTATTTGAGGAACTCTAGAGAAAGAAGTTTCAAAAAAGATAAAGGCAAGTACAGTAGCTTGTCTTTCAAGGGTAATAAAAAAAATCTTAACTTTATAGCTTGGACAGCTGTCCATTTGTTAACCACTTATCCACTTTCCTTCATTAAAACTTACTTAAGTATAATTTATACTTAATTTTAAAATTCCATAAACACCATTGAAGTCACAAGTTATAACTCATTAAATCATTTCCAGATTTTCCATAAAAACATCATTTCGGGTCAACTTTGCATGTTCTTTCTGACCTCGATACTGAAGTCATTTTGGAACACTTTCTTCTAGAATCATGTTCCCCTATGTCTTATGTTTCCATTGACACTAAAATCATCCAATTTGGTTCAGTGGTTTGAAAGATATAATTCAACCATTTTCGGACTGCTCTTGTCCAAAACAGTGCACTATGCACAACTTCCATCCAAAATTTAAATATCTTAGAGACTGGTTCAAAAATTCGACTTCTTCATATGATTTGTAGCCCTATTTCTATAGTTTACTTCAAATTAAAAATAATCTCATTTTGAATCCTATAGGTTCATATATAATCAAAATACTGAGGTATGTTTAGTAAAACGACACCAGTTCACTATTCCAACCGATTCCCTCACTTTCATTCAATCAATATTTTTTAAATAAATTTGGAATGCTACCAATTTTTTTAGAGGTATAAAAATGTCTTATTAATCTAATAGTTCAAGAATCAAGTCATTTGGATGTCTAAAGAAGAAGTTATGGCCAAAAGAGTGAAAGATGTTCACATTAGTCCACTATAGCAAGCATTCAATGTCACGATCGTGCATAAGCACGATCGTGAGATTTGAGGTGGTTTAGAAAAGTCGTGATCATGCTTGTGCATGATCGTGCTTTTCCATACTCCTCCAAAAAGTCACGATCGTGCAATCCCTCTTTTCTTCTCCACTTCATGCACTGCAGTCTTTCTCTCTTCTTCTCAAAACAGACCTTCGTGTCCATTGTCCATGGTCCTTTTGATAAGGAATGTAAAGGATTTAGGCAAAACAATCTTCCAAAGAATTGTTTATTTATGTATTAAGTTTCAAATGGAACTAATTTCATGCAATTTGGTTCGATCAAATTATACCAAAAACACTACAGACTGCTCCAAAACATGACAGAATCCAAAAACTCAACTTCGAGCTAAATTTTGAAACTCTTAGAGACAGAATTAAATTTCGATTCATTCATGAAAAATATAGTCATACTTATTTAGTTTAATATGAACTTAAAATAATCTCATTTGGACTTCTATATACCAAGATATGGCAAAAATACAGATTCATGTTCAGTGGAAACACTGCATGTGTAAAGGTCCAGCACACTTCAACAAGGTTCATCTCTACATCTTAGAACATCTCTCTTACTCTATCACTTCTAGCTTATTTCCTCATCATACTCGACTCATTATCATTCTCAAGCAAATCAAAACCCATTATTACTCATAAACATCAAAAATAGAACGTTCATATATGAATGTTAATCCTAGCTTCTGCACTTCTTCATTTTCTGTATCCTCCCACTAATCTTTCCATTCCTGATTCATATATTCAGTCTTTCTATACCCATGACAACCTCTAAACATATCAAAATCAAACTTATATAATAATTGATCAAAACCAAAAACTTCCCATAAGCTTTCTCTCACTACTATTTTTTCATCTTTCTCTCACTACTCTGTTTTCATTTTCCAAAACATTTCATTTCATCAAAACTTACCATTTCGTTAACT
>JAOSBK010000005.1:29090070-29100960 GCA_027568895.1 Erythroxylum shatona | reverse complement strand
CATTTCTAGTTCCTAACAAACTTAGGAAACCCATACCTTGTTTGCTTTTGAGGGACTCAAGGTAGACTGGACAGTTTTTTTTTCTAGTGCCCTATCGCATCATAATGGAAACATTTTCCTTTGATGTTCTATTTGGCCTTTTTTTTTCCATGAGTTGGGCCTTAACCCCTATTTGGGCCTTCTTTTTCATTAGACCCTTCTTCTTTTGCTTGGCCTTACCCTTGGGCTTAGATTAGATGCTACATTAGCTTCTGGCCCATGAGCCTTAATATTTAATATCTCCTCCATACTCTAGAGGGTATTCATCAACTCACTCAAGGTGTAATCCTTACTGTTGAGCTCATAGTCTAACTTAAACTATTGAAAAGAAGAATTTAAGCTACTGATGATCACAAGCATCTGTATGTCCGCATCCATATCTGCCACAAGCATCTCTGCCTCAGTGACCACAGAGATTACCTTAAGCATGTAATCTTGCACCGGTTCACCAGGTTTTTGTCTAAGATTGTGAAAGGTTTAGATAGCTTTCACCCTTGCAGACCTAGTCCTCACACCAAACATCTTATGTAGGTGATGGACCATTGCACTAGTAGTTTTCATACAAGTATTTACTTTTGCAACATGCCGCTGACAGAAGCTAAAATATAACACTTAGTAGTCTTATCAGCATTCTACCATCACTCATATTGTTGGACTAGCTCAGGAGTTGAATCTAGACCTGGAGATGCAAGCTCATTTTCAATTAATACCCATGAAATTCATTCATATTGAAAAACAATGTCAAGGTTACGTCTCCATTCATTAAAATTCTCTCTATTGTCCAATTTGTTATTTGTCAAGAGCAAAGTGAATGGATTCATATTGTGGTTGTTTATGTTTGAAAATATAAATTATTAAAACATGAATATACTAATCAACAATATTGGAACTTTGTATAAAATCATGAGGCATGTATGCATAATGATAGATTTAACAAAACTTAAAAAATTTAAATCTTTATACGATAGTTATTTTTCTTATCTATAATGGATTAAATGACGGTGGGGTATCTTATCCATTAAAAGAAAAACTGGGACCCTCCCACTTAAAAAACTACCAAGCATCTTCATGCCTAACTTTTTGAGAAGCACCATAATTTGGTCAACACTTTTACCAACAGAGCTACGGTGGGCAGGTTATTAATAAAATATGTTGAGTGTGTAACCATTTGATTCATCCACTAAAGGTATTTGCAAACTATGCCTCAGTGGGAGGTCATATTTGCTACCAAGAAATGGATTTATCCTTAAAGAGACCCAAACCATGCAAGATCTAGGATTCATGCCCTACAGTGGGGAGTAACACTTCACCACATGCAAATAGGCCATCATATGGAGACCGTGGACTCTCATATGAGCATCCTCTCCCACTCAATTTTTTGGGTTTTAATTTTTAATAAATATCATCTTGCCTAGATGCAATTTATTATCCATCCTATATTGTTTCATTATATATCTCATATATAATGAATGGCAAAACCTAGGGTCGACAATTTTTTAAATGGCACACAATTACATAATATCACATATTATGTGCATCCATTCATCCATTCATCTCATGAACTAATAAGCCACTTTTGATTGTCCATCCTAGAACATAAAAATGATTACAAGGTTTTTAGGCCCAAAAGAATCTTTTTGGACTTGGATCTTCCGCTTTGAACTTTTCGCTCACATGACCCGACCCATTCGGTAAAAAATGTGTAATGACATTTTATAAAACCAAAATTTGTTATTTTGAAAACAAAAATTCTAGCAATAGATTTTCATAAAAACTGAAAATTTTTATATTAAAATAAAAAACCAACACTTTGTTTTTTATCAAAACCAAAACTTGATTCATTGAAACAAAAATCCAACACTTGTTTTTACATAAAAACTAAAACTTAATTCATTGAAACAAAAATCCAACATTTTGGTTTTCACAAAACCTAAACTATGCCAATACATAACAAAAGGATACACCAAAACCATTGTCTATTCATTTCTTTAACCCATGGCTGCTTCATCTTCATCATTACATCAATTTGCACATTAAAAAATCAAAGTAAACAGAAAAATGAAGGAGGAAATATGGCGATGATAGACCACCTCCCTGTTACAAACCACATGAAGAAATATTACATGGTAAATATAAATTCTATGGACAACCAAAAGAGCAAAATATATATCATATATATTTCTATCAAATAAAAACAATGCAGTATACAAAAAATAATTGCCAACCCTTGCATCACATATAGGAATCGAAATCATGCATAATAAAAATGGCTCTGATACTAATTGTTGGATCAGAAAATAAAACATGCAAGGTTTAGTTAAAACGGTAGATTTCAAAAAATTTTAGATAAAAAACATAGCGGAAGCAAGATAACCAAATCAACACGCCAAGCCATACATGATACGACATATGGAAAATAATTATCATAAGAACAAGATTGAGATTATATTACTGACTCCTTTGCTACAGCTTTAACTCCTTGACGTGCTATCCTATCCTCGGCAATATATCTTCTCTTAAGTGATGTATCCTCTTCTCTTTATTTTATTCTCTTCTCAATATTGTATCCTCGACCAATCTGATCTACCATTTATTCTTTTTGGACAACGTGGTTAACAAGATCCTTTGATGGGAAAGGAGAACAAAACTTTGGAGGAGATTTTTCTTAGAAGAAAGAAGCCAAAAATGAGACAACTCTCATGCAAATTTCAGCTAACACATGCAAGAAAGGAGAGAGAGTCCAAAAATACTTGAGCACCTCTCCTACACCTTGTCAATTTCAGTTATGCATGAAAAGAAAGAAGAGAAGAGCATCCAATGCATCACTTATTTCTTTAATCAAACATAAAGAAGTAGTTAAATGAGACTCTTCTCATTTGTTTTAAGATGGCTATATGAAAAGACTAATAACTTAAAATGACATGTCAATTTCGGTTTTAGTGATGAAAGAAGGAAGATCATCCATCAAATACACCTCTTTCATTTTTAATCAAATGAATGCTAAAAGGTTACATTACATGCCATCATTAAAAGACAACCATTAAACTATTTAATGGTAAGATCATTACTCTATTTAATGATGATAAAGCATGATAAATACCATCTTTATTTAGCAATTCAATGCTAAATGTGCAGCTGCCGATTCGGCCCTGATAAAATTGAAATTGCACCTTCCATTTCTTTAAAAATTTTGTTTTAATTTAATTAATTTAATTACTCAAATTAAACCAAAGTCTAGCCCATTTCTAATTGTTAATTTGGGCTTCTAATTAACCATTAATTAGTGCAAGCCCAACATTCAATCGTGGGCTCTAATACCTCCATTTATATTTCTTGTTTTGCTTGATAACCTTCTTTGAAGTCAAATGGGGAATCTTATTGGACTTAGATAATTCAAGCTCTATTAAGCCTAGAATTATTTTAATCTCATTAGAATTAATTCTAGCTTATTAATTAAATGTCATTTTACTAAAGAAAATTAGTTGAACTCTTGAATTATTAAATATTATGAGAACATATATTTCAAATAAAATGTCCAATTGCAAACCCTATTATAAACTTTATTATAACCATCGGCACAATAAAGGGTAAAATTACCATTTTGCCCTTATGTTGGTTTTTCCTTATAAATCTCCCGTTTTACTCTATACGGTGATTAACTTGGTGTTAAGACTTGATAGGTAGCTAATCCATCAAAACCCTTAGCACTAGTTTAATGACCAATCTCCATAAAACATCTAGAAGTGATGATATCACTATAAACCCTTTATTTGAGTGAATGTTCCCTGATACATGTTTCAATTAATAATTCCAACATGTATACACATGATTAATACTCTGTAAAATTCCATTCCGATCATATCAAGAATTATAATGAAACACATATGAGTTCACCACTCATCAAGATTGTGGTCTATAATAAGCAAATGCTAAAATGTATGTTTTAAGACTAAAGTAACGACCTACTTTATTTTTGAAAACATATTTGATTCCAGATTCATTTAATAGTGCCATTATCAATAGTCGCCTACTATCATGATATGAAACTCATCATTCCCTTGAAGTAAACTCCTTTATTTATATGGAGATAAATCGTAACACTATAGTCTAAACCATAATCAAGCGACCAACTTGAATATTCAACTATGAATCAATTAATTTAGATTCTAATAATATAAATATTTCCAATACATCTTCATGTATATGTATATTATTAACAAAATAATCTTGGTTCCTTATGACTAGTTATGTTATGCTTATACAAATAAAACTAAACTCCTTTGTTTTATTAATAATAAATATTTTTATTACAAAACTGTAACTAGAAGAAGATTAAGTTACATGTAAATACACTTGCTTTCTAGGGCATTATATTTACATAACTCTAATAGCTCGCTCCCAAATCCGCGAATGCCTTGTCTATATTGGCTCCATTTATACTGCAAGGAATGTAAAAGTCCCCTGGATCCTCTTTCTTCTGTGCTACGTTAGGGGGTTCCTTTCGTTTTGCACTTTTTAACCTTCTTCTTCCCCGGTTTTGTTAATGTGAGCCTTGTTTGTAGATGTTCTATTATGTCTTCAACCTTGTTTGGTTCAACCTCTTCAAAAATTTTCGTTACCTTACTTGACAATTATTTTCGCTGCACTAGAATAGGGTATAGTAATTTGGGTCGAGATTCCTTGATTGGCTCAATTTCGAGCTCACTGGGAAGAATTTCCACAATTACTTAGCATTTTCCTTTATCTCCATTTTCTGTTGCATGTTCAAGCTTCTTCTCTCGGGTCTGAGTGATGGCCATGATCCTTTCCTTTGGGTTAGAGCTGATATTGCCAGGAAGTGTTCTTGCAATCTGAGTAGATATTGCTTCAGCTAGTTGACCTCCTTGGACATCTAGATTATGTATTGAAGAGGCGTCGTTCTTGGTTACTTGCTCCAGTTTTCTTTCAAGCCTCCTATGTGCATCTTCCATGCCTCCAATCTTATCTAAAATCTGAAGTGAATTACACGTTAGTATAGACTTAATATTCGATATACAAACTGCACAAGAAGGGGGGGTTGAATTGTGTATCCGTTTTTGAATACAATCCCCTTTAAACCAAAAACTTCTTTTTCTAAAAAAAATTGCTTTCTCAAACGATTTGAAAAACATTATTATGAAGTATTTCAATCTACTTCTAAGTATTTGTATCAACAATAGAAATTAAAAGTTAAGAGTTGAGAGTAAGAATTGACACAACAATTTTATACTGGTTCACCCCAAACTGTGGGCTACGTCCAGTCCATCTTTTCTGAGATTTCACTATACTTGTCAAAGATACAAGTATTCTTTTTTCCGAGCCTCTTCAGGTATCTTACAACAAGTATTCTTTTCTGACTTAGCCTCTTCAGGCTATTAGCCTTTCTTCCTTCTACTAAAAGATGTTTCAAGCTTTGTTACAGACAATAGTAGCTCTAAGTTTAGCACAATGAATAAAATTTCTAGCTTTGGAATCTCTAGCTTTGTTTTGAAAATCACTAACTTTTTCAGTCTTCGACTCCGACTTGTATTTATAACCTTCGTCTTCAATCGCTTCTTGATAACTGCTTCTTTCTTCTTGTTTCTTGATCTTTGAAGAAACAATTATTCAGTTGAGTTTTGTAACTTACTCAAACTGATTGATCATCTGACGTGGTATCTGGTCTTCGTCTTTGATTCTTTCGTCTCATTTTCTTCGCTCTCATTTTCAGATTCGCTTCATCTCATTTCTATTGTCTCATTTTGTTTCCTGTTTTCGTCTCATTTTATCGTCTCATTTTCTTCCTTCTGATTTTGCTTTCTGCTTCCGTCTTATTTTCTTCCATCTCATTTTACTTTCTGCTTCCGTCTCATTTTCTATCATCTCATTTTGCTTTCTGCTTCCATCTCATTTTCTTCCGTCTCATTTTGCTTTCTGCTTCTGTCTCATTTTCTTCCGTCTCATTTTCTTCCGCTTCATTTTGCTTTCTGCTTCTGTCTCATTTTCTTCCGTCTCATTTTGCTTTCTGCTTCCGTCTCATTTTTTATCGTCTCATTTTGCTTTCTGCTTCCGTCTCATTTTCTTCCGTCTCATTTTGCTTTTTGCTTCCGTCTCATTTTCTTCCTTCTCATTTTGCTTTCTACTTCTGTCTCATTTTCTATCATCTCATTTTGCTTTCTGCTTCCGTCTCATTTTCTTCTGTCTCATTTTGCTTTCTGCATTATTATTTGGTCTTCATCAAAATTATTAATCGTAAAGTCATTTTGACTTAACAACAACGGCGACGTCCCAACAAGCTTGGTATTGCTTGGAAAGGTTCCTGTATTTTGAGTAAAAATTGGCTCCGCTAGGTGACCTACATGGACCTCTAGATTGTGTATAGAAGAGTCGTGATTCTTAGTGACTTGCTCAAATTTGCTTTCAAGCCTCCTATGTGCATCCTCCATGTCTCTAATTTTATCTAAAATCCTATCCAATTTGGATTCCATTGAGCTCGATTTCTCTTAGTCAGGTTGTCCGAGAGGTTTGAATTGTCCTCTAGCATTTTTCCTCCACGAGAAGTTACATCAACATCAATTATGGAGTGGGCAGTATCCAAAAATGGTTGTCCAAGGACCATTGGGGTTTCCACATCTTCTCTAATATCTATATAAAGAATTTTATTAGGACGGTAAAAATATCATTTTGCTTTGGGACATCCTTAATAATCACCTTCGGCTAATGCACTGTTCTATCCACCATCCTCACTAACATCTTTGTAGGTTCTAACTCTTCTAACCTCAAATTTTGACTAAAAGTAAAGGGCATCATGTTGGTACTTAATCTTAAATATGTGAATGCCCTGTCTATTTTGACTCCATTGATACTGCAGGGAATCTAAGAATTCCCTAGGTCCTCTTTCTTCTATGATATATTATTTTCTTTTGCTATGCACTCCTTAACCTTCTTCTGGTTTGATTCCTTTAGTGTGAGCCTCATTCATAGATGTTATGTTATGTCCTTAACCTTGTTTAATTCAACCTCCTTAGAATTCCTCATCACCATACTTGAAATTGACTTCTGCTAAGCTAGAAGGGTTCTTGCATTATGAGTAAAAATTGCTTTTGCTAGTTGACCTACTTGGACCTCCAGATTGTGAATTGAAGAGGTATGGTTCTTAGTGATTTGCTCAAATTTGTTTTCAAACCTTCTATGTGCATCCTTCATGCCTCCAATTTTATCTAAAATCCTATCCAATTTGGAATCCATTGAGCTCAGTTTATCATATTGGAAGCCTGGTTGTCCTTGTGGTCTGAATTGTCCGCTAGCATTGTTCCTCCATGAGAGGTTTGGGTGATTCTTCCACCCAAGGTTATATATGTTGGAGTGGGGATTATTTCTCCCTCCTCATCCATATTGAGCTCCCATATAATTCACTTGCTCTAGATCACTTTCATTCATTAAGAAACAATCCACCATATAATGGTCCATCTGTCCATAGAGTTCATATTTAAGTTGCACGACTTTTACCAAAGCTGAGGATGAAACCTGCATATTGTTGACCTGTCGAGTTAACATCTCCATCATTTGATTAATAGCCACAATTTCTTTTTGTTCTTAGAAAGTAGTGGTTTGTCTACTCTGCTCATTTGTCTATTGGAAAATATTACTTGCCATCTCCTCTATTCTTCTGCTTCATCTACCATCTTTCACATCAGTGATCCTCTTGAAGTTGCATCAAAATGTGCCTCTCGTATATGGGGTTACTCCATCATAAAATGTATGCAATAAGAATTCTTTGGGTAGGTTATAGTATGGGCATTTTCGTTTCAAGTCCTTGTATCTTTCCCATGCTTTATAGATCAATTCCATGTCATTTTGCTGGAAGTTGGTAACCTTCTTGATGATTTTTATAGTCTTAGTAAGGGGAAATACTTGTCTAAAAAGGCACAAACTAGTTAATCCTAAGTTGTGACAATGGCTGGGTTGAGAGAATCATACCAAGCCTTTCTTCTATCTCTAAGGGTAAAAGGAAAGAGCCCAATCCTTACCGCATCCTTCAACTTATGATGGTACCTAAAGGCATCACAAATTTCAAAGAAGTTCACTATATGTGCGTTGGGATCTTCATTCGTTAGTCCATAGAACTGCACATTCTGTTAAAGGATATTTAGGGTTTAATTTCAAAAGATACTACTCGTACAGGTGACTTAGCTACTCCTTGGTTAGCAGCATTGAACCCTGTTCTCATGAAGTCCACAAAGGTTCATTGTTGACATCTTTGGTTTGCTCCGTGGTCTAAATCTTGTAGAAATTCCTCAGCCATTGCTGCTTTCATGATTTCATTTTTTTCTTCACGTTGAGCTTTCCTAATAGATCGTTCTAATCTAATGATATCTAATGCTAAGGATTTAGCTACACGACTCGAACTTCTTCTGACTCTTGTATTCATGCAAGAGCACAATTTCATAAATAAAAAGAACAATAAAAAAATAACTAAAACGCCTTAAATTAAAGAATTAAACTAATCGCCTCCCTAACAACAGTGCCAAAAACTTGATTGAGTGTTTGATGTCTATTTGTTTTAATAAATACCCTCGATAATCTGCAAGTGGACAATTCGTTTATGAAGTACATAAGGTGTCGATCCCACGAGGACGGATAATCTAATCCTAATATCTAAGGCCAAAATAAATCGCAGAAATTCAAAATATAATGAAACAAAAATTAGAATTCAAGTTAATCAATCAAATCAAATTTAAAATCAATAATGAAAATATTAATAATTCAGTAATTGCAACACATACCCAAGAATCAACCTAAGGGAATTATTAATTGAGAGAAAGGGAATTTTACCTATCCTTAATGCTAACCTAATTGATTATGAATTACCAGGATTATTGATTATAGATGATTTAGGGTTGATTACTCTCTCTTGAGTTATAAACATTAACCCTAAATTATAAACCCTAATCAGATTATAGAAGTTGTAATCTCTCGATTAATAACCTATCCAAAATAATAATTATCTCTGAAGTTGTGTAATAAACTATCGGAAACCTATGCAAGATTTCTCTTGTCACAATTTATTGATTCGATTTAATATTTTTCAATTAAATCACCTAACTCTGGTTAACCCAATTTAACTATTATTCATTTGATTCACCCTCTCAGTTTGTTATCGAATTACGAACGTCTAGAATAAATCCCCAACAAATTCATTAACACATAAATAATCAAATTTCATTAATTTAAAGACAAAACTCCGAAGGTGAGTTTAGAACATCTCAACATTCAAAATCCTATCGTCAAACTATTATTCCCAATTCTGTACAATAATAAAAATGGAAAATAAATAGGAAATATGATGTAAACGGATGATTAGAGGTAGCAATGTCAGGAAACTCCTTATCCAGGAAGTACATCGAGTCAGCTTTTCTCCACTTCTCTCTTCCTTTTTCTCTTTCTCAATCTCTAGATGAATTCTCTCTAGGGTTTCTTCAAGGTGGCTTATGTCAAAAATGTTGCCCCCCAAATTTTTGTTCTTTTCTCTAGATAAATAAGCATGATTAGATTATTTTGGGGTCTTGCTAGATAAATTTATGTTGGAATTACATGTTAATGTGAATGAGATTAGGTAACATAAGTTAAGGGAGTTAAAGTGATAAGTTACGTAAGGGGTATTTTGAGGAGATCTCTTAAGTGGGAAGGCTTTAAGGCTTTGAAGGAGGGCCAAAAATGGGAAGAGGAATTTATTGGATTGTATTTTTAAAAAAGGCCAAAACGTGATGAGGAAAAACAGAATAGAGAAAGCACAAAAGTAAGAAAGAAAGTAGAGACAGTGTCGTGGATTTAGAGGGAGAAAAGAGTTTTAAGCTAGGTCTTGATTTTTCTCAACCATCAAAAGGGATTTTGAGAGTGATCGAGAAGGGAAAAATATAGGAGAAGATAAGAACCTTCTTTTGAACAAAGCATTTCTTCATTTGGAGAAGATTTGAGGTAAGAACATTTTAAGGCCTCGGATTTTGGAAGGGGTTTTGGTGTCAAGAGCTTAGAAAGTGCATGGGTTTTAGGGTTATAGGATCAACTTATACATTAGTTTCTTTGGATTCTCATATGAAAATTGATTTGGAATTTTTTTTTGTTAAAAAGGGAATCAAAAAAACAAGAGGAGCAAGAGGGGCAAGAGGAGAGGCATATTGGAACAAGACATAATCAAAGACTTCAAGGTGGGTTTCACTTTTATAGTTGGTAATAAACCAACAAAAGTTTTCTGTCAAGAAATGACAGTAAACAATTTTGCAACTACCTCATTCATGTGCATTTAATGTTTTTTTAAATGATGTAAGATTATGCTACATGCTTATACTCAATTTGTGCGATGATTTCTGATTTCTAAAAAAATTCTTTGAAATGATGCATGATTATGAAACCATACTTTTTAAAAAAGTTTATAAGATATAATAAACATGTGAAAAACAAGTTTTCAAGAGAATGTGTCATTTTGGGCATCAAGCTTTCAAGATTTTGAAATATATGTGTTATGTGGGTTTGTGGTAGTCCTTCTATTGGGCCCCGAAAATTTTTTATTTTATTTGAATTAATTATTTATTGATTTACGGATTTATTAATTAATTATTTTTTTATTTTGCTTTAATTGATTTAATTATATGTTTACGTAGATATATTTATGTTGGGCTTGGGAATTAGAATTTTTGGAAATTAAGATGAAGAGTTGGACCTAATGTTGGATAGAATGGGCTTTAGAGATTTATGGATTAAGAGGAAGGGGGTTAGAAATTAGTGGATGATGTGTAGTGGGCTTGTAGAAGGAGGAGAGCCCAAGGCCTTTAAGTGAGCTTTAAGAGGAGTATC
>JAOSBK010000005.1:29079920-29089970 GCA_027568895.1 Erythroxylum shatona | reverse complement strand
TAAAAGTCTTAAGTATTTGTTGAGCCAAAAGGAATTGAATTTGAGACAAAGAAGGTGGTTAGAGTTGCTCAAGGATTCTGACCTATTGATTGAGTACCATCCAAAAAAGGCGAATGTGGTAGCTAATGCCTTGAGTAAGAAATCCTCTATAGCTTATGTTCAAACAGTTTACCTACCTCTATTGGAGGAGATAGCTAAGCTTAGGATAAGTTTTAAACAGGAGGAACTTGAATGTGTTATTGCTACTTTCAGAGTAAGACCAATACTTAGGGAGAAAGTTAAGGAGCTACAAGCACAGGATGTAGAATTGAGTAAGTTCAGAGAAGAAATTCAAAATGACAAGAAATCTGAAGTGGTAGTGAGGGATGATGGACATATGATTGTAGGGAATAGACTTTGTATCCCAAATGTCAAAGAGGTGAAGGATGAGATACTGGATGATGCACACAATGCGTCTTATGTTATGCACCCAGGTAGCACTAGGATGTACATAGATATGAAAGAGCATTTCTGATGGAAAGGCATAAAGAGAGATGTAGCGGAATATGTGAGTAAGTGTCTAGTGTGTCAGCAAGTCAAAGCTGAACACCAGGCACCTACAGGCAGGTTAAGGCCATTGTCCCTTCCTGAATGGAAGTGGCAAAGAGTGAATATGGACTTTTTGATGGGGTTGCCCAAGACTAGTAGGAAGCATGATGCCGTATGGATTATTGTGGATTGGTTGACGAAGTCATCCCATTTTCTGGCAATCAGATAGACTGATTCTCTGCATATTTTGGCAA
Source organism: Erythroxylum shatona (assembly GCA_027568895.1). NCBI lineage: Eukaryota > Viridiplantae > Streptophyta > Magnoliopsida > Malpighiales > Erythroxylaceae > Erythroxylum > Erythroxylum shatona. The sequence goes on along the minus strand of JAOSBK010000005.1, from coordinate 29,089,188 downwards.
AGAAGTATATTGATGAGATAGTGAGATTGCATGGGGTTCCAGATTCTATGGTTTTAGAAAGGGATCCTCGATTTACTTCAAGTCTCTGGGGAAATTTACAAGAGGCCTTAGGAACTAAGTTGAATTTTAGCACGACTTTTCATCCCAAACTGATGGTTAATTTGAGAGGACCATTTGAACCCTTGAGGGAATGCTTAGGGCATGTGTGATGGATTTCAAAGGAGCTTGGGACGAACATTTGCCATTAGTCGAATTTGCTTATAATAATTCGTATTACTCAAGCATTAAGATGGCTTCTTATGAAGCATTGTATGGAAGTAGATGTAGAACTCTAATATGTTGGGATGAGGAAGCAGAGAGGAGACTGATAGGGCCAGAGTTACTCCAGATGACAGTTGACAAGGTCAATCTGGTTAAACAATGGCTTAAAGCTGCATAGGATAAGATGAAGAGTTATACTGATGCACACCGAAAGGAGATGGAGTATGAAGTCGGTGAGAAAGTATTTCTTAAGACGTCTCCTTGGAAGAGAGTCATGAGATTTGGCAAGAAAGGCAAGTTGAGTCCAAGATATATGGGTGCTTATGAGATTATCGAGAGAATTAGACCACCGGCTTATAGGTTGGCACTGCCACCAGAATTGTCAGAGATACATGATGTCTTTCATGTGTCCATGTTGAGGAGGTACAGATCTGATCCCTCCCACATCATTCAAATTGCTGAGGTTCAATTGAAAGATGATCTGAGTTATGAGAAGATTCCAGTGGAGATCTTGGACATCAAGAAAAAGGTCCTTAGGAACAAGACAGTTCAACTGGTCAAAGTCCTACGGAGAAACCATTATGTTGAAGAGGCCACGTGGGAGCCTTTGGAAATCATGCAAGAGAAGTATCCACAACTCTTCAGTGACTCAGCTAAGAATTTCGAGGACGAAATTCTTTTAAGAGGGGGAGAATTGTTGGCCCCCAAAGTTTTTTCTTTTCTTTTGATAAATAAGCATGATTAGATTATTTTGGGGTCTTGCTAGATAAATTTATGTTGGAATTAATTGACAGGTTAATGTGAATGAGATTAGGTGACATAAGTTAAGGGAGTTAAAGTGATAAGTTGCATAAGGGGTATTTTGTAGCGCCCCAAATTAGGGGTTAGAATATTAAAGGAAGTTAGTACGAATTAAGTACTGTTTGAGATGTTGTGTGTGAATTAGTCTGATTTGATTGTATTGTCTTGGATGGCATCCACATATCCTCCTAGGGGGTATTTGGGTGTTACATCTTTGTTCCAGATCCCTTAAGTGGGAAGGCTTTAAGGCTTTGAAGGAGGGCCAAAAATGGGAAGAGGAATTTATTGGCTTGTATTTTAAAAAAAGGCCAAAACGAGATGAGGAAAAACAGAATAGAGAAAGAACAAAAGTAAGAAAGAAGGTAGAGAGAGTGTCGTGGGTTTAGAGGGAGAAAAGAGTTTTGAGCTAGGTCTTGATTTTTCTCAACCTTCAAAACGGATTTTGAGAGTGATCGAGAAGGGAAAAATATAAGAGAAGATAAGAGCCTTCTCTTGAACCAAGCATTTCTTCATTTGTAGAAGATTTGAGGTAAGAGCATTTTAAGGCCTCGAATTTTGAAAGGGGTTTTGGTGTCAAGAGCTTAGAAAGTGCATGGGTTTTAGGGTTCTAGGATCAACTTATACATTAGTTCCGTTGGGTTCTCATCTGAAAATTTCCATTGAATTGGTAATTTTATTTTTGTTAAAAAGGGAATCAAGAAAGACAAGAGAAGCAAGAGGAGAGGCATATTGGAACAAGACATAATCAAAGACTTCAAGGTGGGTTTCACTTTTATAGTTGGTAATAAGCCAACAAAAATTTTTTGTCAAGAAATGTCAATAAATAATTTTGCAACTACCTCATTCATGTGCATTTAATGTTTTTTTAAATTCTGTAAGATTGTGCCACATGTTTATACCCAATTTGTGTGATGATTTCTGAAAAGCCGTTTTTAAAAAAATTCTTTGAAATGATACATGATTATGAAACCGTACTTTTGAAAAAGGTTTATAAGATATAACAAGCATGTGAAAAATATGTTTTCAAGAGAATGTGTCATTTTAGGCATCAAGCTTTCAAGATTTTGAAATTTATGTGTTATGTGGGTTTGTGGTAGTCCCTTAAGAACCATCACGTGCGCATTGACCCAAGTATAGGCTTCTCCCGTCTGCCCGCTAGTGGCACGGAGGCCCTTCAAGGACTCCCTCAAGAATTCATGTCTACACAGGACCATTATATTAGGAATGTGTAGTGCGTCATGTTTTGGACTTACCTAAACCATTTGGCATGTTTATGTGTTCATGATAAGTTGATATGAGTGATGCACTCATGATTTACCTACACATGAATTTCTGCAATGCAAATGACTTATAAATGTTTTTGCTTGTTACAAATTATACAATTGTTACCCATGGGCTTTAAGCTCACCCCCCAATCTCCTCCCACACATTCAGACGATGAGCAGGATATCAATTAGGTCAAAAGGGCAAGGCAACACTCCTAGTTTTAATTATTTTGTATTTGAAGCCAGTTTTGTAAAGCAAGGCTTTAGTTGCATTTTGAACAAATCATGGTTCATGTATCTTTTGTATTTGAGATTTTGATGTATTAATGTATTTTCGTCTTGAAATGCCCACTAAAGCATTGTAAAACTTTTATCTTTTGATGCAAATGGAATACGTTTGCATTTTTACTCATGACTCTCTCATGTTTGTACGTATGAAATTTTTTAAGTTTTATAAAGGAAAAAAATTCGTTTTCTAACTTTGGGGGAAAAATCTGGATCAATCTAGGCCGATTTAGAAAATTATGTATTCTGTAAAGTTGTAGGTCTCTCTTTTATCTTTCTAGTGATATATGATATGAAAATTTTGGGCATCCGAGCTTAAAATTAGGACCCTTTTAAGAAAAGATGTTCAAGAGTAAAGTTGCATCTTCATCTGTGTTTTGCTCCTTCTGTCTTTTTGCTTCTTCTGTGATGACGTCATCTTCTTCTATGTTTTGCTATGATGATGTCATCTTCTTCTATGTTTTGTATCATCTGTGTTTTGCTTCATCTTTCTTTTGTATCTTCTGTGTTTTGTATCGTCTGTGTTTTGCTTCGTCTCTCTTTTGTATCATCTGTGTTTTGTATCGTCTGTGTTTTGCTGACGCGTCTTTTTCTGTGTTTTGCTGATGCGTCTTCTTCTGTGTTTTGCTGACTTGTCTTTTTCTATGTTTTTCCGACTCGCTTCCTTTGTCTTTTGCTTCTTTTAGGTTACTGTTCATAAACTTCTTCTGGGTTACTGTTGATGAACTTGTTCTGCCTTTTGCTATCTTCTGTGTTTTATCGAATTGCTTCCTCTGTCTTTTACTTCTTCTGGGTTATTGTTCATACACTTCTTCTGGGTTACTGTTTATGAACTTATTCTATCTTTTGCTATCTTTTGTGTTTTGTCAACTCGCTTCTTCTACCTTTTACTTCTGCTATCTTTTGCTTTTTCTGTGATGACATCATCTTCTTCTGTGTTTTGCTATGATGACGTCATCTTCTTCTGTGTTTTACTTCGTTTGTGTTTTGTTTCTTCTACCTTTAGTTCCATTTTTAGTCCTTCTGAAGATAGAATTAGACCTCAAAGAATTCCTCAAAGTTGTAAATCTGAAAGCCCTCATTGGAAATCACCTTAATAGGATCTTAAACTAATATCCCAATTGATCGTTTTGTTAAGTGTCCCAAGGCTAGTGCAAATGTTTATGATCAACATCTGTTCGAAAATAGTAAGTGTAAGTTGTTTTGGAGTTTGTCTTGATGGGGGCACACCATCCTTGTGGGATACGCGTTCAGATGTCACTTAGGACGTCGGGCTCATGACTCTCAAGGGCAGGGTGTCCAACAAAAAAGCTCTTTTTGCCTCTTCATCTTGGTTTTTAAATATCCTTTGTGTTTTGAGCAGCCCTAAGATTTTTCCGAGGTCTGAAAGGTTCAAAAAATCCCTCAAAACTTTACATTTTTGAGTGTCTGAGCATCTATCTAACTTAGGTCATGATCGTGGGCCACATCCAAGCCTTTTGTCATGATCGAGGCATGTAGACCATGATCGTGGGCCATATCCTGGGCTTTTGTCACGATCGTGGCATGTGGGCCATAATTATGGGCCAATTTTAATGCTTCTGTCACGATCATGGCCTATTGTGCCACGATCGTGGGCTATTGTTTAGGCTCAAATGTCTCTCAAACTTCTCCGTTCTTCAATATTGACCCTGAAACACTAACAAACACATCAAGGTACCTTAAAAACATAATATTTATAAGCTCAAAGACTTGTATTAACCTATAAAAACACTGCACAAATAATTAACAAACTAACACAATTCTAACCTAATCATATACTAAATGACTGAATTAACAATTACATACATATTAAACTAAGCCCTAAAAAATGATGCAATTTACACTTCTCACATCCCATATGGTTATTACATTATATAATAAGGTTAAGCAAAAATATCATTTTTAGCTTCGCTACAGTGCCGTATTGCAGAACACCACTTAACTATCTCCATCCACTCCTTTAGAGACCAAGCTATATTGCATTTGTTTAGTACCTTTTTCCATCTTTCTTTAGTGAAGTCACATTGAAAGAATGATTGATTCTCTTTTTAGCCTTTTTGCATAGTACATTCTAGTTAGGTAATATTAAAAACTTGTCTAATATGTCAGTTGTTGGCAATTTGCCTTTCATAGCCATCCATAAGATAGTATTTGCACACGAGGTAGTAAGTGCATAAAACAAAATATCTTAATCTAAGGGATCTTCATTTCCTTGAAAAAAATTCTTGTAATATTGATTAGTAAAGTTTCTTTATCCTGTGTGTTTTCGGGTTATGGTGTCTTCTTCATTGGCAAGTATAATGTTTGTGATTTATAAATTGATAGAGCTTAGTATTAAATCTTGTATGATGATTTCCTTGTTGCGAAGTGCCATAACTATTGTTGCCTCTTAGTGTATGAGTGATAAAATTATCTTAATAAGTAAATATTTTGATAAAATACATAACGAAAGAAAGATTATTAAGAGCATTCATTATAAGGTATATTGCTTCAAGATCTAACTAGGTTAGGTTAATGATATAACCTTTGATGAGTAGTTTAGTTTCAACTTTATTTAATAATATTGAGATTATTTTTAGAAATTAAAGAAATTTGTTCCAAAAAGAAACCTAAGCCTTACAAAATGAATAAGGAGTGACACATGGTTCTTACAAACCTACAAGTATAAATGTTACATATATTAAGAGAAAACTTATCCTCATAAGCTTTAACTATTTACAACCTTTCCCATCCTAGAGCTCCTGCTAATAACCAATTTTGTTACATAATTCCTAATTGATATGCTACTTCAGAAGTTAATGTTTATTCTCTTAAATATAATGTGAAGTACTATTTAACCTTCAACATTGTTTTTATATATAAGCTTACTTTAGCCTTTTGCATTTGCTTAAACATCATTATGTTTTACTTTATTCTTCTGCTTTTGCTATGTTTCTTTCTTGACATACTTTATAGATTCTAGTGTAAAGAGCCAATTTAAGGAGGTTGAGATTGCCCTACTACATCAAGCTATTACTCTTCTACTTGATTATCTCTTTTCACTAGTTTCCAATAGCAATGAAGTTACAAATATATTTAATTTTCTAACATTTTAGAACATAAGCATTAACAAAAATTGGTTCATTATTGTAGCACCCCACTCCAGCCAGACACGTACCCGACATCTATGGGTGATATTCGAGCTTGTGCCTCACGAGGGTGGCATGTTAGAGCACTCAATCAGTCAAAACTCAGTACAATTTTTTTTTAATATAATCAAAATATGCAAAAATTGATAATCAATTCGGGCCCACTTTATTAGTAAACTTTTTCAATCATAACAATACATTCAACAGAATTTTCAATAGCCATTTAGGCCCTTTCACAAAAACAAAACACTTTAGTCATAAAGTCTTTCCATTACAACATAAATCATATAACCTTTTTACAAAACTTTCCGAATACATAATTTGATACAAAAGTTACGGAAAATACAATTCCATAGAAAAAGACAGAAATACAATGTAGATGCGAATTGATCTCGGCCTCTATCCCTCACTTGCATGATGTATCATGTTTGCTTAACGGGGTATTCTTTTGGTCCTGAAAAATAAATGCAATTTTTGGGTGACTTCTGCGAACTTAATGAGTGAGCATCATCGATGGCTCACCCAGCCACATAACACATAATTCACATTCACATCATTTCACGCTTCACACTCAGTACACTTTAATCATTCGTATTACGCATATGCAGTGAACATGAGACCCACTTTCCATTTATTACTTTGTTGTGACCGAGTGCCTAAATTATCCCATGTTCATTGGATACCGAGTTCATTACTAACTGTTCCTTATCCGCTTGGGGGATATAAAGCTCATTTTACATAATGAGCCTTAGGCTCTTAATCACTTTCGAGCTCGAGCCTCTTTTTCACACATTGAACTTTAAGCTCTGATCGGTGGCTACTCTGGTCACAAATGTAATTATGTTTCACACATTCATGAAATGAAATGCCTCAATCATAATTGCACATTCTTATTCACTCACATTCACATGTTATCGGACCATAATCCGGCATTCAACATTAGAGTTGAGTATCACTTTTTCATTTATATGCATGATCACACTTTCCTTCGAAACTAAGTCCAACATTTAACAATCAAGTCATGTATCACATATTTCATCCAATTCATATATAAGGAACACTTCAATATTTATTTCATACATCACATTTATTAGATCTTCTTTCTGGAAACCAACACAATCAATCACATTCATAACATCAGCCAATAGTCAATTAATACAAAATTCAAACAAGACAAACAATGAAGTGAGACCATCTCGGTCTACTCACAGTACGTTCTAGATTAGCATTAGCTTCCAAATTTTGAAAACGCCTGAATGCGGACATTTAACTTGCACAACCCATTTTTGCAAGACACACGTCGCACACATATTAATAATGGCACAATTATAAGCATTTATTCATGCACATGCTCAATGACAATCCTGGGTACTTTATCAAACTTCAAATCATATGCTCATTCTCATTTTATAACTCAATTACTTGTGATTTCCTTTTAGCATTATTTGCTCTAATAAAATCAAATTCTAATTCACTTTTACTAAATACACTTTACTCACACTTGACTCCTCTTCTTGAATCACAACTTCAATCATATGAATATCTTCATTCCCATTATACTCATGCATTTGGTATTTTGATATCAACAGTTCATTTACTAATGTAATTCTAACATTATATGATCTTCCAAGATCCAAATTCTCATTTCTTCTCATAATATCTCCAAAATTCCAAACCTTTGGGTCAATCTTTTGTATGATCTTTCTGATAAGAAAAATGAATTAATTTCACGACACTTTCTCCTAACTCTTAAGTTTCTAATGACACCAAGATCATTTAATTTGGTTCAAAAATCTGAAAGTTGTTCTCCCAATATTTTCGGACTGTTCTCATTCTGAAATATTACATTAGATTCAAATTCCATCCAGAAATTGAAAGTCTTAGAGTCTGAATTACAATTCAACTTCTGCATATTATTTGTATCCCTATGTATATAGTTTACTTCAAATCAAAGATCATCTCATTTAGATAACTACATAGCAAGTTATACCTAAAATATCGAAGCATATTCAGTGAAAATACTCCAGTTTTTCCAAAACTCCACATTAATTTTATCACAAATTCATCAATCAATCTCCACATAATGATTTCATATGGTTATAATTCTTTGTGTAGATCAAGAAAAATGTGTTATGAGTCCAATGGTTTAAGTCCCATGTCATTTGGAGGTGGGAAAAAGAAGTTATAGCCAAAAGAGTGAAGGATGTTTACATTAGTCCAGTTTCAGTGCACCATCATATAAGCACAATCGTGCAATTCCAATTGCTTCTCCATCGTCACCCTCGTGCTTGTGCATGATGGTGATATCCCTTATGACCCCTAAGAGTCACGATCGTGCTCACCCTTTTCTTTTAACTTCTTCCAGCTCTTCCTAAAAGCAAACATTCGGGACAATTTTACACTGCTTTTTGACAATGAAAAATGAAGGATTTAGGCCAAACATCCTTCTAAACAATTGTTCCTTTATGTCTTAATTTCAAATGAAACCAATTTCATGCAATTTGGTTCGATATGCTGCAAGTTATGATAAAAACACTACAGACTGTTCCAAACCACGATAAAATCCACGAAGTCAAATTAGAGCTAATTTTTGGAACTCTTAACGATAGAATTCAATTTCGATTCCTTCATGAAAAATATAGCCATATATATTTAGTTTAATATGAACTTAAAATCATCCCATTTGGATGTCTATAGACCAAGATATGACAAAAGTACAGATGCATGTTCACTGAAAACACTAGATCTGACATTTTCTAGCACTCTTCATCATCATTTCATCTTAGTTCCTCTCTTTTTCTTAATCTATCACTTATAGCTTATTTCCTCAATATTTCCTCTTCATTCCTACTCCCATTTTAGTTCAATTTCAATCACAACAAATCACAATCTATATTTGATCATTAACCTAAATCAGAACATATACATGTACCCAATCATCATCAATTTTCTACACACATGTTTTACTCCAATATCACCTTCTATCATCATATATGCTTCTATTTAACAAATCAAGAAGAGCTAATGCTTATACTTACTTGTTTAGCTTCAATGTTTTCAAATCACACTTAACCCTAGCTTCCTTCTCTTATACGTACATCATCATTCAAAGGTAGTAGGGCTAGGTCTTTATTGACAAATATGAAGACATAACAAAATTGATAATAACGAATGGAGGTGAGACAAAGCTTCAACATTGATAGGGTGAGAGTGAATATCCGTGAGTGAAGAAAAAAGCAAAGGGAAGAGATGAAGAGAAGGGGCATGTATCGTTTTTGAAAAGTGAAAGATCATTAAATGGTCTTTAATTTAGGTTAATAAAATCGTGAGTGGTGAGTGGTAAGTGTTGTGGCACTTGTTACTTGCCACTTGTCCTCTTTTTAGAGGTCTCTAATTGTTTCTTTTATTTAACTAGTCCATTTGTCTCTCTAATTTCTACTCCAATTGTCTCCCAATCTTTAGTGACACTTGTCATTAAATCTTAATGTCACTTATAAAAATTTCCAC
>JAOSBK010000005.1:29064133-29078981 GCA_027568895.1 Erythroxylum shatona | reverse complement strand
AAATTATTTACTCTAGTACCTTGCTATATACCATCCAAATCATTACATCTTATCTAGAGACGTATTTAGGACAACTCGTCAATTAGTAGCTTATGCTAAGGATACCTTAATCTCATTTGGTTCTAGACAACACTTCCCCTTTTATGCCTATCCTCAATCGTGGGAACTAAGCCATGATCGTGTCCTTTTTCTTTTTCCTCAAATTCATCACATATGGTAACATCATTAACAATCTCAATTTATTCCTAATTGACCACTATAAGCACTTGCACGTCTTACTCTAACTCTTCTTGGACTTTGAACTATAAGAACTATGACTAGCAATTATTCAATAAGTCACTAATTGCTTCCTATATCATCTCCACACATATAATACATATATGCTTAATATTTTCACTTGTCATGGTAATCCCATTATCAGATGTACACTCACATAGGCAAATCAACTTAACCTTGACAACTTTTTCATCTACCGTTATCATCGTCTCATCTTCCAATTTCCATTATTTCGTCACACCTACGTAACTTCACAATTAATTCAGAATCATAGATTCTTATTCATCTTGACATTTCGATTTCGATCCCACTAACTTATTTCTACACTACATCATAAACTCTTATCACGATAATAAAACAACCATTCCAAACCTAATTTCATCCACTCGAGATCATAGAAAATTTTGTTTTCATCCAACTTTGTTTATACACTTTAAATCTTGTCATTTCTACCATATCTCTATTTTCCTCAATCGATACACAACAATACATTCATATCTTTATCACATTCGGGAATGCATCACCACAATACAATATTGGTGTCATATTCAATAATACATCCTCCAATAAAAATACATTGAATCATTATCTGTCATATTTTACCCACATACTATTTCTCATTTCTAACTATCCACAAACTTTCTTTTTCTCACATTCTAAAAGAGCATCACTCTTCTCACTAATTCTATCGACTCAAACTATTAACACATGCTCATGCGTGTGACTCATACTTATGTGACTCAAACTGGGGGATCAGTTGCCGCTATCTGCTATGACATGACAAAAATGCATATACCTTGACACATATTTTGAAAAAGCCCATGTAAGATACTAGTTTTGGGCTTTGATACCACATATGTGGCACCCCACTCCTGCCAGACACGTATCCAACATCTATGAGTGATATCCGAATTTGTGCCCCGCGAGGGTGCCGTGTTAGAACACTCAGTAAGTCAAAACTCAATACAAATTTTTTATGGAATATAATCAAAATATGCAGAAATCGATAATCAATCCAGGCCTGCTTTATTCGTAAACTTTATCAATCATAACAATACAATCAATAGAATTTTCAATAGCTATTTGGGCCCTTTCACAAAAACAAAACACTTTAGTCATAAAGTCTTTACATTACAACATAAATCATATACACCTTTTTACAAAACTTTCAGAATACATAATTTGATACAAAAGTTGCGGAATATAAAATTCCATACAAAACGAAAGAAATACAATGCAGACGCGAACTGATTCTGACCTCTATCCCTTACTTGTATACTGTATGGATACTCTCGTTTGCCTAACGGGGCATTCTTCTAATCCTGAAAAATATTTACAAATTTTGGGTGAGTTTTGCGAACTCAATGAGTGACCATCATGACATTCACATCATTTCACATTTCACATTCAATACAATTTAATCATTCATATTATGCATATGCAGTGTGCATGAGACCTACTTTCTATTTATTACTTTGTTGTGATCGAGTGCCTAAACTGTCCCGTATTCATTGTGGATACTGGGCTCATTAAATGTTAAGCCTGAGGCTCTAAATCACTTTTTGAGCTCGAGGCTTTTTTAACACTTTGAGCTTTAAGCTCTAAATCACTTTTTAAACTCGAGGCTTTTTTTCACATATTGAGCTTTAAGCTCTGATCGATGGCTACTCTGGTCGCAACTGCCATTATGTTTCATACATTCATGAAATGGAATGCCTCAATCATATTTTCATATTCTCATTCACTCACATTCACATATCATTAGACCGTAGTCTAGCATTCAACATTAGAGTTAAGTATCACTTTTTCATTTATATGCATGATCACACTTTTCTTCGGAACTAAATCCGACATTTAACAACCAAGTCATGTATCACATATTTCATCCAATTCATATATAAGGAGCACTTCAATATTTCATTCATACATCACATTCATCGAACCTTCTGTCTGGAAACCAACACAATCAATCACATTCATAACATCATCTAATAGTCAATTAATAAAAAATTAAAACAAAACAAACAATGAAGTGATAGCATCTTAGTCTACTCACAGTACGCTCCAGATTAGCATTTGCCTCCAAATTCTGGAAATGCCTGAATATGAACATTTAACCTGCACATCAAAATTATGCATACATACAATGCACACACATTAATAATTGCACAATTATAAGTGTTCCTTTATTCATAATTGTGTATATGGAATATGTACAATGCATGCTTGATAACAATCCCAGGTATATTATCAAATTCTCATTCACTTTTGATACCTATTGTTCATCTCCTTTGAATCACAACTACATTTATATGAACATCTTCATTCTCATTATACTCACGCCTTTGGTATTTTGATATCAACAGTTCCTTCACTAATGTTATTCTAACATTATATGATCTTACAAGATCCTAATTCTCATTTCTTCTCATAATATCTCCAAAATTCCAAACCTTCAGGTCAATTTTTGTATGATCATTCTGACAAGGAACATGAAGTAATTTGATAACACTTTCTTCTAGATAATTGTTCTCCTATCTCTTAAGTTTCTAATGACACTAAGTTTATTTAATTTGGTTCAAAAAGCTTAAAGTTATTCTCCCAATATTTTCGGACTATTCTCATTGTGAAATAGTACATTAGATTCACATTCCATCCAGAAATTTAAATTCTTACAGTCTGAATTACAATTCAACTTCTTCATATGATTTGTAGACGTATGTCTCTAGTTTACTCCAAATCAAATATCATCTCATTTAGATAACTACATAATAGGTTATGTCTAAAATACTGAAGCATGTTCAGTGAAAATACTCCAGTTATCATTTTCCAGAACTCCACATTAATTCCGTCACAAATTCATCAATCAATCTCTCCCAAATGATTTCATATGGTTATAATTTTTGTTGGATATGAATACCAATGTGTTACAAGTCTAATGGTTTAAGTTCCATGTCATTTGGAGGTCAGAAGAAGAAGTTATAGTCAAAAGAGTGAAGGATGTTCAAATCAGTCCACTTTCACTGAACCTTCATTATACACAATCATGCATACATTCCAATTGCTTCTCCATTGTCACCCTCATGCTTATGAACGATGGTGAGATCCCTTTTTACCCTTAAGAGTCACGATCGTGCTCAAGCACGATCATGTACACCTCTTTTCTTTTAACTTCTTCCAGCTCTTCCCAAAAGCAAACACTCGGGACAATTTTGCACAGGCTTTTTGACAATGAAAATGAAGGATTTATCCAAAAATTATTCTAAACAATTGTTTCTTTATGTCTCAATTTTCAAATGAAGCCAATTTCATGCAATTTGGTTCAATATGTTGCAATTTATTCTAAAAACACTACAGACTGTTCCAAACCACGACAAAATCTATAAACTCAAATTAGAGCTAATTTTTGAAACTCTTAGAGACATAATTCAATTTTGATTCCTTCATTATGAATATAGCCATACGTATTTAGTTTAATATGAACTTAAAATCATCCAATTTGGATGTCTATAGACTAATATACGGAAACAATTCAGATGCATGTTCAATGAAAACACTGCATCTGTACATTTTCTAGCACTCTTCATCATCATTTCATCTTAGTCCCTCTCTTTTGCTTAGTCTATCACCTCTAGCTTATTTCCTCAATATTTCCTCTTCATTCCTACTTCCATTTCAGTTCAATTTCAATCACAACCAATCACAATCTATATTTGATCATTAACCTAAAATAGAACATATACATGTACCCAATCTCCAATATCACCTTCTATCATCATTTATGCTTCTATTTAACAAATCAAGAAGAGTTAATGCTTATAGTTACTTGGTTTAGCTTCAATTCTTCAAAAACAACACTTAGCCATAGCTCCCAAGCATCACACAATCATCATCTTGAAGGAGGTAAGGATAGGTTTTTCTTGTGGCAAATTAAAGAAATGATAAGGCGGAAGTAGCAATTGAAAGATGGAAGCAAGATGTAACTCGATGGAGGTTTGGGTGGGTCAAGAATCATGAAGGAGAAGAAGAGAAGAAGAAGCCACAAAAATATTAGAAAAGCAAGAGTTAAAATGAAAGACAAAACATTTATTTGGTCTTTAAAGTGAAGAGTGTCATGAGAGAGAGGAGTGGTGAGTGGCAAGTGTGGTGACATGTGTCACTTGCCACTTATCATCTTTTTATGGTTCCAATTGGTCCCCTTTGATATCTAGTCCATTTAACTCCAATTTCTGCTCCAATTGTCTCCCAATCTTTAGTGACACTTGTCATTAAATCTTAATGTCACTTATACAAATTTCCATTACCATTGGACTTTTATTTGCATTACTATTCCTCAACTGTTCTATGACTTGACATTTTTTAGTCCAAAAATACCTTGAATTCTAAAAAAATTCACAAACTTCATCGAAAATTCTAAATTAATAAAATACACTCTCCAAATCAATTTCAAGTATATAAAAACCACAATTCTCAATATAACACATTTATAATTCAATTATACCTTAAAAATGTCAAATGAGTATATGTACAGTCATTTGATTGTAAAGAAATTCAAATTCATATGCGTGTATGCTACATTATGCATGAGTATGAAATGCATCTTTCTTAATCTATCTTTGATCACTCATATGTACGAAATTTTTAGGGTTCTAACCCCTATTATGGAAACAAGATGTTACATTTCTTCCCTCCTTAATAAATTTTGTTCTCGAAATTCTCCAAGTTTTCAAAGCAATTACAATTGTAGCAAGTTCTGAATCATATCCCGAATAATTCAATTCATGAATTTTAACTATCTCCATGCATATGAAATAACTTTATTATGCTGCATTGGATTTCATCCTAATCTCCGATGTGAAACCTCATTATGTATATATAATCTCTAATTCCAAATGATATTATTATCATTGGTGTTATCTTTCCTCAAAATTCTTTTCACATTCATCACTCATATGGTTAACACATTTTTTATCTCAAACATTTTTTTTGTCAAGGGATAAGGTCAGTAAAAACCCCTTAACAGTCTCTGGTAGTATCCAACATATAACTTTATCATCACCTCTATCTTCTTTGAGTCTCCTAATGTGCCATGTTCAAATACTATACCACCCACAGTTTATTTGATCAAGCTAAGATCCACTTTTATGGAACTTGGCATATAACTGTTTTTACCTTCGTAATATGTAAGATTTACTCAAATATTTAAAATATTCGCATCATTTTTCAAATACACACCAATTGTCCTTTATAATCATAGTCACTAATTAATCCAATTTTGCTTGGATCACTTTAATCTTCAATACTATAATATTGTTGGGGGCATTGTTAACTCCAACAGATGTAACCCAAAATCTCATATTATTTTTGTTTTTCCCAATTGACTTCTTCTCCCAAATTATTTTCTCAATTCATTCAATTTCCACTGATTTCACGTTGACTTATTCAAATGTCTATTCATTCATACTAGTTTCTCCATAAATTTTGATTTATTTGTAATTTTAACTTCTTGTGTTGGTACCACATTTATCAGATCAAATTTGTATTCTCTAAACATATTCGCATAGGATGTACTGTGGACCTAAATTCTCATCATTTTAGCAATAATGTGTCCTCAAATTCAATAATCCAATCATATAGTTGGATGCTTTACAACAAACAAAATGCATACATTTTCGATAGCATATTCTACCTCTTATGCCTGAGTCTTTGCTAAGGATATGACTCCAATATTCACTTTTAATTTATTATATATTCATTTCCGATTTGTTTCTTCATTGATCATTCTTAATTTGAATCATCTGATCAACTTAACCTAATTCAAGGAAATTTCTTCTTTGAAAGAAATTTCTTACTACTATCATTGATACTGTTCATGAAATCCTTATCAATAAACTATTTTCCATGATTACTTTTCAGTCATTCTTAGTACCTTAAGAAGATCAATTTTAACTATTTATGATATCTTAATAAGATCATTTTATGTCATAACTTACATGAACAGAACATCCTTTGTAATAAGGCTTAGTGAGGCATTAAACAATTTCATTTACTCTAATACTTTAGTATATATCATCAAAATCATTACATCATATCTAGAGATGTATTTATGACAATTCACCAATTTGTAGCTTATGTTAAGGATACCTTAATTTCATTTAATTCTAGACAACACTTCTCCTTTTTCGCCTATCTTCGATCGTGGGGATTATGCCATGATCATGTCCTTCTTCTTTTTCCTTGAATTCATCATATATATAGTAACGTCATTAACAATCTCAATTCATTCCCAATTGATCACTATAAGCATTTTCATGCCTTACTCTAACTCATCTTAGACTTTGAACTATAGGAACTATAAATGACCACTATTCAAATAGCCATAGATTGCTTCTTATATTATTTCCACACATATAATACATCTATGCTCAATATTCTCACTTGTCATGGTGATCCCATTATCAGATGTGCACTCACAATGGTAAATCAACTTAACCTTAACAACTTTTTCATATATCGCTATCATCATCGCACTTTCTAATTACCATATATCATCATACATACATATGGTCGTAATCAATTTGGAATCATAGATACATAATCATCCTAAAATTTTGATCTCAATTTCACAAGCAAGTTCTTATACTAAATCATAACTCTTATCATATTTATCTGACATTCATTTCAAGTATAAGTTTGACCTCTCCAAGCCATAAAAAAATAATATTATTATCTTTCAACTTGGCTTGTACACTTTAAGTCTCATCATTCATACTGATATCACTTCTTTCTTTAATCAGTCCACGACAAGGTATGCACATTTATATCACATTCGAGGATTAATTACCACAGTACAATATTGATGTCGTATTCCATAATACATCCACCAATATGAATGCGTTTAATCTATATCTGTCATATCTAACCATATATTATTCCTCATTTCTAAATATCCACAAACTTTCGTCCCCTCACATTTAGATAGATCATCTTTTTTTCTCACCTTTCTTATCAATCTAAACACTTAACAAATGCTTATGTGTGTGACTCAAACACATGCGACTCAGAATAGGGATCAGTTGCTATTAGCTTCTATGACATGATAAAAATGCATGTACCTTGACACATATTTCAAAAAATACCCATATAAGATAGTAATTCTGAGCTCTGATACTATATATGTAGCACCCCACTCCCGCTAGACACGTACCTGACATTTATGGGTGATATCTGAGTTTGTTCCCCGCGAGGGTGGCGTGCTAGAACACTCAATCAGTCAAAACTCAGTACAAATTTTTTTAAAATACAATCAAAATATGCAGAAATCGATAATCAATTTAGGCCCACCTTATTAGTAAACTTTTTCAATCATAACAATACAATTAATAGAATTTGCAATAGCCATTTGGGCCCTTTCACAAAAATAAAACCCTTTAGTCATAAAGTCTTTACATTACAACATAAATCATATACACCTTTTTACAAAACTTTCAAAATATATAATTTGATACAAAAGTTACGAAAAATACAATTCCATATAAAAAGAAAGAAATTCAATGCAAATGCGAGCTAATCCTAACCTCTATCTCTCACTTACATGTTGTATCCTGTTTGTTTAACGGGATATTCTTTTGTTCTTGAAAAATATTTGCAAATGATCCTAATCCTAATCATCGATGGCTTACCTAGTCACATAACACATAATTCACATTCACATCATTTAACATTTAACACTTAATACACTTTAATCATTCATATTATGAATATGCGATTCACATAAGACCCAATTTTCATTTATTACTTTGTTGTGACTGAGTGCCTAAACTATCCCGTATCCATTGGATACTGGGCTCATTACAAATTTTCTCTTATCCGCTTGGGGGATATAGGGCTCATTTTACATAGTGAGCCTAGGCTCTTAATCATTTTTAAGCTTGAGGCTCTTTTTCATACGTTGAGCTTTAAGCTATGATCGGTGGCTACTCTAGTCACAACTGCCATTATGTTTCATGCATTTATGAAATGGAATGCCTCAATCACATTTGCATATTCTTATTCACTCACATTCACTTATCATTGGACCGTAGTCTGACATTAAACATTAGAGCTGAGTATCACTTTTTCATTTATAACCATGATCACACTTTCCTTCGGAACTAAGTCCAACATTTAACAACCAAAACATGTATCACATATTTCATCCAATTCACATACAAGAAGCACTTCAATATTTCATTCATATATCACATTCAGTGGACCTTCTGTCTAGAAACCAGCACAATCAATCACATTCATAACATCATCCAATAGTCAATTAATACAAAATTCAATCAAAACAAACAAAAAAGTGAGATCATCTCGGTCTACTCGCAGTACGCTCTAGATTAGCATTAGCTTCCAAATTCTAAAAATGCCTGAATGCGGACATTTAACCTGCACAACCCTTTTATGCAAGACACATGTTGCACACACATTAATAATGGCACAATTATAAGCATTTATTCATGCACAACTTTGTATATAGACTATGTACAATGCATGCTCAATGACAATCCCAGGTACTTAGATACAATTTACTCACACTTGACTCCTCTTCTTGAATCACAACTTCAATCATATGAACATCTTCATTCCCATTATAATCATTCCTTTGGTATTTTGATATCAACAGTTCATTTACTAGTGTAATTCTAACATTATATGATTTTACAAGATCCAAATTCTCATTTCTTCTTATAATATCTCCAAAATTCTAGACCTTCGGGTCAATTTTTTGTATGATCATTCTGACAAGGAAAATGAAGTAATTTGATGACACTTTCTTCCAGAGAATTGTTATCCGATCTCTTAAGTTTCTAATGATACCAAGATCATTTAATTTGGTTTAGAAATCTGAAAGTTATTCTCACAATATTTTCGAATTGTTCTCATTATGAAATAGTACGTTAGATTCAAATTCCATCCAGAAATTGAAAGTATTAAAGTCTGAATTATAATTCGACTTTTTCATATGATTTGTAGTTATATGTATCTAATTTATTCCAAATAAAATATCATCTCATTTAGATAATTAAATAACACGTTATGCCTAAAATACCAAAGCATGTTCAGTGAAAATACTCCAGTTATCATTTTCCAAAACTCCACATTAATTCTGTTGCAAATTCATCAATCAATCTCTCTTGAATGATTTCATATGGTTATACTTTTTGGTTAAGATTAATATCAATGTGTTATGATTCCAATGGTTTAAGTCCCATGTCATTTGGAGGTCGGAAGAAGAAGTCATAGCAAAAAGACTGAAGGACGTTTAAATTAGTCCACTTTCAGTGCACCGTCATTATGCACAATAGTGCTTATGCATGATTCTGCAATTCCAATTGCTTCTCCATTGTCAAACTAGTGCTTGTGCATGATGTTGATATCCCTTGTAAAGCACCATTGTGCACACCCCTTTTCTTTTAACTTCTTCCAGCTCTTCCTAAAAGCCAACATTCAGGACAATTTTACACTGCTTTTTGACAATGAAAATGAAGGATTTAGGCCAAACATCCTTCTAAACAATTGTTTCTTTATGTATTAATTTCAAATGAAACCAATTTCATGCAATTTGGTTCGTTATGCTGCAAGTTATGATAAAAACACTACAGACTATTCCAAACCACGATAAAATCCACGAACTCAAATATGAGCTAATTTTTGAAACTTTTAGAGATAGAATTCAATTTCGATTCCTTCATGAAAATTATAGCCATATGTCTTTAGTTTAATACGAACTTAAAATCATCCCATTTGGATGTCTATAGACCATGGTATGGCAAAACTATAGATGCATGTTTACACTGCATCTGTACATTTTCTAGCACTCTTTATCATCATTTCATCTTAGTTCCTCTCTTTTGCTTAGTCTATCACTTCTAGCTTATTTCCTCAATATTTCCTCTTCATTCCTACTTCCATTTCAATTCAATTTCAATCACAACAAATCATGATCTATATTTGATCATTAACCTAAAACAAAACATATACATGTACCCAATCATCATCAATTTTCTTCACACATGTTTTACTCCAATATCACCTTCTATCATCATGTATGCTTCTATTTAATAAATCAAGAAGAGTTAATGCTTATACTTACTTGGTTTAGCTTCGATCTTTAAAAACAACACTTAGCCCTAGCTGTCCAAGCATCACACGATCATCATCTTGAGGGAGGTAAGGACAGGTTTTTCTTATGGCAAATTGAAGAAACAATAAGATGGAAGTAGCAATTGAAAGATGGAAGCAAAATGTAACTTAATGGAGGTTTGGGTGAGTCAAGAATCATGAAGGTGAAGAAGAGAAGAAGAAGTCACGAAAATATGAGGAAAGCAAGAGTTAAAATGAAAAGCAAGAACATTTATTTGGTATTTAAAGTGAAGAGTGCCGTGAGAGAGAGGAGTGGTTAGTGGCAAGTGTGATGACATGTGTCACTTACCACTTGTCATCTTGTTATGGTTCCAATGGGTCCCCTTTGATATCTAGTCCACTGAATTCCAATTTCTACTCCAATTGTCTCGCAATCTTTAGTGACACTTGTCATTAAATCTTAATGTTACTTATCAAAATTTCCAATACTATTGGACTTTTATTTGTACTACTATTCCTCAATTGTTATATGATTTGACATTTTCCTAGTTCAAAAATACCCTGAATTCTCAAAAAATTCACAAACTTCACCGAAAATTCTAAATCAATAAAATACACTCTCCAAATCAATTTCCAATATACAAAAACCATAATTCTCAATATAACACATTTATAATTCAATTATACCTGGAAAATGTCAGATGAGTGCATGTACAGTCATTTGATTGTACAAAAATTCAAATTCATGTGCCGGTATGCTACATTATGCATGAGTATGAAATGTATCTTTCTTAATTTCTCTTTGATCTCACATGTACCAAATTTTTAGGATTCTAACCCTTAGTATGGAAACGGGATGTTAAAATATACCTATGTCAAGTTCCATCAAGAGTTTTATATTTTTGTTCCTAAACATAATCCCTCCCAATTTAATCATTTGTGTTCCTTCTCCATTATTAGTAACCTTTGTTAAGGTTGTTCATCTTATGAAGTTTGACATTCTCAAATTTTCTTTTTTTAGTGGCTTTGTTTTTGTTGATATGGTCATAAGCTTAAGGTTTGATCCTATTAACCTTAACTATAATTATGAGGATTTACTAATTTTATGTGTTCGACTTCTAAAAATAATTTATCATTGATAAGCATATTTTTTATGTATAGAAAACTTATAATGAAAAAGTAGTTAATTTAAATGCTAAGATTGAATTTTTGATGTACTATTTTAAGGCTTATTATATTTTTAGTCAAAATTCATATCTAGATCCATATAAAATTCTTCCCTCTTTTTTAAATATATGAAAATTCAATCCTATACATCTATAACTAAAAGTTTGTTATGGTGTGCTCTTTTCTCATCACTAGGTGTTATAAACCCACTAACTTCTATATAGTTTATCCTTAGTCTAACATTATAGAGTAAAGGTCAATAATGTACTATCAATAACAAAACAAGTCTAAATTCGCTAAATAACAAATTCTCTTCAGGCCTATTTGACTTAGTTATCTAAAAAAAATTATTTAGGAGTTAATAAGTAGTTATGTATAAATAAGCATTTTAATCTCTTCTCTCCTTTTCAATATGGTACTTTTTCTAGCCTTTATTTAGTTGACTGCTTAAAAACCATTTTAAAGAACGTACTCCCTTTCACTTTAAGCTTTTCATTTGCCATAATTTAGTTTATGGAGCTACTCAACACTCATGCCATGATTTTTACAATGAAAAGTTAAAGGAATTGAAGATATACTCAACTAATTTTGTGAAAAGCACGTGTCCCTCTTACATGTTAACATTAAAAGAAAGATAAGGTTGTAAAGAATTATAAAATATTTTATCTTATTATTGAAAGAACAAATTTAACCATTTTGCTATCAATTATGTAATCAATAGTACTGCTTTTAAGATACTAATTATTAAATAAATAAATATCTTTTAATATTCTTGTAATTTGATTTATCCTACATCTAAAGTTGTTTTCACCTAGATATGACACATAATAAATCCTAAAATATCTTATTTTATAAAACATATTTATTATTTATTATGAAAATTAATACAAGAAAAGCATTTTTTGGGAAAATTAATAAAAAATTATATCCTTAAGATGAAACATAAAGTTTAGCAAGTAAGGTAACATGTGCATACCTATTTTATGTTCCTTACGGGTTATCAACGGAAAGTCTCCTATTAGTAAAATTTACTGAAGGTTGTGTCGTTTACTTTTCCATCGGTAGATATACCATCGGAATATGGTTCGTCGGTAACTTTAACTACAGGTTTTTAACGACGATTTCATCCGTCGTTCATTTCCGTAAGTAATTTATTTTACCAACGGAGTTACGCCGTTTACCGACGCTTTTTTCCATTGGTAAACCACTAATTTTTTGTAGTGTGATAAAGTTTGAAAATGAGGTATGAACATAGCTAATTTAGTTACTCTCAATGAAACTTCATAAATATTAGTATAAGTAACTTCTATTATTGAATCTTCCCACTACAAGCAACTTTGATACAATATTAGTGCACTTCTTGAAACTCTTTCAAGAGAACTTTGTTTGACTTTCGAGATGTGGCTTGACTTGCTATTCTTCACAACAATTTGTTCTTCATTTCAGCGGCTTCCATTTCAAGCCTATTTATAGCTTTAGGAGGTCGTGACTTCTAAACTATTCTAGATACTCTAGACTTCTTCTTCAATTTTTCCATTATAGAAGGTTGATCTCATATCTAATTGATATACTTGAAGCTTTAGTTGTGCAGCTAAATCTATCACTACTCTTCTTGTTTCCATACGGACAATTAGAGTAAATGTCTCATTGAATTCAATACTTGATTGTTGTAAGTAGCCTTTAATGACAAGTAGAGCTTTGTGTTTCTAAATGGATCTATCCTCATTATGTTTGATTTTGTTGATCTATTTTAGCGCTGTGACCTTTTTGTTTTGACTTGTACGTAAGTTCTCATATATATACCATTTTTCTCAACCATTTTGATTGCCTTGTCATAGCTTTCCTCCAAACTTCTTCTTTTTGTGGCTTTGGTGTTCCATTGACAGCTTACTCTTTTGTCAAAGATGACATCTACTGAGAGTAGAGAGAGAAACTCTGTTTTTTAGTGCGAGAAAAGTTGACGGTTCTGTCTTCGCTGATTGCTCGACTTCGGTGACCACCATTGTATCTATCTTCTGCTTCCTCATTCGCCTCTCCTGCTGGGCACAACATGGAACCCCCTGACAAGGAGGGCCACCATCCTAAACGGAGTCGCACTCGGAAATGCGATGACGACACTATACCACCGCGTCCCCAAGCGTCCTACAGTGCCGCTGTGACTGGTGGTCTCTCGGCTTCTGCCCCCGACATGGAGACTGCTTGGCCACACGAAACCCCCCTTGAACCAGAGGAGGGCGATATCCGCCTCCTGCCGCCTGAGGAGGGGGGCGGCCTCCAACTCTCTCAAGCCTTTAAACAGAAACTGGATACCCGATGGACGCACTCGGTAGTTATCAAGCTCCTCGACTGGCGGATCAGCTACCAATCCTTAGTTCCTCGTCTGCGCTCCTTATGGAATCCCCGGGGACCCTTTAAAGTGGTGGATCTAGACCATGACTCCTTCCTGGCCAAGTTTCTGAAGGAGAAGGATTACATGCACGCCCTCACCGACGGGCCATGGGTTATCTACGGTCAGGCTCTCTCCGTGCAACGTTGGACGCCCCTCTTCCGGCCTGCTCACAGTCAGCTAAATTGCACGGTGGTCTGGATTCGCATCCCTAACCTCCCCCTCGTGCGCTACAACCCCAGCGTCCTCAAAACTCTCGGCAACCTGGTAGGCACGACGATCCATCTAGACGAAGCCACCTTCCTGGAGCAGCGTGGCAAGTTCACACGCCTGGCCGTCAACCTCGACCTCTCTTCCCCTCTCCGGACCACTGTGCGGCTGGATGGGGAGGACCTCAAAGTGGAATATGAGGGGCTGCCCACCATCTACTACGGCTGTGGCAAGGTGGGGCACGAAGAAGTCGGGTGCCCCCAGAAACCCAGGCCTCCCCCAGCATCTTCCCCTACCCCCGACGACGCCTGTCAAGGACCTGCAATGGCGCCTACTGCACCTGTCTCCTCGGGACCCCGACCCCCAGCTCTAGCTTCTGGCCACGACCTGTTCCCTGCGTCTTCTGGCTATGGACCGTGGATGAAGGTCCAACGGCGACCAAGAGCCCCGCCCGCCTCGTCCGCCCCCAGCCAGCGCCGCCCCCCAACGGGCAAACGTCAAGTGTCCCCTCCTAGGCATGGCTCGAGATATCAGCTCCTGTCTGACATGCCAATGTCCGATCTCGCAGGGCCAAACGCCAGTGCTCCTTCTCCCAGCAGCGTGATGCGCCCAGCCCCCCGTGCGGAGACCCCCCAGCTAGTGGGCCGAGCCTGACCCTTCCCATCCCCCTTCAGCGCAGTG
>JAOSBK010000005.1:28977473-28988776 GCA_027568895.1 Erythroxylum shatona | reverse complement strand
TAAATTTCTTTATAGATGATATTGATTTGAAATGAAGTTGAGAATGAGGAGTAAATGAAGTAGAAAAGGTGATCTTAATATGATTTGTGTTAAGGAAATATTGTGAAACAAAATGGATGGTTGATCTGGACAATATTTATGGAGTATGCTTCAGTCTTTTAATCATAACTTTTTCTCTAGTTATCTAAACGAGATGATTCTTAATTTGGATTAAACCAGTAACATATGGCTACATTTCTTATGAAGACATCAAATTTAAATTATGTCTTTAAGAATCTCAAAATTTTTCATGAAGTAGAAAACTGGGTGTAGTACATTGGATGAATGTAAAAATTCATATTCTGTATTTGAGAGAAAAGCTGGATTAATCTAGGTCGCTTTAGGCAAATGTGTCTTTTGAAAAGTTATAGTTCTTTCTTTTAGCTTTCCAACGATATATAGTATGGAATTTTTAGATTTCTAGGCTGAAAGTTATATTCCTTATAAAGGAAGATGTATCTTCTGTCTTTTCACTTCTTCTATATTTTGCTTCTTCTATGTTTTGCTTCTTCTGCCTTTTGCTTCTTCTGTGATGATGTCATCTTCTTCTATGTTTCTTCTGTAATGACGTCATCTACTTCTGTGTTTTGCTTCTTCTGCCTTTTTGCTTCTTCTGTGATAACATCATCTTGTTCTGTATTTCTTCTGTGATGATGTCATCTTCTTCTGTGTTTTTCTTTTTCTGTGATGACATCACAACCTATCAAGTAGTTTGTGAAAGAATGTGTATGAATAAAGTATAAAATTCATCCTGGAAACATTAACATAAGTAAATTGAAGTTAAGACTGGTATAAGTAGCTATTTGAAATGTTATCATAACTAAGTAATTGAAGTATTTATGACAAAGCATTTATCTTTGTGTCAAAAGATTGAGACAAATTTTCAAACAATCCTTTTATCCTCTATAAAATTTATAAAAAATATTTATTTTAATTTGGTTTTGATATGGTATAAATGCTTAAAAGTTAAAGATATTTACTTATTTATTTTCATCATATATATCGAGTTAAATTATTTGAATTAAGCTAATTTGAAGGATTAGTAAGTTAGGTTGAACTAAACTAAAAATTAATGTAAGAATTTGGAGACCTAAATAGTTAATGAACAACGTAGTTAAGCGAATGATAACAACTTTTGATTACTATTATATATTTGTTAATCTTTACTTAAATTGAAAATGACTTAATTTGACAGTGATTGAGATTGATTCCTTTAAGGACAAGCAAAAATTTAAGGGTGATGATATTTGATATATATATATATGTCACTAATATTTTGCTTTATTTTTATGCCTAAATTACCATTGTTTGATCAATTTATATTATATTTTTATATACTTGAGAAGATGTTACCTTAGGATGATTTTTGTCAAGAATTAAAGAAAATTACAAGAGAAAACATAAAGAAAATACAAATTGTGTTGAAAATGGTCATGTGCCAAATCATGTTCCTCTCTAAGATCCAAAAGATGAAAACATAGTGCATGGGCATGGGTGAGAAATATTCCAAAGAGATATACGGATCGTAAAGATAATATTTTCTAATTAAGTCTTATTGATTTACTTTAAAATAATATTTTCTAATTAAGATAAAGATAAGAAAGACATATATTTATGAAGCAATATTACAAATAAATACCAAATAGATGGTTTCTTTTATTGGACTTGCTAGGACCAAAAGGGATTTGCTGGGAAACACCGTCTATGCTTTTTGGCGTGAAAAGAAATAAAACATGGAGCTGTCTTACTGCAAGAAATTATTGGCTTCACAATGCAGCAACTTATAGCTCAAGAAAATGCAGCCAGCATAGAGCTGCCTGTATGTTCTGGGAATGTTTAACCTTATCAAGATGTGGAGTAACATACAAGAACGGCTAATCCTGATCGCAGTATAGTGTAGTGCGACTTGAGGTGAAGACTAACAAGAATGAATACTAAGGAAATGAAGGAAGGAAGGTTTTGTTTGATTGGCTTTGGTCCTTTATAACAGGCATAGACCATGGCCCGTTTTGCTTTGTAGAAACTCAACTCATTTTATTATTCTTTTAAAAAAATCGATTAATTATATCTAGTCCGTCATGAAGAATAAACATTTTATCTACTCATATTACTTTTACAAACTGTTTTTGTGAGTGTCAAGGGCCTTGACCTAATTCTGAAGCGCATGTCTCAGCCATTTAACTCCTAATGGTTACCCTGGAAAACAGCGAGTTGTATTTAAAGAATTGACTTCTCAGCTTTCTTTTCCCTCTCTTCTCCATTTCATTTGTTCAAGACATTTCATTGCTTGGGTTCCGACATACGTTTCCTTTCATCTTTGCCTTAAAATATTGTCCGTAAGTCAATTTCATTCCCTTCTTTCTTCTTCTAATTGTATGATCTCTTAAACTTGCTTTTGTTGATTGTTTTTGATCCCTCATTCTATCTAGATCTAGTAACGAACTTTTGTTATTTCCTTCTCCTCGGATCCGAAAGTTTTCTCTTGCGTACATCTTCGTATTGTGTCTGCGAATCATTTCGTGTTTTTTATGTATCCGACTAGATCGATCGATATATGATTTGTTTTTAGAGCATAGAACTAAGTGAAAATCAAGCCTTTAAAGCTGAAGTAACCTCAATTTATTTTACCCGATCATAATTGCAATCTCTCTCTCTCTCTCTCTCTCTTCTTCTTTCTGAGACTTCAGCATCTCTAATGGGATAGTTTGCGTCTTAATTTAAATACGTAATTTAGTTTTTCTGGATAGCTATGAAAGCTAGCATTTTACCAGTTTTTCTCATTTGCTTATTTATATAAGCTCAACTGTGTTTGTCAAACTTGTGTGTTCTGAATATTCAGATCTGACTTATTTCTTTTCGAAAACATTATATAGGTTGTTTAGACATGGCCACCTATACCCCAAAGAACATCCTCATCACTGGCGCTGCTGGGTTCATTGCATCACATGTTTGCAATCGACTCTTACGTAACTACCCAGACTATAAAATCGTTGTGCTAGACAAGCTTGACTACTGCTCGAACCTCAAAAATCTTCTTCCATCAAAATCATCTGCAAACTTTAAGTTCGTCAAGGGGGACATTGGTAGTGCTGATCTTGTCAACTATCTTCTTATCACTGAGTCAATTGACACAATCATGCACTTTGCTGCTCAGACGCATGTAGACAACTCCTTTGGTAACAGCTTTGAGTTTACCAAGAACAATATCTATGGCACTCATGTTCTCCTGGAAGCCTGCAAGGTTACTGGCCAGATCAGGAGGTTCATCCATGTGAGCACGGATGAAGTCTATGGGGAGACAGATGAGGATGCTGTGGTAGGAAACCATGAAGCTTCTCAACTTCTGCCAACGAACCCTTATTCTGCCACAAAAGCTGGGGCTGAGATGCTCGTTATGGCTTATGGCAGGTCATATGGCTTACCTGTGATTACTACCCGTGGAAACAATGTTTATGGTCCAAATCAATTTCCTGAGAAATTGATTCCGAAGTTTATCCTCTTGGCCATGAAAGGACAACCTCTTCCAATCCATGGTGATGGTTCTAATGTCAGGAGTTACTTGTATTGTGAGGATGTTGCTGAAGCTTTTGAAGTTATCCTTCACAAAGGAGAAGTAGGCCATGTTTACAATATTGGGACCAAGAAGGAAAGGAGAGTGATTGATGTGGCAAAAGATATCTGCAAACTTTTCTCCGTGGACTCGGATACAAGCATAAAATTTGTAGAGAACAGACCATTTAACGACCAGAGGTACTTCCTTGACGATCAAAAGCTGAAGAACTTAGGCTGGTCGGAGAGAACTGTTTGGGAGGAGGGGTTGAGGAAGACTATAGAATGGTATACTCAAAATCCTGAATGGTGGGGTGACGTCTCAGGAGCCCTGCTTCCACATCCAAGAATGTTGATGATGCCTGGTGGTAGGCACTTTGATGGGTCTGAGGAGAACAAGTCTGCATCTCTTGCTGCAAGTAATTCTAATCAGACCAGAATGGTGGTTCCATCACCAAAAGTTAGTAGTGGTGGCTCTCCTCGGAAATCTTCTCTCAAGTTCTTGATTTATGGCAGGACAGGGTGGATAGGTGGGTTACTTGGGAAGTTGTGTGAGAAACAAGGTATTTCCTTCGAATATGGTAGGGGGCGATTAGAAGATCGATCATCACTTTTGGCAGACATTCAGAGTGTAAAGCCAACCCATGTTTTTAATGCAGCTGGTGTGACTGGTAGACCCAATGTTGATTGGTGTGAGTCCCACAAGACAGAAACTATTCGAGCTAATGTTGCTGGAACCTTGACATTAGCAGATGTATGTAGAGATCATAACCTGCTGATGATGAACTTTGCTACAGGATGCATATTTGAGTATGATGCCAAACATCCGGAAGGCTCTGGCATTGGGTTCACCGAGGAAGACAAGCCCAATTTTACTGGTTCTTTCTATTCAAAGACGAAGGCCATGGTACTTTATCATTATGAGATTGCTTTTTTACATTTTTCTTTAGTAATTTAAACCTGTGATATTGACCTGGAATTGCATTTCTTTGAATTTTAATCAGGTGGAAGAACTCCTAGAAGAATATGACAATGCGTGCACCTTGAGAGTTAGGATGCCAATATCATCAGATCTAGAGAATCCCCGCAACTTCATTACTAAGATTTCCCGATACAGCAAAGTTGTTAATATACCTAATAGCATGACTGTCTTGGATGAACTTCTACCTATTTCAATTGAGATGGCAAAGCGGAATTTGAGAGGAATATGGAATTTCACAAACCCAGGTGTGGTGAGCCACAATGAAATTTTGGAGATGTACAAGGAGTACATTGACCCCAACTTTGCATGGGTTAACTTTACATTAGAGGAGCAAGCTAAGGTGATAGTTGCCCCGAGAAGCAACAATGAGATGGATGCTTCGAAGTTGAAGAAAGAGTTCCCCGAGTTGCTATCAATTAAAGAGTCCCTGATCAAGTACGTTTTTGTGCCGAACAAAAGAAACTGAGCCAAAAGCAGCAGTTGGAGGCAGTATTCTGCATGGGATGACTACACATACTAGCATGTTACTGTTTTGTCTGTGCCAGTTTATTATTAGCGTGGTCAAATTGTTCTGTACCAGAAAGTCTTAGTTTTAGTTTTGTTAGTCATGCATTTGTTACATTACGAGTTGCTGTCCCCTTACTCCTGAACTCTTGGTAGATTTACACATGGTTGCTGTCCCCTTACTCCTGAGCTCTTGGTAGGTTTACACATGCGGTCATCTGCAAGCTTGCAGCTAACTCTTACACTGTTGTTATTGGATTAAGTATTGGTTCAAGAAGAGAAGTCTACAGATTTATTCTTTTGAACAAGTCTATGTAAATGTAATGCTTGGTTTCAGACAGTTAACAGTATTTCCGGAAAGAAACGGCAAGCTGCATTTCCATCCAGAATCTTAGCGTAGGGACCTATGCAGTAAATTTTGTTTTTTTATTGAGACTACCGATATCAATTATATGGTAAATTGAATTTCATGAATAGTTTAATCCATTTTCTAATTCTATTTGAGTAGACATTTTTCGTTGTAATTCTTAGTCGTATGGTAGAAAAATAACGAATGAAGGTGCTGATTTATGGATTTTGATATCTGTACAGAATCATTCCATCCTACTTAACTTCACAATTTTAGAATTTTATAAGCAACTAATTATTTTCTCAATGTACATTGATATGCATAGGATTTGAAAGAAACAAGTCAAGCACATAAGAATTCTGTGCTGGGATGACAGTGAGATTAAACTAGTCGAGATGCTGAAAAGCTGCTGAGAATCCTATGTTTGGTGGAGACGTTTGAAAGGGAGCTGAAAAGCTGCTAAGAACCCTGTGTTTGGTGGAAACGTTTGAAAGGGAGCTGTTGAGAGTACTGTGTTTGGTCGAAAAGCAGGAGCACGTTGAAAGGGTAGCCGAAGACCGGCAGAACGTTAGTTGATGAACTCCTACAGTTCTTGGTTCATATAATATTATTATCGGAATTTATAGAGATTATGGTTAATATTTAGTAAATTACCTACGTACACTAACAAAATGAGTTAGGATATGTAGAGATGATCACCATATAATTGGATCGTTTCAATTCTAAAGGACGGTGAGAGTATATCCTTACTCGACTAAATTTAAGTTATTAAATTAAAATTAGAAATTATATTAATAAATTTGAAAGTAGATCCTATTCCTATGCGAAAAGCATCGACTTGTGGTTTTGAAAAGCTTAAAGAAGGTTGTGAACTTCAGACTTTTTTTTAAAATGGAAAATGGAATGTAATTAATAAATGAAAGTATTACAAACAAGACAGTGTGTTTAGGGGATACCCTTACTCAGGTTACAAAACCTTCTTACATATGCTTACAAGAAACATAAACAAGTGAAGAGAAGAGTTAAATTAGATACAGAGAAGACAACAAATTTGAGCTGGGGAATATTTTTCAACAGTACAACTCCCTATGCGAGATTCCACTGAGGAGGTTTTGTTTTCAAATTTGTTGGAGTTCCTTTCTTTCCGGATGATGTACACAATATCCCAAAGCAAGTGAATATCAGGTTGTCAGGTTTTGAGATAACAACCTAGTTTGAAAGCCATTGTGTAATATTTGTGAGGGAGTTTCCTGGAGCAGGCCGTAGGCATTTCATTGTAACAAATTCCCAAACGCTATTGGTGAAAGAGCACATGAAAAATAAGTGGTCTCTTAATTCCTCCTCTACCAAACACATAGGACATATTCTATCAACTTGTAGGTATGGAATTTTGTCAATGGTATTAATTTTGTTTTTGATGGTGAGTTTGTTTAAGACCTTACTCCAAACGATCTTATGCCAATCAACCTTAAAACATTTCTTCTTAGTAAATCCTTGATGAGTTTATTACATAGTTTGTGTACAGGTTGGTCTTTCTAGTAGATTTGGAATAGATGGATTAAGAGGGTATGTGGATTGTAAGTTTCCCATGGTGAGAAGTGGTAGGATTAATGAAGTTCTTGAGGTGTATATAGAGAGCGAAGAAGTTGACCTTGGCATAAGGAATTGGTAAACTAAAAGGACATCAGCTTTCTATTCCCAATTTTGCAAGAAACATCATCTTGGATCACATCCTTCAGATTTAGTAACTGGTTCAGGAAATGAGAATTTGAGGTGTTTTTGTTGATTTCCCATGTACATAAGCATTTGAGGAAGTATGAGTATAACCATCTTATCCATTGTGAGTTTTTATCTACTAATATCCACCATAATCTTTTGAGGATCAATGCATGATTGGTTGTCTTAATTGAAGAGATGCCAAGTCCTCCTTTTTTAAGGGAAGTTTAAGTCAAACCATTTGACTTTAGCTGCCCCTTTTGCACCATTTGGATGACTCCATAAAAAATCTTTGAACATCCTTTCAATTGTTTCAATGATGTTTTGAGATAGGAAAATATGGGAACTTAAATATATGTGAAGTAAGTTGAGGACCAATTTGATAAGTTGCAACCTACCTGATAGGAACTTGTTCGCCCAAGACTTGATTCTCTTCTTAATTTTCTCGATGAGGGTTATGCAGTTCATGAAGTTGAGCCTCTGGTGGAAAGTAGTAGCCCCAAATATAAGAGTGGAGGATATTTAGAGTGCATTCCAATGTATAGGCACCTTTAGAGATTAAAAAGTGAATTTTGTTTAGATTGAGGTGCAATCTGCAAAATATTTTGAAAGTGTTAAGAGCCTTCATGAATGTCTAATTGAATCCATTTTTGCCTTGCAAAACAAGAGGAGATCATCTACAAAACAAAGGTTAGTAAACCAATCTTCTTATATTTTGAATGATACTTGAAGTTGGTGTTGAGTTCCACTTTTTGCTTGATGATTAAAATGAGAGTCTCTATGCATTCGTAGTTTCTTCCTCAAATTAACTCTACAATCAAAGGTCAACATACATTACAAATTTTAATTTCATCCAATACAATTCACCAATAATTCAAGAACTAATAATTCAACATACACAATTACACATATACATATTATATAATTCATTGTGTATGACTACACTATTCAACTATAAAGAAATACACTTGCAACTATAAGTTTACAAGCTATTTTATGTAATCACATAATTCAAGTATAAATTAATTTATTTTGGGTGCTTATACAATGTAATTTGTAATGTTTATCATTATTTTATTTTCTTAACTAATTTTAGTCAACATTGTTTTTGAAATCCTAATCCTCAACTTTAATTTAACAATATTTTATTCACCAATTTTAATCAATATTCTTAGTTTCCTACTCTAACTAACTTCAAAGTCAAGAGTCAACATACATGATACACTATACAATTTAATTTCATTCAACACAATTTACCAAGAACTAACTGTTAGGAACCCTATACCTAGGCCTCTATTATTATATACTAGGAAGGCTAAAAGGAGGTTAATGAGAGAAGAGTGACCAAATAGCAATGAATAGGGGGTTAATTAGCAAATAAAGATAACTAAAGCTATTAGGTCAATAGGGGTAGGGAGAAGAAGGGATTATCATGTATTTTTCCTTTTGGAAGCTATCATCTAGGACTGAGGCTTTGTAGTTGTTAGTGGGGGGAGAACTCTTGGAGTCTCCATTGTTATCTTTTCCTTTTTCTACTACTATTCAATATATTGTTGTTCTCTTTTCCTACTATTGTTGGTGTGCTCTGTTATTGCTTTGTTGTTGTGTTCTACTACTATGTTCTATTTACTATATGGGTTGTTAAAAGCTAGGGTCTAACATTGGTCTAACTTGTTAGATCGTTGGGGGTTAGTGTTGAGGCAAGAGTGGGTTCGTTGAGGGAAGCGTGGGTGCATTGGAGCAGAGTTAGTGGCAAATCAATGAGGAGTTATTAGCCATCTCAAAAGCCTTGAAAAACCTAACCAAGGTAGTAGAGGACATACGGGATGGAGGAAGAATGCTAGAAGGGGGAAAGAACACTGAGAGGTAGAGGTTTCCAGCAAACCTGCACCAGACCCATCTTCAGAAACCAAGTCACGCAACTAGGCCCTGGGTCACTACTTGGAACCTCTGATTTTGACTAAGTTAGAGCACTGTCAGACACCAACAATGTCATAGGAGCTATCTGAGACTAAACTAGATGTTTTTAAGAAACAAAATCGATGGATAAACCTTCCCAATTTTAATGGGTATGACCCATATGGTTGGGTAACCTAGGTAGAGATATTTTTCTCTATCGAGGGAAGCCCGGAATGTGTGAAACTTGCATTAGCTCAGATAAACTTTAAAGGAGGTACCATTGACTGGTTTTCCCATCGTAAAGCTTCTGTTCATGGATTAACTGGGGAAAAATTAAAATAAGAGTTTATTTCCCAATACAGTGGCCACAAACACATCAATCTATACAAATAAATCTTGTTATTACGATAAAATGGAACATTAGAAAAATATATAACAAAGGCTAAGATGTTGGTATCATGAATTTCCCATATCACGAAAAAGTAGTATATGGGATACTTTATAAGGGGACTTATGAGACGAGATAAGAAGAAGGGTGACGACACACTAGCCCAACAGCCGCATGGTCCTTACTGAAGTGACCAAAGATGTGGAAGAGGGGTTATTAGGGGAAGGGCTGCTAAATAATCAAAAAATCTTCTCTAATGCAACTAATGAGAAGAGATTTTTTGGGGTGAGTAGAGTTATTATCCCAACAGCTACTCGATTTACTTCTAGTGGTGTTTGGGGTAACAACAAAGAGGGAAAACAGAACAGGGGTGCAGTGGTAGAATTGTAAGGGTCTTTTAGAGTAAGGAGCAGCAGTGTGGGGAGTAGTGGTGAGTGTGGACATAAGGCAAGTAGTGGGAATCTCCCCAGGGATATTATCAACTTGACTTACTAAGAGTTGTAGGATAGGAGAGCCAAAGGGTTATGCTTCAAATGTGGGAAATGCTTTACACCCCTTCACCAATATGTGGAAA
Organism: Erythroxylum shatona; assembly: GCA_027568895.1. Classification (NCBI taxonomy): domain Eukaryota; kingdom Viridiplantae; phylum Streptophyta; class Magnoliopsida; order Malpighiales; family Erythroxylaceae; genus Erythroxylum; species Erythroxylum shatona. The sequence goes on along the minus strand of JAOSBK010000005.1, from coordinate 28,978,776 downwards.
GGCAACTTAGACTCATGATTTTTGAAGACAATGAGGAGCACAATGGAGAGGAAGAATGGGTCAAGTTAAAACAAGACAAGAAGAAAGAAATTGAAGAAGTATCATGCAATGTTATTGAATTGTATGGAGTAATAGTAGCAAATACGAATAACCAAGATACCATGAGGGTCAAAGAGAGAATAAGGGGAGTATATGTCCTTGTATTAATTGATAGTGGGGCCACTCATTATTTTATTTTTTCAAAGGTAGCAAGTTCTATGGGGTTGGAAGTGGATGAGAATGTCATTTATGGGATCACCTTTGGTGATGGACGTAGAACAATAGGTAAAGGGCAATGTAGAGGAATGAAGATAGAGGTTTGGTCCATGGAGTTCACAATAGATACATATAGGTTTGATCTTTGTGGAGTTGATGTAATGTTGGGAATTTTTTGGCTAAAGATGCTACGGGATGTTCAGATGAAATGGGAGAAACTACGAATGGAGTTTGACGTTAATGGAACAGTGGTGGTTCTATAAGGGAATACTAAATGAGGTGATATGTGTTCAGCTTTGAACCAAGTGTGTCATCCCCTTTGTTTTAAAGTAGAGGGATTATTATGGTCAATAGGGAGACATCTAACACCAGTTTTAGGAGATAATGAGCTCACTTCAATCCAAAGAGAGGAGTTAGAGGGATTATTGGAACAACTCTAGGTGGTTTTTACTGAACAAAAGGGGTTGCCACTAGCCAAACTAGCAAATCATGGTATTATCTTGCAAGAGGGTGTCTCTCCAGATAGTGTGTGCCTTATAGATATGCTCATATACAGAAGGAGGAAATTGAGTGGCAAGTACAAGAGATGCTGACGTAAGGAATAATTAAACCCAAATTTAGTCCCTATTCAATCCCTGTAATATTGGTGAGAAAGAAGGATCAGAGTTGGAGATTTTGTATAGATTACAGGGTGCTTAACAAGCTAATAATCCCAGATAAGTATCCCATCCCAGTCATTGATGAGTTACTTGTTGAACTATTTGGGGCATGTTATTTTTCCAAGATAGACCTCAAGTCTAGGTACCATCAGATTAGGGTAAAAGGGAGTGATATGCCAAAGACAGCTTTTGGGACTCATGAAGGTCATTATAAATTTCTAGTAATGTCGTTGAAGTAAATCACTTGCTAATATAGAAATCTGATATAATATGTAAACTATGTTATGTCCAAATGACTTTACTTAAGATATGATTTTGATGTATAACAAAGAGAGTTAATAAAAAGAAAAGCAAGACAGACGAAGTCAGACAGACGAAGTCAGACAGAC